>JAJPUD010001686.1:85986-141931 GCA_023553655.1 Myrmecobius fasciatus | reverse complement strand
TTATGGAATATTATTGTTCTGTAAGAAATGACCAGCAAGATGATTTCAGAGAGGCCTGGAGAGACTTACATGAACTGATGCTGAGTGAAATGAGCAGAACCAGGAGATCATTATACACGGCAACAACAGTACTATATGACGATTAATTCTGATGGACATGGCTCTCTTCAACAATGAAATGTTTCAAACCACCTCCAATTGTTCACTGAAGAAAGCCATATACACCCAGAGAGAGGGATGCGAAATGTGGACCACAACATAACATTCTCATACTCCTTGATTGATGTTTGCTTACATTGTGTTTCCTTTATCTGATATATCATTTGTGTAGATAAGATTTTTCTTGCACAACAATGATAAGTTTGGAAATATGTATACATATACTCGATTTGCCAATATTTTAATATAATTAACATGTAGTGGATATCCTGCCATCTAGGGGAGGGGTGGGGAGTTGGGAGGAAAAATTTGTAACGGAAAGCTATGTAAGGGTTATTGTTGAAGAATTTCCCACACATATGTTATGCAAATAAAATAAAATTTAAAAAAATAATAATAAATTGAAAGAATTTTTTTTTCATTTTAAAAAACAATCACTTTTACTTACTAATGGGATATGCACACCTCTTGGGTACGATTCAACTTCTCAAATCTTTAAATCAGACTAGATTCTACTATCTTCATTTCCTATTCCACATTGATCTTTTTTTTTTTTCATTATTCTTGCTTTTTATTACAGCCACCATCAAAAACCTACCTACACAAAAATGTGACATTGTAAATGGAATAAGATTGGATGAGCTTTCCCACTTAGCAGAGAATATGCATCCACTATGTTTCTCTCAAAAATTTAAAATATCCCATGGAACCCCATGAGTTTTCTGCATGGGGCTGCAATGGCAAATAGTTTGAGAATCAGGAGAATAAGAAAAGACTATATGATTCTATCAGTGTAGGTATGTGAAATAACAACCATCTATGAATTTGTAAGTGTCTTAGGAAATTTCCTGAGGCCTACAAAAGTCATAAGATCACAGATTTGGAACTAGAAGGAGCCTTATACAACATCCAGTCCAATCTCTTTACTTTCTAAAAAGAAAAAAAAAGAGGGGTTCAATGACTTGCCCAGAATCACTAGGTAGGTATGTCAAAGTCAAATTCAATCTCAGTTCTTGCTAACACTATTCCAAAACTGTAGTCACTATATCAAGCTATTTTTTTTTTTTAATAATAAGGCTTATTTGACAAGTTTGGGCTGTGATGATGATGATAATAATGATAATGATTATGTCAATTACACTTTTTCACTGGAAAAGTTTATGATTTAAGAAATAAGCAAGTTTTATTCTATCAAAAGAAAGTAAAAATAATAATAATTTATGTATGCTAGAGACTAGGTGGTACAGTGGATAGAGTGTAGAGTGTGCAATTAGGAAAACCCAAGTTCAAATCTAGCCTCAGACTCTTATTGATTGTGTGACTCTGGACAAATCACTTAATCACCATCTATAAAAATGATCTGGAGAAAGAAATTGCAAACCATTCTAGCATCTTTGCCAAGAAAATCCCAAATGGGGTCTGAAAGTATTAATATGACTGAAATAACTGAATAACAATAACTATAGCAAAATGTTAGCTATAGCTAGGTACAGTGCATTAAACATTGTACCTGGAGTAAGAAAAACATTAGTTCAAATCCAGCCTCAGATACTTCCTCACTGTGTTACCCTAGGCAAACCATTTAATGGCTACTGGCTTGGTTTCCTCATATATAAAATGTGAATAATAATGTACCTATCCCCTGGTATTGTTATCAGGATTAAATGAGATATTTGTGATTAAAGTGATATGCAAAAGCCAGCTATTATTATGCTCTGATTCTATTAACATTGAGATAGGTAGTCCCAGGATTATTCATATTTTTTCAGATTAGAAACTGAGGCCCTCATGATTTAAATATGCAACTTATATCAGAGCCAGGAATTTAAATAAAGAACTCCACCTAATATATAAGCAAGAAGACTCCAACTTATACTTTCATTTAAAACACCTAAAAATTATGAGTGTCATTTTCTTCCATGGTATTATCTACATATTTGCCTCAATTACCTTTTTCTTTTGCTCACATTTCAGTATGAAATGAAATAGAATAATTATGCTGAAATGAGGTATAGAATAATATATTCATATACATATATCTATGTCTATAAATATATGTGTGTATGTGTGTGTGAGAGAGAAAGAATGTCCTGAGCATACCTTATGTTTATATTGAAGAGTTTTGAAAAAAATTAGTCAATTTAATATTTACTGAAGTAGACATTCATAATAACAAGGTAACAACTAAAGATGCTTAGAGATGAAAAATGAAGAATCAGACTTGACATCTAGGACTTGATTTTAAAGGAAGAACTATTTTCTTTCCTTCCTTCTATATGTGTGGAATTGTACTTCCACAACATATTTGCAGAAGGCTCAATTTATCCTGATTGATTCAATCAATCAAAAATATAAATTAGATGTGAATCAGTTTTTAATCAGTTTGAGAGATTAATAGTGTTTTGATCATTAAATCAAAGCAGATGACACCATGCAGGAAAGAAACATCTCATATTTGCCCTAAAGTAATCACACACATTCAGGGGTACAAGTATAAAAATAGTCTTCAGTCTTGGTCTGAACTGGTCAAAAATCGAATTAGTCTAGAGATAGAAAAGACAGAGTTAGTATGATTTTAATTCAACAGTTACAGCTAAGAAATTGGGAGACATTTTTTTGTAAGAGAAAGGGAGGGTGGAGAGTTCTCCCTTTTTTTGAACCCTGCCCCCCTCACACACACCTTTTGTTCAAATCAGAGAGACTGAACCAAGAGTAGCACCTCCACCTGAGACACTCTTGTTGTACCACATTAATAAATATCTGAAATTGAATTTGCTCTGTGGCCATTCTTTCCTAAAAACAAGCACACAAAGTCAAGTTAGCTATAGCTGTTTAAATATATATATATATATATATATATGTATATATATATATATATATATATAGTTTAACATAAAATAATTTGCTCCTTTGAGCCTTATAAAATTGAAAATTTGAAGATTTTTTTATATTTCTTTGTATTCAGTTTAGTGGATAGACATTCCAAACCTGAAAAGAAACTATACAGTTGAAATTATTGAGCCTGGTGTGGTTTCATTCACTCCTTGACGGCTGTATTTTCAAGAATCACTGGTGTGGAAGGCTTGCCAGATATAATATTCCCCAGCAGCAGACAACTCTGGTAACCAAACAGATCTGAATCACAGGTAAGTGACAGTTCACTTCAAGACCACAGATTTCACTTTATCAAAGGTTCAGTTTTATAACCACAGAAAGAGACTAAAAGCAATTTTCTGCTCTGTTCTGCTAAATACTTTTTATTTGGGGCCCTGAGATGTTTTCAAAAGGGTGTATTCTAACTTCCCAGCACAGAAGTTTAGTTTTTTGGAAAGCTGAGGGAAGGAGAGGTTAAAATCTGTTTCCTTCAAGAACTGGAGAATAATCACTGAGGCTTCTGTGAGTCAAATGTTAAGAAGAGCATTTACTGGTTTTAGATTTTATTCACGGTTCTCTTCTTTCTCCCTGTGTGAAAATGGAATTTGAAGGAACTATCATTGTCCGTGTTGTGTTACCATCAATGTCCTTGGCACTCTTCAGGATGAAGGCTAGAAGTCCAAATTAGTCAAACAGAGAAGCATCAAACTATACCAGCTGATAGGATGATTGGGCTTCTTTCTACTTCCTTTAAACCCCTTTTATTTCCTCTCTTAATGCATTCATAGTTACAGTAGCATGAAATACTACTGTGGAAGTGGTCACTGAAAGGCTTTACAGAAGCTATGGGTTTCAGAAGAGGTTGGAACAGTGGTGGCTTGTTCCCCAAACAGTACTGTGGGCACCCAGCCCACAGCTCAAACAGACATGTGTACAGGCAGCTGCTCCTTAATCTGCCGGCTGTCTGTCTGCTTTCCTGGAGGAAAGTATGGCCTATGAACATCTTTGAGACTCCTTAGAGCAGTGAGGGTGTCTCATCAAAGTGTTGCAGGGTGGACAGGGCCTACCTTGTTCACTCTGATCATTCCCTCAAGATCACTTGGACAGCACACTTGACTCCCTCTCCTAAATGTTGGCTGAACAAATGAATGTGAAGTAGTTGTTCCTCTGTCATTTGCAACCATTCCAACGTCTGTTCATTTTGTGTCTGAATGATTTTCTCATCAAAACTTATTTTTGCTTTGCATATGGGTACAGTGTTCCCTTTCTGTATAAAGAAGATTGTGAGTGCACCTGGGGTTGGATAGTTATGCTCCCACCAAACCATCAAAATTTTGGGTTTCCAGCCAGCTTAGCCTAAAAAGCCAAAATGGGTTGGAGAGCCAAAGAGACAGAGAAGGGTTGGTCAATCAGTCAGCCAAGTCCCTGCTACTCTGTGTCAGGGCAGATAGGTACACAGTAGATAGAGTTCTGGACCTGGTATCAAGCAGACTCATCTTCCTGAGTCCAAATTTAGCTTCAGATGCACACTAGCTGTGTGACCCTGGACAAATCATTTAACCATGTTTACCTCAGTTTCCTCATCTGTAAAATGAGCTGGAGAAGAAAATGGCCAGTATCTTTCCCAAGAAAACCCCAAATTGGTTCAGGAAGTCAATTATGTGTCCAGGAGTAGAAATATAATGACAATGCAACAAGGTTTGACACATGCCCAGACCATTTGAAAAGATGTCACTCACATGGGAGATACTCTGGGTCCTGATCCTAGGATTAAAGATATTATTGATGTTAATATGAACATACTACATTAGCATATTACATGGTAGAGATCTGCCTTTCCTCATTCCCTACAAATCTGGAATTTACCTGAATAAAGTCTTTTTTTTTTTTTTTTTTACTGAATTACAGCTTGAAGTTGACTCATTTACTGAGTCATAAGGCTGCTTCATAGAAGCTTTGAGCTTTCAGAATTTGGAATAGTGCTGGCTGATTCCAGATGGAAAGTGGGAAAGAGTCCTGAAGATCTCCTTTTCCTCCATTAGGCAAAATAACCCCAAGAAAAAGGCTTTTAGCTTTTGGTCTGTTTCAAATGTCATTTTCAGCACTAGCTCCAAAGAGGAGAGTCTCTGTCCAGTGACCTATAGCTATGGGGATATTGGAGGCTCAGATTTCAGGCCAGCTCATCAGGGAAGCCTTGAAGAGCAATAGTCCTGAGCAAGGGATCAGTTGGGTTTTAGACATGGTGGGTCTAATACCATAAAGGTGACCCTAATGCTATAAACATTATGATGTTGAATTAAACTGTGGGGCTAATCTCCCTCCCCTCCCCAATATACTCTTTCTATACCTTTGAAGTAAATTTTTCTTTGTAGAAACTAATCTATTGTTAACTAGTTAAATGGAACAGGGGTATTAATTATTATGCCCCTCAAAATGTAGAACACAAAAGGTGAGGATCCTAACCAATGTTAGAGAAATGAACCCCAAAATCATCGCAGGTTACTGAAGAATGAATGGGGCAGGAGAGGAGTGACAAGTTTAATAGACCTGGCCATTCAGACTGGGGGGACCAGAGAAATACTGTGGCAATCAAAAACCAGGAGTTTACATTCTCTCAGAAGAGATAACATGAACATAGACATAGATAGACAGACAGGCATATAGATAAATAGATATGGTGTGAATATGAATGTATATGTATACACATGTACATGTGAATGTATTCCATGCATATATACACATGTGGATATGCACTCATGCATATACAATATATACATTTATCTAATGTGTTGCTGATACTTTGTAGTCTGACTCTTTTGTGACCTCATTTGAAGTTATCTTGGCAAAAATACTGGACTGTTTTGTCATTTTCTTCTTTAGCTCATTTTACAATTGAAGAAACTAAGTGAAACAGGGTAAAATGACTTACCCGGGATCACACAATCAGTATATGAAGCCAGATTTAAATTCAAGAAGATTGGTTTCCCTGACTCTAAGTCCAGTGCTCTATCCATTGGACCATCAGGTTCTCCCTGTATATAATATACCCACATATAATACAGATGTGTGTATGTGTATGTATGTAGGTGAGGGAGATAGGTGGATACAGAGTTGGGAAAACTGAAGTTTGAATCCCATATAAGACATTTACAAGGTGTGTGACTGTGCAAATCTTTAATTTCTCTGAGGCCCAGTTTCCTCATAAAATGAGAATAATAATTACACTTTCCTCAGAGGTTTGTTGTGAGGATCAAACTCAAAACATTATGTGAATGGTAGCTGTTATTAATAAATACATAAAAATGGATGCAAGGCAGTTTTTTTGGGCAAAAGCACTAGTAACAAGATGAAGAGGTTAGATTTGAAGGAAATTATGAATTCTAAAAGGAAATGGTATAACATACCAATGGACAAACAGAAGCATAAAGGCTTATTAAGGTCAGAACCTTGCCAAGGTTTGCTGTTGAGTTTTCTCCTTCTCTTCAAATGGGGTGAGATAACAAGTCAGGAAGTTTGAGATCCCTAATAGTGACAGGAAGCTGACCAGAGAAATACAAAAAAAAACTCTTACCAGTGTGTGTATGGGTGCATGCATATTTGCATATATATAAATATATATGTATATACATACATATGTATATACATATATATGTATATATACCCATTTATCCATATGGGCATGTATATCTGTGTGTATGTATGTATGTATGTGTTGGGGAGAGAGGAACCCTTCAGATTCTACACTCTGTGTGTGTGCGTGTGTGTAGGGGAGAGAGGAACCCCTCAGATTCTATACCTTATACCTGGAAAGAGTATGTGTAGGGGAGAGAGGAACCATTCAGATTCTATACCTTATACCTGGAAAGAGTGACTCTTGGAAATGGTGAATCTAACATTTGCAGAGAACCACTTTGCCATTCCCATCTTCTCTTACCTTCTTGCAAGAGGAGCTATAACACCTTAGAGTTTCTTTCCTAGAATACCTCCCTCCCTGATGTCATCTTCCTCTTCCAGAATGAGGACAAATAACAATCTCATAGTCACAGCTTTGCTTTAACATTCTAATATTTATTCTCATTTTCCTAACAAATGGCTTCTTTGCAAAGACTGAAAAATGGCGTACAGCCCACTGCCATGCCTGTCCATTCCTGTGGGAGGCTCAGAGCATTATGCCAGGTCACAGGAGTGGGATTCATTGAAGTATAGCAAATGAGGAAGGAACGGGATTTAGAGTAGACGGGAAAATCGAGAAAGGCCTCATGTAGGAGGCAACATTTGCACAAGCCCTGACAGCCAGGGATTTCAAGAGAAAAGCATGAGGAGAGAGTGCTCTAGACATTGCGGACAACTGAGTCAAAGGCATGGAGCTAGAAGATAGATTATTATATGGGGACTAGCCTAGATACAGCAACAAACAGTGTCTTCTCTGAGGCTTATTTTCCTCACCTTTAAAATAAAAAGAATGGACTAGGCTCATTTACCTAATCAATAAACATTTACTAAGGGGCTATTATGTGTTAGCCCCTGTACTAGGTACTGGAGATTTAGATAAAACAAAATACTTTCTTCCTAAAGAGAGCAAAAATGTACAGGAAAGTAATACGTACATATTATATATATATACATATATAGGTATATATATACACACATACATATATCATAAATATTTATACAGATCATTGCTTATATTAATAAAGTACAAATGTATACACATGCAAATGTACTTTATGTTTTCTTTATAGGTCATTATAGGCATAATTTATTTATATATTTCAGAAAGGAACACACTAGATATTAGGGAAGTAAAACCAGTATGAGATTACTATAGGAGATGTAATTTTGGTTTGAGTTTGCAAGGAAGTTTGTATTTTATGAGTAAATATTAAGGTCCTTTCTACCTCTAATTAGATTCAATATGTTGTGCATTAACCTGCAATGATAAACTATTATTACAATTATTATTACAAAGATGAATGTAATCCTGGGATATAGTCACAACTGTTAAGAATCCTACTACATACCCTGTACTGGGCAGACTATTACTAGCCTATTGCGTCCAGTTCATGACTGTGAAGGACTTGGAATGAATCCAGAGGAAAGTAATCATTTCAACAGAAGAAAAATCAATTTTGAACTTGGGCTCCTATGAGAATTTGCTTAAGATATTTTAACCTGAATTGGCTCATCATAGGCCATGTCCATACATTTAAAAGAATTGGCCTGCAATGCAGTCACTCCATTCATTTTAGCTTTCTTAACACTCAGTGTAGATAGCTGCATGATCTATTTGGCCTGGTGATCAGTATCGATCATGAGGATGCTTCAAAGAAATAGAGCTGACAGGCCTCTGTCCAGGTCATCAGGACCAGGGAGACATTGTCTTAGACCTATTGGGAAAAGTGCAAATACTCTATGTATTGCCTTAGGTAGGGGAAAACAAGAACAAACAATCAAACAAAAAATAGCAAAAAGTTTCATGAAGGCAGACAAGCTGGCTTTTATCACTGAGCAGCAAATGTTCAGTGCTAAATTAAAATTTCAGTTCTGACATTGACTTATTCTATGTCAAAGGTACTCAGGTCTCTTCTGCATCAGGCAGCTGTATGGACAGCACAGCATTCTACCTAATCAAGATCAAAATATGGCAGCTGGGGGTACATTGGATTGCAAATTTCAAATTAGAGCATGGAGAGTCACTATATTCTATACACAAATGTGTATGTGTAAAAACACTCTCAAAAAAAAAGTCAGGATTTCTTTGCCTTATCACAGAAAACATACAATCCGCTTGTTTCAAAGTGATGTGCTCAGCTGGAAGTTTGCCTGCATTAATCCATTTAATAGGATCACAAGATCAGACATTCTTCAATTTTTTTTTTTTTTATTTTACAGAAACAGTAGTGAGATCTAAAGACAGTATGGGATTGGTCCAATCCCACTTAAAACACCTACTAATTATGAGACCCTAAGAAACAGTTAGCCTCTGTATACCTCATTTTCTTCATCTGAAAAAAATGGGGATAATATTATTATAGCACCTACTTGTCAAGGTTAAGAGGATCTAATGAGATAAAATTTTTTAAATGCTCATAAAATTTAAAGTGTTATATAAATAGTATTAATAGTAGGTCCTGTGATTTCAAGTTTTTCTCTCTTTATACTTTACATAAAAATTTGGAAATAGCATGTATATTGTGTATAATACATAAAATGTACATGCATACACATAAATATATATGTGTGTATATGTATACATGTGTATGTGTATATATGCTAAGAATATATCTATATCTATAATTTTTCTCTCTCTGTTCTAAGAACAAAAAATACACCATTTAGAAGAAATTTCTATATTGATAAGATTATGAATAACAAGAACAACAATAGTAATGATAATTAGCATTTTTATAACTCTTCAAAATTTGCAAAGCATTTTACATATACAATTTCATTTGGTCTGTTGACATAAAGCAATAGGAAAAATTGGTGAATTGGCCCTCAAATAGATGTTTTCTATCCCATGGAAATGGTCACCTTAATCAAAGCCCAAAGATTCAGGAAAGAGACAAGCTGCAAGGCAGAACATAATTTCTCAGATTGCATTACTTTACATTTGGGTCACAGTAATTTATAAATTTCAGACTAGGAGCACTACCCATACCACCTGTGACAATAGTGTCTCTTTACATAGTATGCTAAGTTTTCAAAGTACTTTAAAACAAGCTAAAAATTAGTGGTGTCCTGACAAGATCCCCATTTTCCAGAGAAGAAAACAGGTTGAAGGGGAGGTAATTGATTTACCCTAAATTATCCAGTTAAACTAGAGATGGTACTGGTATTCAAACCCTAGGATTAAATGTCCAAGCCTAGTGGCCTTTTTCTTTTAAAGGCTCCTTCAAAATAAGAGCATATTGTGTTTTATTTCCACGGATGATTCTTTTCTTTCTATAAGACTTTTTTTTTTTAGGTGTTATGGGATTAAGTACTTTATTTTTCCTTTATTTTTTTCTCTTGATGCTGCTTCCATAGGAACAGAACGTAGCTCAAAGGGAATTTATATGTGATCTACTTAAATACTCTTCAACAAATCAATCAATGACCATTTATTAAGTGCTTATTATATGTCAGGCACTACAGATACAAAGAAATATCCATCTGTATGTATTATGTATATACATACATATGTGTATATATGTAATATGTGATATCTTATACACATATGTATCACACACAAAAAATATATAGCTGTAATAAATGATTAGGTTAGTGAATTGGCTATTTTAATCTATTTTGTTCATGTTGTGTTTTAGTTACATCCAATTCTTCATGACCCCAATTGGGATTTTTCTTGGCAGAGATACTGGAGTAGTTTATTTGACATTTCCTTCTCCAGCTCATTTTACAGATAAGGAAACTGAGGCCAAGAAGGTTAAATGATTTGGCCAGAGTCACACAACTAGTAAGTATCCAAGACTAGATCTGAACTCAGAAAGATGTGTTCCTGACTTCTGGCCATTGTACCAACTGCCCCATTTTAATCTCTGGTAAGCAAAATGAAAGGTTAGGTTCCTTGAGTCCCTGTTAATTGGCTAACTTCCATGTATTACTTTGGTAATGGCAATATCTAAATTTTAAGTAGCAATGTGTTGCCATTCACAAATAATAAAAAATACTTTACTCTTACTCTTGGAAACGCACAGCAGGGCTTGAAGCCCAGATCAGTCATCCCTGGAGGCTGGGAAAACATACATCCAACCCTTGAGGCTTCAAGAGGCTCTGCCAAATGGATCCAGACCAAGGATTTCAGTTGGGGAATTCCCTTCCTACAGGTTCTCTTAAAGGTTAGGGAATAATCAGTGCCTCACAAAGCCAAAGTCTTGATTGTGGTAGCATTCTACCAAAAAGTCAGCCAACCCAGACTGAGAATAATGGAGAAGAGTAAGCAGTAATTTTCTCTCAGCTGCTGCATCCATCACTTATCTTTCCTCTCAAACTGGACATCAGATTGAGTTGAAAGTCAAGAACTGGTACTTGAATTAGAATTCCAGCTCTCAGATCTAAGTTATATTGTCAGCTCGAATATTTATCTTCATATGTTATCCTTGCCTTAATCTTCCCCCATCACCACCACCACCACAGAATTTAAATGTTCCTAAAGTATACTTGTTGAATCATATTACCTCTCTGATATTGCTTTATATATGTAAAATGAGGATGATAATGTTTTTCTTATTGCAAGGAAAAAACATATATTTTAAAGTTCTACATAAAGGAGAACAATTTATTAGGAGCTCATAGGAAAAATGGGCATTCTAGGTTTGTACCTGATGAGAGTCAGTGCTTTACAAATCAATGAACCCCTAGTGAATATACAAGATTATTGGGAGATAACCTGATTAAAAACTCTTTTCCCATTTGGCAAAAGTGGTTATATATCTATGCTCCTTTTGACCTCTCTGAGGCTTGGCTGCCCCTCCAAAAATCAATTTGTAGAGATTGTAAGAGGATCCAAAATATCTTAACCCCCAATGTTGGTTGTTTTAGGTGTCATTCTATATATCTATTAACTGACTTCTGAACTAAAGTTTCTTTACTATTACCTATCCTAGTTCTCCTTTTGCCTTCCCCTTGTATTCATTACTGGAGGATAAATAAGAAATAAAGACCTCATTTCCTGTACGTTAATGAGTAGCTAGGAGAGAGCTGTTGGCCTGAGGTGCAGCTGTAGGCTATAAACCCCAGTTTGCCATTAATCCCCAGGAGCTGGACTGTTCTGAGTTCATTATTGTTATTACAAATAATTTTTTTAATGTTTGAAAAAATGCCTTTCAGAACTTTTTGGTGTATTTTCTACTCAGTCTGAGTTCTGGAGTAGTTATATGGAAAACTTGCATTGAGGGTTTTAGGAGCTTTTTTTCATTTATAGTGACAAAAAAAGAAGGGGTCTGCTAATATCTAACATTATGTCTCACTTTGAGCAAAAAATAATTCTTAGTAATTTCTTAGAATTTCATTGCAGGTGAAAGAAGTTGGTCAGGTTCTTTTACGATTGGTAGCCCTGTAAATTAGAGCAGTGTGGTCTGTTTTGGAGGGTTGTACACAGAAATAAGGCAATTAACACTATGCTATTGTTCAGCAATTTTAATTTAATTTAATTGTGTAATAGAATGCCTAGCTGCTGGGTTATACAATGCAGAGAATGTAGAATTTGGTGTCAGGAAGTCTTAAGAAATTTCAAATCTTGTCTCAGACATGTATTAGCAGTCTGACCATAAGCACATCATTTGTTCTTCCCTGTGCCTCAGTTTTCTCATCTCTTAAATGGGGACAATAATGGCATCTACCTTACAGTGGTTGTTGGATATTGTGAGGATCAAATAAACTAACACATGTAAAGTTTTTTTCCAAACCTTAAAGTGCTTTATAAATGATGCAGTGCATGGGGTGTTCATGGAGGACCAGTACCTCTAGTTTGAGAGTTTGTAAGCCCTTTTCAGAGCTGTGCATCCATTTTGGGAATCTACCTAAGACTTCAAGAAATTACAGTATGGACAGAGCTGCACATCCTGGTAAAACCAACTTGGCAGATGGGCTAAATCAAGTTGAGGTTAACAGATAGGCCTCAAACCCATTGGTGAGTTAAGGGGAATGCCTACCCAATGCACATGAAGACTTCCTCAGACAAAATGGTTAGATGAGAACAATTTGTTCCAACATCCAGGAAGGCAGCTGAAACAGGCATTGTAGAGTGCTTAGAACTTGTTCAGAAGTTGAAAAAACCCAGGACATCTATTTCATCCTGAACCCATCAACAATCATGGATTCATGACTCTGGAAGATAGAGTGAAGATGGCCATTTTGTGCCTCAGTTAAATTCTGTGAGGTCATTGGTCCTCTTTGAAAACTAAAAATAAATAATAAGAATATAAATGCAACTTCCACCAGTAGTCCCAATAGCAGCAGTCTCAGCCCCAATATATAAGGTATTTTATTCTTTACAAATCCTTTAGTTTAAGCTCTGACTTTGTAATATGATTTCCATCCAAGACAATTTCTTCCTCTACTCCACTCTAATACATCATGTGGAAGTATCCAGGAGGGTTATCCCTTTCTAAAAGAACTTTCAGCCCAGCAACGACAAGAGAGCAGGATTCAAAGACAGGAATACCTAGTTGGATTCAAGTTCTTCCTGTGATATATACTGCTGATGTGATCTTGAACAAATCACTTAATTCTTAAATGTTCTAGGCAAGTCTCTTAAGACTATATAAAAGACTCAATATTTTTTATGTCATGGACCACTTTGGCAGTCTGATAAACCTTATATACCCCTTCTCATAATGATATTTTTAAATATAAAAAATTAAAAAAAATATGATAAATATAAAATGAGTATATTTATTATATAAATTATATTATATATAAATATAAAAAAATCTAAATATTAAATAAAATATTTAAAAGTCAAATATATAAAATTACAAAGCAAATCAAAGTGAAAATAAAGATTTAATGTTTTCCCATTCTAATTCACTGATCCAACATGAAATATATATATGTGGCTATCTCGGGGGGAGGGGGAGTCCGTGAATTAAAGGTTGAGAATCCCTTATTGAAAAAAAGGGCATACTTGCACTGTTAAAGGGAATTTACTCTTAGGAATGCCCAGTAACAATAAAATCACAGCTTCAGTTCCTGTCCTGTGTCTATGTATATATTGTTTTGTTTTTATTTTCTCTCAGAAAGTCAGCTGTTAAACATTATCAGTAAACTCCTGGTTATGCTACTATTTGTCAGCAAAGGAAGGAACCAGATTCATAAAATTATAAATAATTCTTGTTGCTTTTCCTTTATTCTCAAAGAGAACTATGATATCAGGGTAGTGATGTCATGAACTGATGTGAGTTGTATTTAAATGAGAGTGGGCTATGAAAAGTCACCAACCTCACCTTCTCCTTCAATACCATCTGGGTTTAATAGCAAATAAATACATGTATTACATGAATTAATGCCAGAGCTATAAAGAAAGCCTTCAACCTCACATTTTATATCTTTTCAGCCTTATTGTTTTAAGCTGAAAAGTTAAATGAGAATTAAATTATTGAAAACTTTACAGGTCAAACATAGGAGTTTGTATTTTTTTTTCCTAGAAGCAATAGGGAGTCATTGGAAATTCTTAATATGGATGTTTCATGGTTATATCAGTGTTCTAGGAATATTAATGTGGCATTTGTGTGGAGGATGGATTGAAAAGGAAAGAATGGAGACAGGATGCTGAATTAGGAAGCTATTTCAGTGACATAATAATGGGGTGATGCCTGAAAGTGGGCACAAATTGTTTGAAGTGTTTAGAAGGGGACAAATGAAAGAGATGATTACTAGATAGAATCTATAAGACTTTGCAATGATAGAATGTGGAAGGCTGATTCTAAAGTTGTGAATTTGAGTGACTAGAAAGCAAAAGGAGAGTTAAGTGGAGAGATGAATTTGTGAAGGAAATGTAATGAATTCTGTTTTGGAAATTTAGAAATGTTGAGTTTTAAATACATACCTGAGCTCCTGCTAAAGTCAAGGAAGCAGTTCCTTATGCAAGGAATAAATTCTGGGGACAGATTAGGACTGGACATAGAGGTCTGATAATAATCTGCAGAGAGTTGATCATAGAACTCATTGGAGCTAATGCAAATACCTGGGAAGAAAGAGCAGAGGGCCCAGATCAAAGCCTTAGGGTATGCCCATACTCAGAGGACAGGAGAAAGATAATGATGTGGGCTGACAAAGAAAACTGAAAAGAAAAACAATAGATATAGAACAAAGTAAGAGTAGTGTCATAAACGCCAAAGAAGAAAGATAACCATGCAAAGTGGCTGGTTAAAATCTAAATAGAATTCAAAGGATAAACATAGTGAAAAATCTATTGAATTTAGAAGATAATTACCTTGAGCAAAGAAATGTCTATTACATAGTAGGATGAGTAACAACATTTCAAAGCTTTGCAAAATGAGTAAATGGAAGAAATATATGTAGATAAACACTTTATAGGAGTTTGGCAATGAAAGGAAAAGAGAAATAAAGTGATAGCTTAAAATGATACAGCCAAACAAAGTGTTTTGTTTGGTCTTTTAAGGTCACAGGAGACCTAGATAAATTTGTGGATAGAGGGAAGAATCCACTAGATCAGGAGAGACTGGATATGAAGGATAGAGGAGGATGATCAAGAGGGCCAAATTCCAAAGATAAAAGGAAGTCTATAAATTTAGAGTTGATGTGGGAGAGATTGAATGACAAAATGTAATGAGTAAAAAGAATTTCAGAGTTCTGGATCACAATGGTCAAAATGCTAATTAGTTCAAGGTACAATGGTCTCTTGGTGTAGGTAGGGTGACCATGGAAGTAACAAGCTACGTGGCAATTGATAAACTAGGAAGCCAGAGTGCTTGAAGGGGCATCATCATGTATATTGAAGTCCCCAGATACAAGAGAAAGCATTAGAATAGCAAGAAAGATAGAGGGAAGATCCAGTTATTAACTGTTTGAGAAAGGAGAGAGAATGATTTGGAAGTCAGCATAGAAGTGCAAAAAGGAGTTAGACTGCATGCTTAAAAGAATGTAGCAATATTCATCTAAGGGATAGTAATACCCAGGGTAGCAAAGGCATAATCTAAAGATGGAAGTGAAGAACAAAAATGTATACTTAATCCTCTTCCTGTCTCAGTGCTTTTAGTGGTATAAGAGAAGGAGCACCCAATATTAGAGAAGACATTGCATGCCTTCTAGGAAGATGCAAATTGTTTTTACTATAAGAATATGGGGGAATGAAAGAGCAAAGATTCAGGATAAAGAGAAATTTATTAACAATGAAGATTCCAGAAAATATAATGACAGGAGAAGGGAGAAGACTATATGAATTGAAAAATTGGAGAGAGGGAGAGGAATAAGAGATTTCACTTTGGCTTAATTTGGCAAGTAATAAGGACATTTGGGAAACTAGAATATATATATATATATATATATATAACTCCTGATTCTTTGTTTCTGACTCCCAAATGAGTAATCATAGCCATGTAGTCTATTGAAAACCTTGAAGAAGTGGTTTGGGAGGAGGAAGATTGATGGAAAGGTAAGAAGTTGTGGTCAGAAAGAACAACTTCAGAGTTCTTTCACTCAATCCATCTCTTGCCATACTTATTATAGATTTGCCTAGAGAGAGAGATGGCCTCCACACCTCAAAAAAGCTAACTATCAAAGAGGGTCAAGTAAAAAAGTACTTAAGGAGAAAAATATCCAGTAGGATGTATATCTTCAAAACTTCTCTGGCAAATTTGAGTTTGGCTTATCATCTTAATTAATGAATTGCCACCTATAATGTACTTTATTCTTCAGGATCTTTTTAGTTTAAGCTTTGATTATTGTAATATGATTATTTCCATCTATGACAATTTCTTTCTCCATCCTACCCTAATACCTCATGTGGAAATATCCAGGAAGTTTAGTTATCCTCTTCTAAAAGATCTATCATCTGTGCTCTAGGGTTCTGATCATCTTTGTTTCCATAACATAACCACAATGGAATAATCAATTCCATCATAACACATGTATCATTATGTCCCGCTCAAATCCATTAGGTTACATGTCAAATTAGAACTCATTTTTAGTATGTTATTTATACTGTTGTGAAAACTGAAACCATATGGAACTACATATTTTTTTAAACCCATTTTCAAATTGGATTCAGATATTCACTGAACTTTATTTTATGGAATTAGCTATACCTAAAGAAAAGGGATGTGATCTTCAATCCTCTTGTAAGAGGGAATGTCTACATTAAAAATTTCATTTTTCCTCCTCTTATTTTGTTTTTGTTTGTTTGTTTGTTTATTGGATGATATGGGCATGAAACAATATCTTGGCCCCTGCTTCAGCTCCAATTAGTTTTTTTTTTTTTTTTTGCTTGACTTTTCTCAGGTATATTTTGTACCCTATCTCTGGAGAGGCATTCAAATTTACAGTATTGTAAGAGGTGAAATCTGGAGATGGAGGCAGTGCCAAAGTAGGAATCCTGGGAATGATATTCTGGGGACTGTTTCCTTAGTTATAAATAACTTTCATTCTCAGTGCAGGAAAACAAAAAGACATGAGGAGACCTAAGATTTAAGAGCTCCCCTAACTCCCAAAGGTACAGAAATAGGACAATCTTTTTTGTTTTGTTTTGTTGTTGTTCCTGGGATGTATGTGCATGTGGGATAAAGCTGCGGAGTCTTTGGCTGCCCTTCCATGGCTTCTGTTGTTTTCGGGGGCTCAGTGGGATAGATAGTTTATGCTGTGACAGGACATGCCAACAAATTGCATCACTTCTGCCTCGGTGACCGAGGACAATGACATGCCATATGCCAATGGCAGGAAATGAATGGGGCTCATTTACACTGGCACTGGGTGCCTTCAGCCCCGTCAGTCTTCAGAGCCTGGCCATGGCAAATTGGAAAGTCATAGCCAAGCAGAAGCAGGACAAGCTTCCAGCTTTCGTAACTTTATGAACTGCACTGGTCTTGGAGAGAGGGAAGAAAGCAAAACCCACTGCTTTCATTTTTTCTAGGAAAGAACTAAAGCAACTATTCCCTCTTCTTGTACACACCTACCTTTAACACTTGAGAGACAGACAGACAGACAGATTGAGATGGGAAGGGGGATAGACTGAGAGGAAAAACAGAAAGAAAAGAAAGCAAGATAGAGGGGAAATGACAAAGACAGAGGAAAAAATAAGAGGAGAAAGACAAGAGAAATAAAGAGAGGAAGAGAGAGGGGGTGAAAGAAGGAAAAAAGAGCAAAATAGAAAAGAGAGAGGAGAGAGAGAGAAGAGAAAAAGAGAGAGAAAGCAGAAATAGGGAGAGATAAAAGAGAGAAGAAAGAGAGAAAGAAAAGAACTAAAGCAACTTGCCCCCATTTAGCACTTGGAGACAGACAGACTGAGATGGGAGGGGGGATAGACAGAGAGGAAAAAAAGAGCAAGAGAGAGGGGAGATGAGAAAGACAGAGAAAAAGGAAAATAGGAGAAAAACAAGAGAAATGAAGAGAGAAAGGGAAGGACAGGGAGTGAAAGAAGGAAAAAAGGAGAGAAGAGAGAAGAGAAAAAAGAGAGACAGAGAGAGAAGAGGAAGAGGCAAAAGATAGCAGGGAAGAGAGAGGGGAGAAGAGAAAGATGGAGAAAAAGAAAAAGAGGAGAAAAACAAGAGAAATAAAGAGAGGAAGAAAAAGAGCAGGAGTGAAAGAAAAGAGAGAGAGAGGAGAGACAGAAAAGAGGAGAGAAAAGAGAGGGAGAAGAGAGAAGGTGAAATAAAAGAGAAGAAAAAGAGAAAGAAAAGAGAAAGGGAAGAAGAGAAAGAGAGAAAAAGAAAAAGAGGAGAAAGAGAAAAAACAAGAGAAATAAAGAGAGGAAGAGAAAGAGAGAAGTGAAAGAGGGAAGGAAAAGAGAGAGGAGAAAAAATAGCAAAGAGAGAAGAGAGAGGGAAAGTGAAAAGAGAGAAGAGAAAGAGAAAAGAAAAAGGGGAAATATAAAGACAGAGAAAAAGAAAAAAGGAGAGAGAAAAAACAAGAGAGAGAAAGGAAGAGAGAGAAAGAAAGGGAGAAAAAGGGAGCGAGTGAGAGAGAGATCTTTGGGTACATTCCAGCTTCAAGGAGAAAACAAAAACGCAGTAGGTGTCATGCTTCATGAATTCAAAATAGTTTCTCTGCTCAAACAGACTGCCACAAAGATTTGCCCCAAAGTTGACCCCAATGCCTCTATCTTGCACTCTAGCAACCACCAAACTCATATTTGACCTCTGACCTTTCTGGCAACACCTCATTTGTTTCCAAGTGTGGAAGCAAGGGATGATGGGTGATGATTAAAGAGCAATAGTTCTGGTGACCTGAGACACTAATGAGGATAGAATGAGCAGGTCAGCGATCATGTTCACATGGCAAACCAAGACAAGGAGCTAATCTGTTGTTAATTGTCCCTTACATTTGTTTTAAGGGCAGTGATGGAGATAGGTAGCAATCATATGTCTCTCTTCTTTATAATCACTGTAATTAGCATCATAATCAGAGCTGAGTAAGCTTGAGGCAACTTGCCTGGAGAAGAGACTCCCTTTAAAATAATAATAATAATAATAATGACAATACCGGCCATTCCTGGTGCCTTTTATGAGGGATCTTAGCTAAGGCTAAGATGAACATGGGCGAATCATTCTAGGAAAGGTACCACAGGTTCCTGAGGGACCCTAAGATGGGAAGAGACTTCATTAGAGTCTTACATTCAACGAATGACAGAGGCAGATATTCAGCTTAAATCCCCACATGTATAATGTCTCAACATACTCAATTAATGAGCATAATAAATCACTCCAAGTAATACAAAGGGTATTACAAACAAATAGCAAATAAAATAGCATTTTGATCAGAGTTCATTGAGGGCATTTTTCCACAGACTTAACCAGGTAGCTGAACTCAGCATCTTCTGTAGCATCACCTTTATGTAACTCACAGGTATATAAAGCTGTTATAAGCCCTTTATACACATAATCTAATTTGAACTCTACTAAAGCAGACAGGTAAGTGTTAGTAGCTCCAGTTTATGGAAGAACAAACTTGGAGAGGTAAAAGAACTTGCTCCCGAGTATATGGTGAGTTAAGTGGCAGAGGCAGGTTTTGATCTTGTGGTTTAGATACACAATTAGTGCTTTCTCAGTTTCACCAGCTCCTATTTTTGCTACTTCATGAAACATCTCCAATTTCCATTCTCAGCTGAGAAGTTAACATGGCAGGGAGAGGGAGGATTAAAAAATTAAAGGAACAGTTTTCAAGTTTGGAAAATCTTTTTTGGGGCATTTTTTGATTTATCTCTGCAGCCATAATATTGAGATTAGTATATAATATTACTTATAATTATCTCTATAGCAAGAATCAATATTACTTGATTCTTGCTTTATTTAAAGAAAATGCCTTCAACTTGTGGGGAAGTAGAAGAAAGCTCTTTCCAAATACTAGGGTCATCACTACTTTGGGGATTTTTATAAATGGAGTATTTCTTCACTTCCTCCTCTAAAATTTAGAATTGCTTTCCCCCTGTCTCTTCCTGGCAAGAAGTTACTGTTTTCAAGTTGCTGTGATTTCCAGCCTTGGCTCTCTTCCTTTGTTGAAGCTATCAAGGACCATTAGCAGCTTGTTTGTGCTGTTTTAACACCATGGAGTTTTCTCAGGGAGGAGCCATTTTTGCCCTTTGTCAGAAACTCTTTGTCCTTCTCCAAATCTCAGAAGAAGTGTGCTTCCTAGAGAGGCGGAGAATTAAGGAGGCACATTGCATAATGTGATACATAAATGAACACCCAGAGGTCCACTGTGGATGCAAACTGTTTGAATAATCCTCTGCAACCTCTTATTAAGCGCTTAACTACAGATTACTTTCACTAATTTACTGTCAATTAGCAATCCAAGTGCATGCCTATTTACATATTCATATAGAGAACACATATGTACAAATCACAGTCTGTAGGGATACTTCAGTTATCACACATCATTAAGGAATGAGTTGAGTCACATAAAGAATTTTCCAAATAACTAAGGATCCACTCAAAAAAAATCTTTTTTAAAAATTTATAATTTAACCCCTTATAATGGAAACCTCTCTAAATTGTTTGGTATGTCTCCCTACCTTCTTAAAAACAATATATCAATGTCATTTATCTTTTTCTTAATTACTCTGGATTATCATTCTGAATGTCAATTTTTAGAAAATTATAAGATAGTGATATTGGTCCATGATTCTTGACTGTTATTTAGTTTGAATTTGTCTGATTACAAACACATACACAGTTTTTCCATTTACTTTTCTCACTAGTTAGGGTGTTATTTGTTCCTTTTTAGTGCTGTCAGTGTACTTTTATCAACCAGAAATTGAAATTGTTCTAATTTTCTGATTTTAATCTACTATGAAACTAAGAAATTGGGAAGCTGTATCTGTTAGAATTCTACCTATAATAAAAGTGAATAGGCTTTGAGAAATGTCTAAGTTTCCCCTCACATCTTCAAGCAAGCCTTCTCCTCTGAGTTATCACTCCTATCCCCTTTCCAAAGTAAAACTGGACTCCTCTCAGGACCTTTTTGGATTTTCATAAGCCAACTTTAGCTTTGTCTTGCTCTGTTCAAGCTTCCACAGCACTTTGACATCTCCAGCCTTGCCAAGGAGATGGGGATGGGGATCCATAGCATTCCCTTCTTGCTTCCCTGGATGTGGAGTCATCACTTATTAGAATGTCAGTTCCTTCAAGGCAGGGACTGTGTAGCATACTTTTTATCTGTGTTAATGGAACTTAGCATAATGCTTGTAAAACATATTATTTATCTTTCTAAGGTGTCAACCTATAAGTAAGGTGCAAGAGTTTTGCTATAGGAATTTTGTGATATCCATTTTGGCTACTTGGAAATCTGTTCTTAGCCTCAGGTTCTTGGGGGGGGGGGAGGTTACAGATATTGGACTTTATAAACAAATGGACAAGCAAGCTAAAATATATTGCAGTGTGTTTTAGGAAGACTGAAGGAAGATCAGGTTTGGGGAAAAGGATAGGATGTGTGCTTCTTTGCACATAGTATCATAAATTTAGAGCTGTGAAAAGGATCTTAGAGGTCATTTCATCTAATTGCTTTTTAAAAAATGTGTCTTATTGTTTGTCTTTTCTTATGTTGCTATCACTTTCCAATAATTCCCTCCCTTCCAATAGAAACCTGTGTAATTACACAGGTAAATAATTGGCAGAACCAGAATATGAACCTAGATCCACTGCATTCAAATTCAACCTTTTAACCTACAGCTTCTCTAACTTGTTGATGCTGAGATACCAATGTGACATCAAGGAATGTCCAAAAGAAAGTTGAAAATGTGGATATGATATTCAAGTGAGATCTAGAGATATAACTTGGGGAGTCATCTACACAGAGGTGATGAGTGAGCTGAGAGTGGATGCAAACAAGACAAAAAGAAGACCAAAAGGGAACCCTCACCAGGGGCCTTAGCATTGTCTATGCTGAAAGAAATGAGTAAAGGAAGAGAAGTCAGATCAAAAGGCAAAGGAGCAGGAAAAGCAGCAAGAATGGAATCAGCAGAGCACAAAGTAGAAAAATCAATGGAAGAAAGAGCAGGGGAAAAAATGAGAGGTTCCTCATCAGTGTTAAAGAGTCTAGAAATTTTAAGCACAAGGAGATTTGATAAAAGGCCTTTGGATTTGACTATTAAGAGGTATTTGGTGACTTTGACACAGTTTTGAGTTATATGTGCCTCTGGGAAAGTCCCTTAAGTCTCTAAAACCAACTTAGAGAATAGCTTGAGATCAGCACTGGGTAGAGGGGATAGCCTCTATTGCTGAACCTGAAAATCTGAATAAAATATGTGTATATATATATATATATATATATATATATGTATGTATATATGTATGTGTATGTGTGTATGTATACACATACATATCAATACATACACAAATGCACATATACACAGTGTACAGAGATGTGAACATACATATGCATATAAACATACATGTATACATGCACACATATGAACAGACATATATACTTATATATATATGTTTAATGGGTAAATCTCAGACTACAGAGAGTTAAGAAGTGAATGAGAAGTCAGGAAATAGAAAAATATGTCTTCATTCTACAAGTTTAATAGTAAAATAAAAGAGGGAGAATAGAAAAAAAGGGAAATAGAATTAAGGGAAGTAGATTTTTTTAAAAGTTTGTTTCCTCTTAGCTTACAAATAACAGGAATTGTGTGTGGTATTATGGGTATAGTTCAAGACTTGGAATCAAGACAACTTGTACTTAAATCCTATCATAGATACCTACTAGCTGTGTGACTTTATCTCTGTAGGCCCCTTTTTATTCATCTGTAAAATGAGGGGATTATTTTTGCCCTTTATATTCCCTCCCAACTCTTAGTTTATGATCCTGCTTTCTTATAATGTGCCATGGTGCTGGAATGAACTCATATACTGCTTTTAAATCCGTACGGTTTCCCTCATCTAAGAATTGTGATAAATGGAATTCATAAATCCATGTTCTTGAGTAGATATGAGTTCTAGGCATTCCATCTATTATTCTATACAAAAACACAGAGA
The DNA here is from genome assembly GCA_023553655.1 of Myrmecobius fasciatus. Taxonomy (NCBI): domain Eukaryota; kingdom Metazoa; phylum Chordata; class Mammalia; order Dasyuromorphia; family Myrmecobiidae; genus Myrmecobius; species Myrmecobius fasciatus. The sequence continues at coordinate 118,742 of JAJPUD010001686.1, read as the reverse complement.
AGACTGCACTGGAAAAGTGTATTGGAGTTCTTTCCACATTTAGAGAATTTTCAAATCTGGCTGAACCTGCATTCCAACCCTGAGATTCCTATGGGTGTATAATTCACCATGTCATTCTATAGTGCTTAGAGTTAGAAGGAATCCTAGAGAACATCTAATTCATTTCACTTATCATACAAATAAGAAAAATAAAGCTTGAATGACTTGTCCATGTTTACATAGATGACAAATATCAATCCTGCTAGGGAATAGTTTATTCATTGCATTTATGTCCCTAACCCCTAGAATGTTGTATGGTGCATAGTAGGTGTTTAATAATTTCTTGTTGATCAATTAAATGATTCATTTAAATCTTCTCACTAGTATTCTTTTCATTATGTCATATTGCTTTTTTATGAGTGCTTTTTCCATATTGTGCTTTGGGTTTTATTTAGTATTCTAATTTTGTAAACCTGGAGGTTATTTAATTTATCTTAAAAGTCAAGAAGCATTTATTAAATGCCTAATATGTGCCAGGCACTTGAGAAACAAAGAAAAACCAAATAAAAGAATTCTTATTCTCAAGAAACTGAAAGTGTTTCTAATGGGGTAATTGTGGAGACAATATACAAACAAATATGAGGGAGGGAGAGGGAGAGACAGAGGGATAGAGAGAAGAAGAAAGAAGGAAGAAGAAGAAGAAGAAGGAGGAGGAGGAGGAGGAGGAGGAGGAGGAGGAGGAGGAGGAGGAGAAAGAAAGAAAGAAAGAAAGAAAGAAAGAAAGAAAGAAAGAAAGAAAGAAAGAAAGAAGGAGGAGTAGGAGAAGAAGAGGAAGAAGGAGAAGGAGAAGAGGAAGAAGAATGAGAAGAAGAAGAAGAGGAAAAAGAAAAAGGAGAAGAAGAGAGAGGGAAAAAGGGAGGGAGGGAGAGACAGAATAAATGGAGTTGATTTCAGAGGAAGAAACTAAGATTGAGGAAAAGTAGGAAAGACTTGTTCTAATGCAGAAGATAAGACACAAAGAAAACTAGAAAGTGGAAATGAGGAGAAAGAGAGTTCCAGGCATGGCCAATAGCCAATGAATGTTGCTTTCAAGAAACAGCAAGGAGCCCAGTATCATTGGATCAATAAGTACTTGGAGATAAATAAGATATAAGAAGTCTGAAGAGGTATGAAAGCATAAGGTTGTAAGGTGAAGAATTTATTGAATGGAAGGTGATGGGGTCATAACCATGCTTAAGAAAGTTCAATTTATATTCACTGAAGAAAGCCATATATACCCAGAGAGAGGAATATGAAATGTGGACCACAACATAACATTTTCATGCTCTCTTTTGATGTTTGCTTGCATTGTGTTTCTTTAATCTGATTTTTCTTTCTTGTAGATACGATTTTTCTTGCAGAACAATGATGTGTGGAAATATGTATACATATATTCGATTTGTCAAGTATTTTAACATAATTAACATGTAGTGGATATCCTGCCATCTAGGGGAGGGGTAGGGAGTAGGGAGGAAAATTTGTAACGGAAAGCTTTGTAAGGGTTAATGTTGAAGAATTACCCATACATATGTTTTGCAAAGAAAAAAAAAGAAAAAAAAAAAGAAAGTTCAATTTGACAACTAAGCAGACAATGGACTGGAATGGGAAAAATGTTAAAGCAAGAAGACCACACCAGCTTTTCTTTGTTTCCCATGCACTTAGCAGAGTGCTTGGCACATCAGAGACACTTAATAAATGCTTAGACCAGGATGGTGGCAGTATTAGAAAAGAGGAGAGTATACAAGATATATTTAAAAATTAGAAACAAAAAGACTTGGCCACTGGTTGAATCTTGGTGGTGGGATTAGGATGGTGGGGAAGAGGAGAAGAATCAGAGAGAGTGAAGAATTGAGGATGACATCCTTGCTACCTGAGAAAATGATAATACTCTTGACAAGAATGGGAAATTTGAAAGGAAAGGGGTTCTGGGGAAAGATAATAAATAATTTATTTTAAATTCATATCTATTATTCTTTAAATAAATGTTATTGTAAAGTATACCTTTTTAAAACATTAATGTTCTGTTTCCTATTGTGGTATTTATGTGTTTGCTATATCTTCTAATAATTATATTGTAAGGCCTGGAAGACAGAGGTTCTATTTTATTTACCTTTCTAACTTTCCCTAGAATAAGACTTCAATGCTCCAAGAATCAATGATTTCATCCATGTGTATATTCCCCTTACTACTATAGTATACTATGTACTATACTATTGTAATTCTTCTACTGTAAATGTTATTTTTGAGGAGCTGAGGTTGTGAGGGGAAAAAATATCTAATGACTAATCTTCTGGTGATGAGCCTTGTCAAATTTAGGCAATCTAGGCATCAAATTAGGTAAATTAGACATTGGATTACTCAAAGTTTTTCCACTTTTATTGGACCTGCCAGAGTTTATATTCTGGTGACACATGGTAAGATAATTATTTATAAATGCAGCCATAAAAGATGACCCTGATTCAATGGCTTTCTGATTAATAAAGTCAAGAGAGGCATAGAACAGGGATGATGCTTGCCTTTGTCATGTTCAGATCTCACACACTAAATTCAAATGAATGATGGATTCCCTATAGATACTGGGGTCTTCCATATAGTCCTGTTTTCAGATTTGTAGAAATTATAACATTCCCCCAAATATTATAGGGCTCACAATGACCAAGCCAAGCAATCTATGTAGGGAAAAAATCTTTAAATAAATGAAAACTATCTATTATTCAGACCAGAATTCAGCAAACTCTGGCCCTTTATGCCAAGCAGAGAATGTTTATTTCTTTGTCTTCTTGCTTTTTATTTTAAAGTGTTGTTATATTTTAAAATGTAAAGTACATTTTGGTGGGCCATAAAAACAGGAGATGGGCTGCTAGATTTGGCTTTCAGGTCATAGTTTGCTGACCTCTGGTCTAGACTAGAGCTTCTTAAGCTTTTTCCATTCATCATCCCTTTTTCCCCAGGAAATTTTTACATACCCCAGCTATGTAAAATAGATACACAAATCGAACATTTACTGATAATAAACCATAATTTTGTGACTCTTCACATTCAATTATGAGATCTCACATAGGGTCATGAAACACAGTTTAAGAAGCTGGGCTGGCTCTAGATTATTAAATATAGTTTTAAGCAAATGTAAACTCAAATGAGTTAATACATAAATACATTTAGTACAGTTACCAGGGGGAAAAAAACTGCAGAAGAAAATTTGGATTCTGAATTGAACAGGAGAAAGAGAGAAGGCTGAATTATAAATGGGAAACTGGTAATTTTTATGACTGTTCTCTGAATCAAAAGGCTATCTTTATAACACAGATATTATTGCCCCCCCATCTTTACCCCAATGATGATGCATTGTTGTGAGTCACATTATCATCTAAGAAGCATACAAGTTGTGGGTGACCCAAGTCAATGGAGAAGTGTGGATGAATGTGGGTGAATGGAAACATTACTCTCAACATGATCTATGCACAAAAAGCATGTATAGGAATATGAGGTTTAAAAGAGTTTATGAAGAAGAATTCATGAAAATTCTGGAAATTTTGTGTTGTTTGGTCATTTCTCAGTCATGTCTAACTCTCCATGATCCCATTTGGGGTTTTCTGGGCAAAGATATTAATGTGGTTTGCCATTTCCTTCTCATTTTATAGTTGATGAAACAGGCAAATAAGGTTAGGTGACTCATTCAGGATTACACAACTAAGGGTAACTGAGAAAGAGTTTGAATTCAGATCTTCTTGACCCCAGGTCCAGCATTCTATATACCACCTAGCTACCTTATTCAGGAAATTACCAACAGGAAAAGTAGGTGAGCCATTGACTTAAGTGCTAAGAGCTAAGCAAGAAAAAAGCAGAACTCAAGGTGCCCTGATGGCCATAAAATGCTAATAGACCTGGAGGAAAACTTCAAACATATTAAGTAGATCTACTTCTGAACATAGACAAGAGTCACAAAGGGTAAGAAGGTATAAATGGATTGTGATCTTCTCATGGGTTCCAGGTACTAGAACCTTCCCTGGTATAATTATCCCTAATCTACTACAAATTACCTTATACACATTTTTTTGTTGTTGTTTATATGCTATCACCACCATTAAAATGTAAACTACTAGAAAGCAGGGGCTCTTCTTACATTTCTTAGTATCCTCAGCATTTACCACAAAATATGACACACTGTAATTGTTGATTGATTGATCAGCACTAGTGGAAGGAATATCCCTATTTATGAGATAAGAAATTAGTTAAAGTAAGAATAGAATTATAAACTTCCTGAATATATAACTTTGATAATCTTCTCAGCCTTCATTTTATAGTATAAAATTCTATTTCTCTCTCTCTCTCTCTCTCTCTCTCTCTCTCTCTCTCTCTCTCTCTCTTTCTCTCTCTCTCTCTCTTTTTTTTTTTTTTGGTTCCTTGCACTTAGTCACTTAGCACACTCCTTGGAATATAGTAGGTATTTATTAAATGTTAGTTGTCTAACTTCTAATCCTGTCATATCTTTTTTGAATTAGAACAATCAAAATTATAAGAAGTTTTCCATACAGGAATAACCATGGCTTTTGATTTATTTGTTTCTTTTTAAAGGAAAGGATACCATTTTCTGTCTTGTTGCTACCATCTGTACAAATGATATCTAATTTTCTGTTGAACTTTAGCACAAAAAAGCAGATAATCCCAGAAATTCCAGGAAAAGTCTAGTATGTTTCTTTTTGTGTGTGTGCCACACACAAAATATATTTATATATTATAATTAAATTATATAATAATTAATATATAATTATATATAATTATATAAATATATAATTATAATATATAATATAATATATAATTATATATAATTAAATATAATATAATTATAAATATAAATTATAATTAAAATATATTAAATATATTTGCTTTTTTTCCTCTCTGTTGAGAAAAGAGAAAGGGAGCCATGCAGATTTCATGAACAGTCACATAAAATGAAGACTGTGTTTAGAACAGAGCCAGTGCTAAGAGTGTGAACATTTCCCCACAATCAGTCGCTTCTCCTTTTGTCAAGATTACTGATGTAGACCTCGATTCCAGTTAGATCCTAAGTAAGTAAAAATTCCTTGTTCTGACTCAACAACTGTCTGCCCTGCTGAGGTCCAGTCTATTTCCATTTTAAATCACAAATAAGGGCTATGTGGTCTGAGGGATGTGAAACGCTGGGTAAGGCCTGATGAGTGGTAACTTCTTCATGACTTGGCATTGGTATCACCTGTTCAACCTCTAAAGCAGTGAAGTCAATGAAAATATAATCTAGATATCCATGGAATCCTCCCACGTAATTAGTGTAGGCAGGTTCGCCACATGCACTTTTCCGTCTAAAGAATGGGTGAGAGACATATTGCAGCATTCCTCTTCGCCATTGGAGGCCCAGTCTTCATGGACCTCAGAGATGCTGCCGGTGGTGACAAAACTGTACATTCCTGTTGACGGCGTGCTGTTGAAATCGCCACAAAATAGGAGAGGGATGCCGGGATACAGATCATGTGTCATGTGCTGAAGGTGAGTCAAGGCTAACGCCATTTGAATGAGATGAATGTGCCCACCTCTGGGATGCCAGTAAAAATGAGTGTTTGCAAGACAGATCTTTTTAGAAGGGTCCTTTGTAGACTGAAGGACTGAAATCTGCAGCGCCGACGACCTCTGCAGCACGCGGTCCCGGGCCTGCAGGACCCGAGCTAGCTTCTCAAGCAACGCCCCTTACCGCGGTCCCCGGTCAGCGCCTGCGGAAGAAGGTGGCCAGGCCCTCGTGCTGTTGCTGCTTGAGGTGAAAGAGGCCCTGTAGGCCGAAGGCGTTGAGCGCGGGCGTCAGGCTGTCGTGGAACACAGCGCAGTCCACCTCCTGCAGACACAGCACGTCGGCACTGTAGCGGCTCAGCTCCTTCTGCAGCAGGTTCAGGTGGTAGTCGAGGCCGAGCGCGTAGGGCGCGCAGTATGGGTCTAGTATGTGTCTTAGAACCAACTTAAGAATTAAATCTAACAAATCAGATTTTATTATTTTTATTTTTTTAAATTTTTTATTCATTTTGAACTTAAATCCAAAAAGATCAAAAAAGAGTACATTTCCACATACACAACATGATATAAAAAGATTCAATATAAAACCATAAAATTTCATTTTACATTGTTTATTTTTTTTGAAAAATTATGTAATAAATACTAGTATGTATTTTCCAAGCTTTTTTTTCCCTGTGATTTCTTCTAATTTTTTTCTTGTCCTTTACTGTATTTTTTTGGGGGGTCTCTCCCTCCTCACATTATCCTAGAGAAGCCTACCATTAAACACACACACACACACACACACATCCCTATTGAAACAGAGACAGAGATATGTAGATACATAGATATAGATATGTAAAACCATATTCTGCATACTTCTGTTTATCACTTCTTTCTCTGGATATGGATAGCATCTTCCTCCATAGGTCATTTATAGTTGACTTGAAATAACTTAATCTTTAAATAATTGGTAGAATTCACTTGTAAATCCATTTGATCCTGATACCTTTTTAAAAACACTTATTTACGGCCTATTCAAAGGGTTTTTTGTTTTGTTGTTTTGTTTGTTCTTTTAGATATTCTGTTTTCTCTTCTGTTAATCTAGGAACTTTCTATTCTTGTAAATATTCTTCCATTTCACTTAAATTGTTAATTTTATCAGCATGTAATTGGGTACAATCACTATTTATGATTACTTCAATATCATCTTCAGTATTGGTATAGTCCCTATTTTCACCTTTAATACTCATGACTTGCTTTTTTTTAAATGAGATTAACCAATGATGTCTATTTTATTGTGAGGTGTTTTTTTTTTTCATAAAACCAAGTCCTAGATTTTATTCATTAATTCAATGATTTTCTAACATTCAGATTTCATCTTTTGTGGAGAGAAAAGGGGAGAGGTAATCACTGTTAAGTGACTTGCCTAGGTTCATAGAGCTACTAAGTGTCAAGTGTGTAAGGTCCTTCTGACTCCAGGGACTAACAAAGCTATCACAAAAAGATATGTAAATTAGTAACACTTTGGACAAGTAGTAGGCTACTATGTTCATTTGTTTCCATATTTTATGTATTATTTCATTCATCCAACCTATTTTGTAGCCAGTACCAAATCTTTTGGATGATTATTAGTTTATGATAAAGTTTGAAATTTGATACTTGTGGGGCTGTTTTTTTTTTTTTTCCTTTATTTATCTTGAGATTCTTGATGTGGTATTCCTTCAGATGAATTCCATTAGTTTTTTTTTTCTCTACACTTCTAAAATCCTCTAATTTACTTGACATGGCATTGAAACATTAAATTAATTTACATAGTATTATCATTATATTGGCTCAGTCTACCTATGAGAAATGAATAATTATCCAATTATTTCAATTTGCCTTTTTTTCTGTATGATGTTTTATAGTCATGTTTATATTTCTTATGTGCAACTTGGTAAGTAGACTCCCAAGTATTTTATGCATTATGCAGTTATTTTTAATAAAATTACCTTTCTATTGTTTACTGCTGAGTTTTGTTGGTAAAATGGAAAAATGCTGATGATTTATGTGTATATTACCCAATTCTAATATAGGGTAGACTTTTCAATAGAGGTCTGTAAAGTCTTTTTGACCTCTGACATTCTATTATTCTATGAACAATTACTTCTAATAATCTTTAAATTATAGTTACAAGACTAAGTAATTAAATACTTCTATTCATATATGAACTCATCAATTTTGGATATTAATCCTCCATTGATGGAGATCCCACTAATATCACAGCAGGAAAATATAAAATAAAATTAATTCTTGGAAGACTTGAATGAATATCCCACCTCTGACATATGCTAGCTATGGGCAAATTTCTTTTTTTTTTTTTTAAATTTTATTTTATTTGCATAACATATGTGTGGGTAATTCTTCAACAATAACCCTTATATAGCTTTCCGTTACAAATTTTTCCCCCCAACTCCCCACCCCTCCCCTAGATGGCAGGATATCCACTACATGTTAATTATGTTAAAATATTGGCAAATCGAATATATGTATACATATTTCCAAACTTATCATTGGTGTGCAAGAAAAATCTTATCTACACAAACGATATATCAGATAAAGGAAACACAATGTAAGCAAACATCAATCAAGGAGTATGAGAATGTTATGTTGTGGTCCACATTTCGCATCCCTCTCTCTGGGTGTATATGGCTTTCTTCAGTGAACAATTGGAGGTGGTTTGAAACATTTCATTGTTGAAGAGAGCCATGTCCATCAGAATTGATCGTCATATAGTACTGTTGTTGCCGTGTATAATGATCTCCTGGTTCTGCTCATTTCACTCAGCATCAGTTCATGTAAGTCTCTCCAGGCCTCTCTGAAATCATCTTGCTGGTCATTTCTTACAGAACAATAATATTCCATAATATTCATATACCATAATTTATTCAGCCATTCTCCAATTGAAGGGCATCTATTCAATTTCCAGTTTCTAGTATGGGCAAATTTCTTAACCTCTCAGGTACCCTAAGCAATTCAATAAAATTCTAAATTGTTTACTTACATAGATAGATGAAATTTTCTCCCTGAGAGTTTCCTATAAAATGAAATGAAGGTTTTTAGATATATGGCCCAAGGCAAATAATTTAACCTCTCAGCCTCAGTTTCCTCATCTATAAAATGGGGAAGATACTAATAACACCTACCTAACAGAGTCATCAGAGACAACAGTCAAGGTCACCTGCCTCCCTTTTCCCCTCCACAGCCATATAAGTTCAATAACTAGATGTAGGTCAGAACAATTAGAGACTGGTCTTTTAAAGCTAAGGTCTTTAATAGGTCTCAGGTTACTGAGGAAAAGCCTATTCAATAGTTAAAGCTAGGTAAGAAATGAGGCAGAGAATGGCCTCTTTAGTTAAAAAAAAAAAATCCAATCTGGAGAAGACTCTCCGAGTTTCTGGCCAAAATAGAAATAATTGTTAATAACATTCACTGTGAGCTAATTGGAGCCCAATTAATGACCAAGTAAGGCTTTGCCTAGAATCCATTTTTATCTCAACAAAAGATGAATATTTGCTATCTTCGAAGATGTTCTTCAGTATGATCACTTACTTTGTAAGTTACAATTACCTCCCTAAAAGTGTATTTTGCAAATGAGGTTGCTATGACTCAAAGCAATTGAGTAATTCACTATGTTCAGAGTGAGGATTCAAAATTAGATTTTCTAATATTCATTCTGGTCCTTTCCACTATAGCCTACCTCTTTCCATTCCATTAAAAGTCTATCCAATATGCCATATATCCTTCATACTGAATAGATCTAAACAAAACATAGCTCTGGCCAAGTTATTCCTGATCTTAAGGATCTCTGATAATTTGTCATTGATAGAAAGAGCTCATTTCTGTGATATAAAACAAAGTTGAAAATGATTAGTCTATTATTCAAGTTCCTTTATAAATGAGCTTCAACCTGTCAAGAAGTTTATCTTTCTACTACTCTTGAAGTATAGAACTTGGGGGAGGGAAGGGGTATATTCAGGGAAAACTAGTATCTGGTGCAGGAGCTATTGAGCCCTTTTCAAAGCTACTTTCCACCTTTGGTAGTCTAGTGATCCAACTCTTACCTGTAGCTCCAAGAAGCCAGCACACCCAAGTAACTGTTTAGGTATACAGGCTAAATCAGATTAAAGAAAATTCATCAGTGAGTGAGGAAGGTGTCTACCTTAAGCATTTGAAGACAGATGTGACGATGGTTTCTGAGATCCCTTTTAATTCAGAAATTTTTAGATTCTATGAACACATATATCTATACATATATCAAGGGTAGTTAATAAAAATATGGGATGGGAGAATCAGAAACTCCATTACTAAACTTATACTCCAACATAGCAATTGTTGAGAAAAAAAGTTCCTATTTATACCAATATATGTAAAACAGTACTTTTGCAATAGAAAATATTTGGAAACAAAGGAGCTGCCCATTGATTTAGAAGTTCCTAAACATATTATGGTATGTAAATGTAATGGAGTACCACTGAATTATAAGAAATGATAAATATAGAGAATCATAGATTTTCATGAACCAATGGAAAATAAAATAAGCATTAAGAAAAATAATATATACAATGACTTCAAATGTATAAATGTAAGAACGAGTACATACATATGCATACACATACAAATCAAAATAAAATTATAAATATCAAGAATAAAATTGAGTTTCAGAGGTAGAGCCAAGATGGCAGAGTAAGTCAGGAAGCTGTTTGAGCTGTCCTAGTTTCTTGCAAAAACCACATGAAAAAAAAAACACATGAAACCAAGCCTCTGAAAAAGTCTGATGTAATGAAATCACTTTCTAGCTCAAGATAGACTGAAAAAATTTCAAGAAAGGTCAGTCTCACTGGGATGAAAAATGAGTTAGCACAGGCCAGATAGACTCATAGAAAGCCAGTGAAACGGTGTAAATCACAACAAACCAACAACTAAGATTCTCACTACTGGCTCAGTAGAGGAGCAGATCAGTGAAGCAGCCTCCAGTCCCAACTCAGAAGACAAACTCTAGGAAAACAGGATGTTTCCTGAAAAGAGCTGGTAAAGCTAGACCCTGCAAACACAAGGGACCCCTGTGTTCAAAGTCAAGGCTCAGAACTGCATAGGAAGTTTAGGACATCATCCCCTTTACCCAGGAGCAGAACTTAAACACAAAAATAAAAAAAGAGGAAATACCAAAAGAAAAGGAAAGAAAATGAGCAAGAAACTGGAAAGAATCTTGATCATAATAAGCTATTATGGTGACAGGGAAGATCAAAACACCAATCAAGATGAGGACAAAATGTCTTCAAAGGAAATCTCAAAGAATGATATGGTTTGGTCTCAAGCCCAAAGAGGCCCCTTGAAAGATCTCATAAAACACTTCAAAAGGCAAATAAGAGATGGAGAAGAAAAATGAGGGAAAAATGAGAAATATGCATGAGAGAGTCAATAGTTTGGAAAAGAAAGGAAAAATTGTTTGCAGAATAAAATAAACTAAATAGAAAAAGAAATACAAAAGATAACTGAAGATGACACATTAAAAACTAGAACAAGGCAAATGGCTAATGACTTTGTGAGAATTTCAAGAATCAGTCAGAAAGACCAAAAAGAATGAAAAAATGAAAGAAAATATGAAATACCTCATTGGCAAAACAGCTGACCTGGAAAATAAATCTAAAAGAGAATTTAAAAATTATTGACCTACCTGAAGGCCATGACCAAAAAACGAGTCTGGATAATACTCCACAAAAGGTTAAGGAAAACTGCCACAACATTCAAGAAGCAGAGGGGGAAATACTCATTGAAAGAACCTATCTATCACTTTTGGAAAGAAATCCTACAAGGAAAATCCCAAAGGACATTGTTGCAAAACTCCAAAACTACCATCTCAAGATAAAAATACTGCAAGCTGCTAGAGAAAACAATTCAAATATCAAGGAGCAGCAGTCAGAATTACACAGGATCTGATTGCTTATACAATAAAGGATTGGATGGAGCTTCAATGAAGTAAGATATTTTCAATCATTTCTATTGAAAAAACAGAATTAAACAGAAAATTAAATCTACAAACACAGAAATCAAGAAAACCATAGGAATGTAAACAAGAGGAAAATATATTTTTAAAGGTTAAACTGTTTCATCCCTAGACATGAAAATAATATCTGTAACTCTTTAAAACTGTATCTGACAAAGAGATAGACAAAGGGAGGGGGCATCACATGAACTGAAGTGTGGTTATGGACTCTGATGTGATGACACCAAAAAAAAGCCATTAAGGGATGGGGAAAAAAGGTGTGTATTGGAAAAAGAGGAAAGGAAAAATATAATGGGACAACTGGTTCACAAAAAGAGGCTCAAAAGACCTATTACAATCCAGGGCAAAAAGCAAAAGGGATGAGCATTGTCTGAAACTTGATTTCATCAATTTTGGCTCTAAGAGGGAATAACTTAATCATTCAATTGGATATAGAAATTTATTTAATCCTGTAAAAAGTAGGAGGAGAAAGAGGAAAAGAAAAGGGAGGGACAGAATAGAAGAAAAGGTAGAAACACTAGGGAAAATGTTAAGAGAATAGGGAAAGGTTTGACAGAAGATAAGGCAGTGGGTGAAATGAGTTAAAAAAAACACTACTAAGAGAAGGGGGAGAGGTGATAGGATATAAAGTAGTATATGGGGTGGGCTAAAAAAAAGGACAAGATTGAAAGAGAGAACAAAAGTATATTCAGAGGAGAAAATAGGATGGAGGGAAATACAGAGTTGGTAATCATAATTGTTGATGTGAATGGGATGAATTCTTCCATAAAATGGAAGCAAATAGCAGAGTGGATTAAAAAACAGAATCCTATAATATGTTGTTTACAAGAAAAACATTTGACATAAAAAGACACATATAAGGCTATGTGTCTAGTCTAGAACAGAATTTATTATGCTTCAGCTGAAGTAAAAACAGCAGAGGGAGCAATTCTGATCTCAGATAAAACAAAAGTAAAAATAGATCTTATTGAAAGAGATAAGGAAGGAAAATTCATCTTGATAAAGGGTACCATAAACAATGAAGTAGTAAGGATATTAAATTTGTATGCACCAAGTGGTAGAACAGGCAAATTCCTGAAGATTTTAAGTCAATTACACAAAGAAATAAATAACAAAACTATTCTAATTAGGGACCTCAACCTTTCCCTTTCAGAATCAGACAAATCTAACTATAAAATAAACAAGAAAAAAATTAGGAAGGTTAATAGTATCCTAGAAAACCTAGCTATGATAGACCTCTGAAGAAAACTGAATAGGGTAAGAAAGGAATACATCTTTTTCTCAGCAGTGCACAGCATCCACACAAAAACTGACCATATGTTAAAGCATAAAAACCCCACAATCAAATGCAAAATAGTGAATTCTTCCTTTTCAGACCACAATGCAATAAAAATTATATTCAATAAAGAGTCAGGGAAAAATAGATGAAAAAGCAATTGAAAATTAAATAATCTTATTCTAAAGGTTGAGTGGGTCAAACAGCAAATTACAGAAACAATCTATAATTTGATGCAAGAAAATGACAATAATGAGACAAAATACCTAAACCTATGGGGTGCAGCCAAAGCAGTTCTTAGGGGAAATTTTATATCTTTAAATATCTACATAAAAATAGAGAAAGAATAAATCAATGAATTAGGCATGCAACTAAAAAAGCTAGAAAAAAAATTTAAAATCCCCAAATAAATACCAAATTAGAAATTTTCAAACTCAAAGGAGAGATTAATAAAATAGAAACTAAGAAAACTATTGAACTAATAAAATTAAGAGTTGGTTTTATGAAAAAACTAACAAAATAAATAAAGCTTTGGCTAATTTGATCAGAAAAAAAGGAAAGAAAAAAACCAAATCACTGGCATCAAAAATGAAAGGGGTGAATTCATTGCAAAGGAAAAATAAATTAAAACAATAATTAGGGGCTATTTTGCTCAATTCTATAGCAACAAGTATTACAATTTAACTGAAATTGATAAAAATAAAAATTGCCCAAGTTAACAGAAGTGGAAACAAAATACTTAAATGGTCCCATTTTAGTAAAAGAAAGTTGAATAAGTCATTAATGAACTCCCTAAGAATAAATCTCTAGGGTCAGATGTATTTACAAATTAATTCTACCAAACATTTAAAGAACAATTAATTCCAATACTATATAAACTATTTGCAAAAATAGGTAAAGAAGAAGTATGGCCAAATTCCTTTTATAAAACAAATATGGCACTGATATTTGTGCCATATTGTGATTAAGAAAGGGCCAAAACAGAGAAAGAAAATTTCAGACCAATCACTCTAATGAATATTGGTCCAAAAATTTAAATAAAACATTAACATAAAGATTACAGCAACTTCCCAGGATAATATTAACATTAAGACCAAGTAGGATTTATACCAGTAATGCAGGGCTGGTTCAATATCAAGAAAACTATTACTATAATTGACCATATAAATAAAAAATCAACAAAAATCATATTATAATCTCAACAGATACAGAAAAAGCTTTTGAAAAAAATACATTCCTATTGAAAACACTACAAACCATAGGGATAAAGGGAGCTTATTTTCTTCTAGATTTTTTTTTGGTCTTTAAAAACATCTTATTTATTCTATGGGATGACTGTTTGGAATGTATAAGGATACTGGGGAAAAGATTGATGTTATAAGAAACAAAACATAGAAATAAAAACTTGATTTACCAAAAATACAGAAGGAGCAGGGAAGATTTCCCAATAATTTTGCTATTGCCATAAAGGGTGTCATTGAGAATCTTCTTTCTGTTTTATCTTCAAATTAAATGTCTGCCATTTCTTGACCATGTCCCATAATACTAATGTCATACTCAAAGAGAAACAGGGTCTACTATTCTGTGCATAAAATTCCATACAGACTGCCTTAGCTTTAACGTGCAATATTATCTTTGTTTTATTTCAATTTTATTTACTTTGTTAAAAATTTTCCAATTACATTTTAATTCTGTTCAGGCATGTTTGACCCTTCTGCCCTATACTATTCTTCCTCCATGGCTTTTCTTACATCATTGCTACTGCTTGGAATATCCTCCTTATCCCCTGACCTCAAATTCTTATTTCTACTTGTTGAATTACTACTTATCATTTGAGTCTACCTTGAATTCTCTCTCCACTTTGAGCCATTCTCTAATGCCCAGCTTCTTAAACTGTGGGTTGTGACCCCATACATAGTCTCATAACTGAATGTGGGAGTCACAAAATTATAATTTATTATCCATAAATTTTTTATTTGAATACCTATTTTATATACTTGTATAACCAGGATCACATAAAAATTTCTCAGGTAAAAATGGGCCATGAGTGGAAAAAGTTTAACAATCCCTGATATAATGCACCTAGTTAAAAATGAAGATGGCACTCTTGCCTATTAAAGAGTTTTCTTTGCATCTTATAGTCATAATGATTCTATACCTTGAATTATAGCTATGTATGGGAGTGCTATATGTTATTTCTATTTGCATTCTCAACAGCATCTAACACAGTGTCTACCACATAGTAAACCCTCAATAAATGTTTGTTAATAAGGAATTAATTAACTAATTCCAAAAAATGTCTGGAAGCAATTCCATAAAAGGAGTTTCCCCCAACCACTTAATTCAGATTATTGGAAAAATTAAAGTAAAAATGGTAAAGGGGACAATATTCATTTGGATGTATAAATCTGGGTATGTTAGTTTAAAAAATAACATCCTCCTTTTTTATTCACACCTTATAAAATGTTTACTTTAGAGGAAAAAGGTCTCACTGTCTTTTTGAAAGGTGGCTTACTGTCTGTCAGTGTCTAAGATGATAGACAAACTGACTTTTATCAATTAAAGTGTCTATTAGCCCCTAGTAACTTTTGATAACTTGTTTTGGGTATTGTTCAGCTAAATGGGGAAATGGGTATTTCTTCCAAGCAGTTTTCTACCTTCATTTTGGTAGGGGTATTCATATAGTACTAACAGGGAAAATGGGGTAATTAAAGATTGTACAATATTCAATGATTGTGTATCCATTGGCTCAGGGTATATGGGGATTGGTGGTGAAAAAGAGACAGACGAGAGAGAGAGAGAGAGAGAGAGAGAGAGAGAGAGAGAGAGAGAGAGGAAGAGTCAAAAAATGAAAGTTAAATATCAGCTGTCATAAGTCATATTAGCATAATTTCTATAATACTTTCTGAGTTTTCTGTATATTGTTGAGTTGAGTCTCAGGATGATTCAGATGAGGTGAGATGTTAACTGTTATTTTTTTCTGATTTTATCAATGTGAACACTGAGAAACAGAGATCAAATGACTTGTAAAAGGACCTACAACTTGCAAGTGGCAGAGACAGGAGACAACTGAGTTTTTTGAATTCCAAATCCAAGAAACTTTCCATCATACCATGGCTGCCTCTACTCAGAGATAATTGAGTTTCTTAATTTTAAAGATTAAAAAACCCTGGAAATCAATAAGATGAAGACATTCATTGAAGATCACACAATTAAGCTGTTCAGCAAGGAAATTGACTCCTTTTCATTGAGCCTAATTGAGTCAGGAAAAAAAATAATCATTTTCATTTATGCAGCATGTTAGACTGGAAGAATAACTGGATTTGATGCCATAAGATGTAATAGATTCTCAGTACTACTATTTGCCAATTGTTTGACATTAATCAAGAAATTACATATTTTTCCCCACTTATGAAAAGAGGGAGTTAAACAAGCCCTGCTTCTAATACCCTGTGAAGTGCATAATACAAATATTACTATAATTGTTTTGTAGGTGATGAGGCAATCCCAAAAGAAATTAATTGACTTGTCTAAGGTCACAAAAATGAATATGATAGTATAATGAAAAGTTGGTTCTTATCTCACTCCCTGTGGGATTTATGGTCAAAACAAAAACAAAAACAAACAAAACAAACAAACAAAAAACCCTTACCTTTCTGAGCCTCAATTTCTCCATTGTTAAAACAAAGAGGATGGAGTAGATGAAATGTTCCATTTCTAAGACTGTGATTCTTTGGAAATGGAATGAAAACTCAGGTTTTCCAAATCTTTGCAAATTATTGGTGACAAAGCTGGAATAATTAAATGAATCACCAGAGTATATCTTGTGATTTTTTACATCTTAATATTTTTCAATGTCTTATGCCCTCCTTTTTCTGAAGTCAATAGTCATGTAATAGTAATAATGTACTATCACATTACATGACATTGAATTCAGGTGACATTGAGTTCACCAAATTTTGACACATATTTTTATTCTTAAGCATGAAAGTATATATTTTTTATTTTTTTAATTTAACTAATTAATTTTGGCCAAGGCATTTGGGGTTAAGTGATTTGCCCAGGGTCACACAGTTAGTGTTAAGTGTCTGAGGTCAAATTTGAACTCAGGTCTTCCTGACTTCAGGGCTGGTGCTCTATCCACTGTGCCACCTAACTGCTCCTGAAAGTATATCTCCTGTTGGATACAAAAAACAAGCTTGACAAATAGTCCAATTGATTTCTTTTGGTTTAAAGTCCAAGGATTTTCAATAGAATTTAAGTCAAGTAATTTCTCAAGTTATTGAAGTATGTTTATCTCCATTTCCTGAATCGTCTTTAAAAATATTTTGTGATGTATGTGGTATAGAGAAAGGTTGTATTGCAATATTCTATCAATTTGGAAATTCCAGTAATTCCACAATTCTGATTCTTAATTTATTAAAATAAGTGTCTGAATTCATCATTCTTTAATGAGGATAACATCCCCTAGCTCATTTGGAAAAAAATATTCTCAAAATATTTGGGAAGTATCTTGGGGTATCACAGTCTAAAGATGTCCAGATTTTTACACTCATTTTTTGAAGAAAGATTCTGTTGTAGCTTTGGATTAAAAAAGGAATTTAATTGAGAGAAATTCAGTCCAGCATGATTAGTAGCTGGGTTTTTATGTTGGTTTTTTTTTATGCTTGTTTGTCTGAATTGTTGTTTTTGTTTTGACCACTCTTTTCTATTTTTCCATATTCAAGAGAAGTCTGTTATCCACTGAAATGAGTAAGTAGCAAATTTAAAAGCCTGGCAGGTCTTAGTTTAGGATATTTTGCAGCACATGTTTATTAGTGCTTGAGTTTTTAGTTTGTTTTTGACCACTTTCCTTTGTACTTCATTACAATTAATCCTTTTTCTTTATGAGCTTGAAAAGCTTGAGTTAAACCACACCACCAGTTACTACAATATCTCTGGTGGTCATTGAAATGTGCTCTCCAGAGCTACAGCTTTTGCACATTTCCTTGAAATGATAGCCTTTCTTAAAAACTACATAATTATTAAGCACAAAAATGAGAATAAAAAATTCATATGGCATTATCTAGCACCCAAATATCAAAGAACAAAATAAAGTTAAAGAGTTCAATTCAATCATGATTTCATCTAGTCATTGTCAGATGTTCTTAGGGGGCCTACCATCTATAGAAATTCAGAAGCATTATCATTGTTCTTACAAAGTCAGATAATTTCAAAATTATTATTTGTCCTATTAATTCACACATTATTGTTAATCTACTGTTTTTTTCATTATATCATACCATCTCTTTTTATTTGTACCTTGTCCCTTTATATCTTATTTTCTTTATTTTTACAACACAGTTTCTTTTATATTTTAGCTTAATGAAAGAAGAAATGGTAGAAAAATCGATAACTGTCTTTGGGAGGTCAGTTGCCATACAGGTACCATTAATAAATTCAGTTGGCCATATGACTTTTATTATGTAGCAAAGTTTGGGATTTTCCAAATAAGCTTTTGAACAAAATCATGATGAACCAAATGGGGTTTTAGGTCTTTGAGATGTGTTGGTCTAATATTTATACTACATACCCACAAGGAACATGAAAACCTCCTATTTTTTTATGGATTCATAAGATGAATTTAAATGAATTTAATATGCTTTATATTACAGATGAATAAAAATGACCCCAAGGAAGTATAGTGAATTCCCGAGATCACACAACAAATTAATTATGAACTAAGATTAGAGTCAGAACTAGTATAAGACATTTGTGTTCCCAGAGGTGAAAATTTCAGCACTCTGCATTTAAAAATTGTGCTTCATGACACATCAATGTAGCAGAGAGCTTTGCGTATTACTGGATTTGTCACAAAATAAATACCCATTGCCCATTGCAGTAGAATCCTCTGACATTTAAAACTATCAGAGTAATTTTCTTGGTAGCATTGGGGCAGTATGAATGTACTATTTCCAACATGGGTGGTAATTGGGTTACCTGGGAGCTGAAGGAGAGAGGACACCAGGCTGTGACTTCATCAGAAGCAAATGTGATAATGGTGGTCCAAATTTGGTGAAGAATACAAGGGATGAAAGAGTTTCTGAAAACTATGGATATTATTGTGACGACCATGATCACTGGTACACACACTTTAGAAGGGAGATTTCTGAAGTAGAGATAATCCAATCAAAAAATATCTTTTGAGTAAATATATTCTGAGAAGGAAGTTACTTGGTTAATGCCATGCTTAGTGCCATCTGCTGGAAGCAAGGAGGACTTCAGGCATAGTGACATGATACACAGTATTAAAGAGAGAACAGAAAGTCATGATTGGTAACATTCTTAGAGTATGAAGTAGAATGAAAGAAGGTATGAGCTACTGATTGATGCTCTTTTGACTAAAGGAATTACAGAGGACAGTCTTATAATGACTGAGTAACATCCTACTGGGGCAGTCTTCAGAAGAGGTAGCTTCTCCTAGAAGCCAGATACAGTTTGGTGAACTGAAAAAATAATTATTAAACACCGAAGGATTTGTGCCGGGTCTTGTGTATATGTTGACCTAGAAGACTGTAATCTTCAACATTGCCTAGGAGTCTGCTTACTTTGTAAAGGGTACTATTAATTTACTCATTGATATAATACAGTATAAGCTGCAGTATTCTAAGGACAACAATTAGTGCTCCTGATTACTATTCTTGATTGGGCCACAGATAATCTTGGACCTGTCCCAGAATCATGGTAAAAGGAAACCAATGATGGAACCATATTTTGAGAAGTTGCACCTGGTAAGACTTCCAGATGAAATCCACCATTACAAAATAATTGGCATTTATTGGTAGCCTATTAGATGGATTTGTAAGTTCTTTGAGGGAAGGTACCATCTTACATTTAATAAATGCTTCTTAGTTGTTCAAACCAAGTCCAAAAATCAAAAGTCCAAATGTACTATTCAGATGAAATAAAGCAACAGAAGGACTACACTTGGATTAAAAAAGTATGATGCAGGGTGGACACTAATAGAGTTTTAGTCAGGATAACTCACTGGTCATAGCAAGCACTCTTTTTCAATAACCCGAAAGGGCACTCTATACATGAATATCACCAGATGGTCAATATAAAAATGAGATTGATTATATACTTTGCAGCCAAATGTGGAGAAGCTTTATATAATCAATTAAAACAAGCTCTGCAGCTGACTATGGTTCAAATCATGAACTTCTTATTACAAAATTCAAACTTGAAGAAAGGAGGGAAAATCATCAGATCATATAGATGTGACCTAAATAATATCTATTTTGAATGTGAAGTGGAAGTGATCAATAGATTAAAGGGATTAAATCTGATAGATAGAATGACTAATGAATAATGGGCAGACATTTGCAATATATACAGGAGGCCATAACCAAAACCATTCCCTCCAAAAAGAACAAGAAAGTAAAATTGCTATTTGATGAGGTTTTACAAAGAGATGAGAATAGAATGAAAATAAAAGGCAAAAGGAAAAGGAAAAGATATGCCAAACTGAATATAGAATTCCAGAGAATAGTAAGGAAAAACAAGGTTTTCTTAAATGAGCAAGTCAAAGAAACAGAAGAAAACAATAGAATGGAAAAAGATCTCTTCAAGAAAATTAGAGATATCAAAGGAATGTGTCATGAAAAAAAATGAATATAATAAAGGACAAAAATGATAGGGACTTAACTGAAGCAGAAAAGATTAAGTAGAGCTGGCAAGATTACATAGAAGTATTTTACAAAAAAAAATTAGATCTCATCATCAAGGTGTGGTTACTGATACAGAGTCAGATATTGTGGACAATGAAGTCAAGTAGGTCTTAGGAAGGATTATTAAAAATAAGGCTAGCAGAGGTCATGAAATTCCAGCTGAGTTATTTAATATCCTAAAAGATTCTGTTCTTAAAGTGCTGCATTCAATATGCCAGCAAATCCAGAAAACTCAACAATGGCCATTTGGCCAGTCCTAAAGTAATGTCCTTATGTTCCAATGCTAAAGAAAGAAAATGCCAAGGAATGCCAAACAATCATGCTCACTCCACATGCCAGTAAGGTTATACTTAAGATTCTGTTAACTGGGCTTCAGCAATAGATGAACTGAGAATTAATTACCAGGAGAGCAGACTGATTTTTGAAGAGACACAGAAACTAGAAATCAAATTGACAATATTTAGTGGATTATGGAGGAAGCAAGGGCAGTGCCAGAAAAGCATCTACTTTTGCTTCAGAGACTACATTAAAGTTTTTGATTGAATAAATCACAACAAAATATAGCAAGTCCTTAAAAAGATGAGAGTACTAGATCAACTTATTTATCTACTGAGGAACCTGTATGCAGGTCAAGAAACATAAATAGGACCAAATATGCAATAACTCACTGCTTTAAGTTTGGAAAAACAATATAACAAGAGTGTGTATTGTCACCTTATTTATTTAAGTTACATAAAGAGTACATTATGCAAAATTCCAGGCTAAATAAATCAAAAACCAGAATTAAGGTTCTGGGAGTAATATCAAGAATCTCAGATATTCAGTTAATACCACTCTAGTGGCATAAAATTAAGAGAAACCTCTGTATGTGGATGAAAGAGAAGACTATAAAAGCTGACTTAAAGTTTAACATCTTGGTAACCGATCACTTAATATTCTGGCAAATAGAGGGAGAAGATATGGAAACAGTGTAAGATTTTTTTATTCTTGGACTCAAAGATCACTGCAGACAGTGACTGTAGCCATGAAATTAAAAAAAAATTAAAAAGCTTGCTCCTTGAAAGGAAAGCTATGAAAAATCTGGAAAACAAACTAAAGAGCAGAAAAATCACCTTGCTATCAAAAGTTCATATAGTCACAGCTCTTCCCCCCCCCACCCCGACCCCCCCCTTCCCTGGGAGCAATATGGCTGTGAGTGTTGGATGATAAAAGAAAACCATGCACTGCAGAATCAACACTTTTGAATAGTGGTGCTGAAGAAGACTTTTAAGAGTCCCTTGGACAACAAGGAGATCAAATTAATCAATAGTAAAAGAAATTAATTCAGGATTTTCACTGGAAAGACCAAAGCTGAACTTAAATACTTTGGCCATATCATGAGAATATAAAGCTGACTGGTAAAGATCCTTAATTTGAGAAAGATGAAGAAAAAAGGAAAAGGGGCTGGCAGAGTATGAGATGGATTAACAATGTCATGGAAGCAAGGAACAGGTACATATTTTAAAATATAGTGGAAGACAGATCATGTGATCATGAAGAGGCAAACATAACTGAGCAACAACAAAGCAAACAACATCAAGTGAATTTTGACTTGGATTTGAACAGGGAAGCACACATATATAAAATATACAGGTAGTCATTTAGAAATATAAGAGAAAATTCCATGAAAGTTCAGTAGCAGCAAGGACCAGTAAACAGAATGGAACATGAGCCATTTTTATCAAACTATTAATTCCTTTTAATTTTATTTCTTAACTGGAAAAGTCATTATAAAATTCACCAAGATTGAAGGCTCATTTACATTGTAGAATATTAAAGGGCAAGAAGCTGGTGTCTTAATCTTAACCCAGACCCATATTTTTACATGTGTGTATGTACTGAGCAATACCACAGTATATGCATAGTTACCTTAAGTCCTAGATGTATAATTTCAGTATCATAAACTTCAGTTGCCTATCCATCAGGATACAGTTTAAATGAAACATTCTACAATCACTTGGAAGCTATGAGTAGGGAATCTTGCTTGTGGAAATCTTGCTTCTTGGAGAGGAGGCAGAGTCAATAAATGGTAGTTACCTGAGACTGGGTACATAGGTCTTTTTGTTTCTATCATAGTCAGTTAAACTCAATGATGCCATGGTTAAGGCTGAGTAGTTGTAAAAGAATTGTCACAAAGAAGTCTTTCCATAAGCATCTTCATAGATCAGGCACAGGTTTGTAATTTCCAGTTTCTGGGGAACTATTTAATATTAAAGCTCAAACAACCAAAGAACAGGATCTGCTTTCAAGTTCAATTGGATGAGCAACCTTCCAATTCCCAGTGGTCAGTGAAGATGGTGATTAGGTGTTGTGCCTCATTAGTATGGTATTGCCATGTCTCAAATGCCCTCTTGGTTATTTTCATGCATTTTTTCCCACTGATTACATAGTATGCTCAGCACCAGACATTTTTCTAGACCAGCAGGCACAAAATCATAATGGGATGGCTTATAGACCAATCTGTGAAAAAAAAATGTCCCCTATCATTACCAGAGAAGCATCAGTTTCCATTGAAATCAAGCCCTGGTAAATTTAGTCTTGTGGCATCCAAAAATATAGATAGTTGTGAAGCTCTTATTCATTATGTACACTAATTTAGTGGTATCTAACTCCTGGGCTGCCTTTAGTCTACCTACATCTGAGTAGGTCAGGATTCTAATAATTAATGTCTAATAGGAGTACATTATACATGTACATTGTACATTATAGGCAGGCCTCTACAATAGCAGTGTGTCTACTTTGTGAGTATATCACTCCGTGTTGACATATCAAGTGATTAAGAAATTCTATTTGTTCATAAAGGAAGTGATATACATATATATTTTTAAGTTTTTCAGACTCAGATTTTTATAAACTCAGACTGTACAGATCAATTAATTAGAAGTGGTCAGATTCCTTTGAGCACTGAAAATAGACTACTACATAATGATTTTGCAGGTCCCATAACACACAATTCATGAAACAATGGAATGTAGAATAGCATTATAGAATTGAAGGAACATACTGAAAAGTTATGATATTTAGAGTGGGTAGGACACTGAATTTGAAGTCAGGAGGATTTGCGTTCAGATGCCATCTTAGACATTTACTAGATGTGTCACCATAGAAAAGTAACTTAATGTCTCAGTTTCCTCATTCATAAAAAGACAGTGTTAGAGCTGATAGCTTCTTGGGTCATTTCCAGTTTTAAATCTGTGATACTAAGATGCTTATGCTGCCAAATTAATGAATTAGGAAATCTAACCCCCATTCTCCTCTTTAAGGGTTATAAAATAGATTGTATGCACTGTGGAGCTCTCCATTCCAATGAAAATGGTGGGCACTTCAACTGATCTAGGAAGTCAGCAACAAGAGAAAGTCCTTGCAGGTGATGCATCAATCATGGCACAAGTGCAGATCATCAGTGTTGTTTTTTTTTTTTTTTTTTATAAACAATATTTACATTCTAATGGAGGCTGTGAAGAGGTATGTGAACCTTCATTCAATACTCATTCCTACAAATTCCCATAGGAGTTAAGTCCCAGGCCCTAGAAAGAAATAGATGAAGCCTAAAAGGATAAAAATACCAAGAATTAAATAAATTGTGCAACAATTGATACAATGAAAATCTTATCTCCTGTGATCCAAAATATATTCATTATTTAGAGTATTTTCTAGGACTCAGATGCTGAGTCACTGCAGTTGGCAACAGTATTGAGTAATAAGAGTTATTGTTGAATGTGAAGAGGGGGATTTGATCTGCTTTGACCACCAGATAATCCATCATATGTGAGAACTAAGGAAAAGAGAATGAGCCAGTGACATAGAAGCCAAGCAGGTAGCCAGACAGAAGTCCTTGTTACAAAAAGTTAAAAAGTATAGTCTCAAGAGACAAAAGTTAAGATGGCCCAAATTTCTACCAGTAGACAATGAGAAGTATAATCTATGAGAATGAAGCATCCATCAGGAAGGGAAGCTTCAGTAAATGGACTCCAAAATCAGACTGAGCAGGAGCAATAGAGACAAGTCAAAATAGAGTGTAAGAGAAGGTCTAATTGCTAAGGGGGATGGGAGTGGGAGGAGAGATGAAATAAACAAGGTACAAAGGATCAGAAGTTTAATTGAAAAAACAGTAAGATCACTGAAAGGTAGAAGTAGGACTGAAGGGGAAGCTAGTTGGTGCAGTGAATAGAGCACCAAACCTGAGGACCTGAGTTCAAATTTGACCTCAGACACAACACTTCCTAGCTGTGTGACCCTGGGCAATTCAGTTAACCCAAATTGTCTCAGAAAAAAAATTGCCTCTGAAATGTATAGACCTGGAGAGTTGCCAGACCATTGAGCATTTAACTGACTTTCCAATCTTCTCCAATATGACTCTCATTATGTTCCAGTCAAACTGACACATCATCTCCTATGAATGGAATGCACTATATCCTCACCTCTAACTAATAAAATATTTAGCTTCTTTCAAAGTACAACACGGGTGCTATTTCTTTTGCAAAGTTTTTCCTGATCTTCTCTCCAGGCTCAATCAGATTCTAATGACCTGATATTCACTGTCTCCCTCTTTAAATCTTATTTTACTTCATTATCAAGTAGCATTTGACCAGAATAATATAAGCTTTGGCTGTTGTTTGTTGTTCTTGTTGTTGTTATTGTTCTTATTAGTCTTGTTTTTGAGGGTGGTCTGCATCCCTAGCATCTTAGCACTGTGTCTGGTAAATAGTACTTTCTAAATATTTGTTGAATTTTAGTGAGTTTGGAAGAAAAAAGAATAGCAAACAAGTCAAAAATCAGGGTTAGGCAATAAAAATTGGAGCAAAAGGATGAAACAAAAGAGACAAGCTGGTCATTAGATCACCTCTGAATTCTAATTTTATAAGTTCATCAGGCCTCAGCTTTTTTTTAGGGACATGGCTGCATAGCTTCACATATGGTTATACAAAGATCTCTAACTACTTGCTGTAACTACTGATCAGTTTTGAATGACATCCATATGTCCTCTACACTAAAGATAAAATTATAAATTTTTACTTGTAGAATTAACTTACGATATCATTAGCTTTTTTTGGGGGGTAGATTTGATAATTTCCAATGAATAAACCAAAATGATACCCTGGTATGATGTTTAGGTGTATGTTCTTTAGCGAATATTTCTTATCTTTTTATTGCTTTCTCTCTGGGAAAAAAAAAAGTCATTATTAAGCTGGGCTGAATTTTTTCCCCTTTCCATCTCAATCATGAACTTATAGAATCTTAGAAATGACCTCAAGGCACATCTAATCCAGCCTCTAGTCAAATCATGAACCCTGTCTAACACAGCCACAGCAAGTGGTCCTGTGCACAATTAACTATATTTCAGTCCTGATTAACTGTGTCTGTACATTATGTAAATCTTTGCATTGTGAATGACTGACATGATTAATGGCACATTAGACTGAAGCTCCAAGGTTCTGCCTGTCTTCATGGTTCTCTTTCCCTAGGGACTCCCTCTCCATTCAGGTGGGCAAATATATGTAGACACATATATGCACATGTCATTAATACTCAGTGCAGGCATCTCAATGCTTCATGTGATTGCTGCCTGTTGATTTTAGTTGTGAGAATAGAATGTTTGAAGTTGGAAGACACCTGTTCTATGCCACATATTGCAGAGGAAATTATAGCTTAACTTGGACAACCAGAAGCAGATAAATGTCAGAAGCACATAAAGTAAGTAATCTGCCTCTTCTCTGTGACATAAATCAACTTGAACTTCAAAAACCATGTACTGCAAAATATCACTTTCACACCTTTTATCTGACAAATGCCAGGGTCACAAGTTGTTAAATTTTTTGGCAGCAAAGTCAAATATTAAAAGAATTTGCATCTCATTGGATTCAAGCCAATAAATACTATTTGCTGAAATTGGATAGATGTTTCTTAAATGCTTCCACCCATCAACAAGGGACATTTTTCATAATAAATGACTTATCTGCAGCATGAATTTGGCTTGTAGTCAGTCAATATCCCATGGGTGAGAGTGACATGGAAATTAGTTTATTTTGCACCAGTTAGAGCATCATTGCAAATCAAAGCTAACCATGGATTAGTCCTATCCGTGTACACTGAGAGTGGTTCATTCTTCAGAAAAAAATCTGATCTCCAATTTGGGTCTTGACTCCACAGAAGTTAATGCCAGAATATAATTCTGATCAGCAAAATAGCAATGGATAAAGATTTTTTTCTAGTTAGTTTGAGCCAATTCCATTAATTTCACTGTTTTTTTTCCCATATCCATAATGCTAAATTAAAAATGATGGGGCGGTAACTTAAAAAGAAAGTTAACCATATAAGGGGATCATGTGAATATTCAGTATTTGAACAGAAATATCTAACTCAGGGTATCGCTTTCATTTCTAAACTGTTCAATATATTTATTGCTTAAATGATACTGTGATAAAACTGTAACACAGGTCAAAAAATAAAAATACAGTTAGCTAACTCATTATCCAATATGTAGGTTGTCTAAACCATGATTTGACAGAGGTGTCAAAAATGGGCCTGTTGAACGAGATTAAAATGTAATTGAGGGGAGGGCAGCTAGGTGGTGTAATGGATAGAGCACTAGCCCAAAAGTCAGGAGGACCTGAGTTCAAATTTGATCTCAGACACGTCACATTTCACACTTCACACTTCCTAGCTTCATGACCCTGGGCAAGTCACTTAACTCCAATTGCCTCAACAAAATATATATATATAATTGGGAAATATTTAACAAAATAAATGAAAATACAATAGATAATATACAATGAGAATATGTGGTTAAATCAACATGACCTGTAAGGATCCTTTTTTACAGTTTACTAGCCTCTATTTTTAGCTAAGGTACAAGTTTAACTTTGCTTTTTAAAAAATCTTTTCACTTTACCTCACCCTATTGTCTACTAACGCTCTTTGAGGCACTCATTCTTTAGTGAATGATAAGCAATTTATCAGAATGGAGAAGACCTTCTAATCAATTAATTTTCCTAGTTTTTAGCTATTCCGAGGTCTCTTTCTCTTCTAAATCTATGATCTTTGTGAAGGAAAGGGTTGATGCTATTGAACCTCTGAAAAAAAATTTTGGATAATTGGTAAATTTCTATTGTACAAAATTTCTCTGGTTCTAATAAACTGAAGAATGGAGAGCATTATGCAAATATTGTATACAAGTATCTTTGAAATGAAGAATCCCCAATTATTTGCTTCGCTGGCACAATGACTGATCATTATTAGTTTATTGGTTTGGAGGTTGGAAAGGAAGAATGAGGTATCTGTGAACAGTCTTATCAGCACCTTCTGTAATGCAAACTAGATGTTCATATTTAGATGAGAATTAAAAACTTTCTTCTTAAAAAGTTTCTTTGGCTTAGCAACCTTCCAATGGCACTTATTTGTTAAGGTTATGAGCTGTCACTACAAAGCTCTAAGATATATAAATATAGGTCCACTAAAGTAACAGTGAGAAAAGACAGAAAAATAATTGAAATACATTCATTTTTCATCTTTTACTTAGATATTAAGTTTTGATGAGACCCAGGATTGTTTATATAAGATATATATTTGGATCCAGTGAGAAGGGATTAGAGATTTCTTTCCACCAACCCATAGTTCACAATTTAAATCCTTCCAAATAAGTAATTTCCAATATATTTACTTAATCACTTTAATACTGCATAAAGATGAAGGCTAAAACTGACTCTCTCTTCTTCCCTCTCTCCCTCCCTATCTGCCTCCCCCCCTTCTCTGTCTCTCTGTCTCTCTCTGTCTCTGTCTCTGTCTCTGTCTCTCTGTCTCTGTCTCTCTGTCTCTGTCTCTATCTCTCTGTCTCTATCTCTCTGTTTCTCTGTCTCTCTCTCTCTTTCATCATGAGACCTCCTCATAATTTTCACAGTCTTACAGTTTCACACTTTAAGGTATAGACATTTTCACATTGGTTAAGACATTAGTACTCTCCTCAAAAGGACAGGACTTTATATTGCAATTAATTATTAGCATGTTTACTCAGTCAACAAACATATATTAATATATAATATATACTTACTGAAATACATACATATTTATATACGTGTACATGTATATAAATATGTAGTGTGTATTCACAAAATTATACACACATATATTTTTACTAAACATATTTAATATGTGCCTGACAATATTCTAAGCACAAAAGACACAAAGACCAAAACAAAAAAATAATCTGCTATCAAAGAAGTTCACAGTACATTGGAAAAGACGATTCAAACAATCATGTGCAAACAGAATATATATGTTTATCTCTCTCTCTCTCTCTCTCTAATCAATTGGAAATAATTTGGAAATAATCACAAAGGGAAAGAACTAAGATTAAGGAGGATCTTGTTGCAAAAGATGAGACTTAAACTGAGTCATGAAGGAAGCCAGAGAAACTAGGAGGCAGAGATGAGGAAGAAGTTTCAGGGATGGGGATAGTCAGTGAAAATCCACAGAGGTGGGAGATTTAGAGTATCTAGTGCAAAAAACAGCAAGAAGGGCAACATCACTAGATTGTAGAATATGGGGATGGAGTGGGGAATAACTGAGAAGGAGAGAGACTAATGTAGAATAAGTCTAGAAAGGTAAAAAAGAAGTAGATTTTGAAGACTTTAAAACCAAATAGAGAATTTTTTTTATTTCATAGTGGAAGCAATAAGGAATGATTGAAATTGATTGAATGAGAGTAAGGAATGATATAGTTAGACTTGATTTTTAGGAAGATGGTATCAATTTCTCATTAAAGGATGGACTAGGATGGGAAGAGATTTGAGAAGGGGAGAACAACCAGTAGGATATTGCATATATTTAATCTGAAAGAAGAAAACAGAGGATAATCTAAATAGGAAGGCAAAAGGAGAGACCATAAGGGCCCTGAGTATCTAAACAGTCTAAGTAGGGGAACATGTTGCAGGATAGAATAAGACAATTCTAGGAAAGTAGTATGGTACAGTAGGAAAAAAAATGGTTCTGAAGTCAACAGATCTAGGCTTAAATTCCACCTGTGGCACTAACCAGGCAGCTTTAGGCATATCATCTAACTTCTCTGAACCTTACTTCCATCTTTTGGTAAAATGAAGGGATCTGATTGCATTGTTCCTGGTATCCTTTCAACTCTAGATTAGTATACAATCCTATCTCTTTATCTAGATATCTCAATATTCTCCCATCACTACTCTATACTGTTTTAGCATAATTATCGATATCAGGAGCTGATCATTGTCCTTCATTTTAACAGTTAGTGAATAAGCATTTATTACTATATGCCAAGCACTGTTCTGAGGATTAGATCATATAGTCTCACAACATTATTTCTATTACTTTCCCCTGCCTTTGATCCTCACCTGAATGTTCTCAATCATATATGCCACTTAATCAAGACCCTTCCTGCAATCCCACCATGTAATTTTCTTGTCTATAAATTCGTCCCTTACTTTCCTTCAGTTCTGTTTTGAAATGCAAATACTCCAAAGTGGGAAATGGGCATTGGTGACATCCTAGTTAACAATCACTTTTTCCAATCCTTTTCTCCACAGAACATGAAAACATTGGTACTGAAATAAAGCAGAAGTAGTCTAAAACTGGAAAGGACTTTGAATTAAAATCCATATTTTGAGACCAAAGAAAACAGAAACCTAAGAGGACAGATGGTTTTGTTAAAGTCATATGTAGGAAGCAGCAGAGCATAGATTCAAATCAAATGATATAAACCCACAACCAATGCTCTATATGCTAAAACTTAGGTGCTTATGCAATAATGAGAAATGAGAAACTTGTACACATGTACTTTGCCTATGTAGCTCCATATTATCTCACCATTATGGGAATGACAAAGTTAGTAAAATAATAGGCATATGAATTTTCTAGAATTGAAGAGGTGACTATTTATATAGTAGCCTATTCCTTTTTTGTAAAGTTTTGAGTAAACAGTTTGCTCATCAAATTTTATTTTATGTTCTGAAATAGCATTTTCTTCATTTGCCTATTTCCTCTGTCCTTCTATTATTTTTCTTTCCTTTTAGGTTCCCTTAAACCCTGTTGAACAAGAGTAACTATCAGAGCCTCCTTTCATCAACCATTAGTCTGCTCTACTGATAACCAAATCAGTCAATTATAGTAAAGGGATTAAAACAATGTATGCACCCAATTAATCAGAGCTATAACAATGAATCTTGCACTATTATAATTATTCATTGGGTTGGAACTGTGTAGATCACTATGTCGCACCTCCTCATTTTTCAGATGAGTAAACTGAGACTCAGAGAGATCTCTTGACAGACTAATTTAATATTTGTGTGTCTGAAACAAAGAATAACTTTTGATCCAAAATACTGGCCAGAGACATCATATAACATTTTATCATCAACACTTTTTTGATTAGATTTAATTTTGAATGTAGTTTCATTCTTTTTCATTTGGGAGAGAAGTGGGTGATTTTAAACAAAATTATATTTAATTAATCGTTTGGTTGTTCAGCATGAAATAATGGGATGCTAAAATAACTGCACAAGAGCTGTTATTGAAAATCTTATCTACCAAGACAGTTTCTAATTGAGTGTTAGCAGTCAGGGAGAGGTATCAATATGGTGTAAGCTAGTGATGGAGGACTGGAGGAAAGAAAAGTAAGTGGGGGCAAAAAAGAAGGAAAGAGGGAGTAAAATAAGAGGATTGATATAACAAGTATAGAGAAACAAGAAAAAGGTAAGGCTAAAGAGGGAAAAGATTAGTAAGGGGGAATAAGACAGGAGAAAACAGTGGAGAGATAAGGGAGAAGGAAAAAGTGAAAAGAAAAAAAGATTGAGAGAAGGTATGTGGGAAAATGGAATAGAAAAAAAGAAATAATGAGAAAGAGTAAATAGGAAAGGGAAAGGTAGGATATGGAGGGAAAAGAGGCAAGGAGAGAAATAGGGAGAGAGGGAACAGGAGAGAAACAGAAAAAATGAGCCTGCCAGTGGTTAATTGAGCATATAGATTCCTAATGTGTCAGCCACTGCCCTCTCAGATGAAGGATGACACTTTTTAGGACGCATCTTCCTTTGTTACCACTTTAAGACTAATGAAGCCTACAATTCATAAACCTGATGCTGGACACTAATCTGCTGACAGAGAAATTATCAGCCTTATATTTAAGGACCTTTCAAATGATTTCTATCTATTTATAGAAATCTATGTATATGTATAAAAAAAACTATAGATGCCAAGAAATTATCTTCATAAATATACAAATTGCTTTGTAAATATTATATAGTTTTCAAAGAAAGACTTAAACCAAAGTCCAAAGAACACCTACCCATTCCTCTTCTGACTTCTCATCAGAATATTCTATATGTTTGCCAGGATATTTTTGTATTCCCCCCTCTAAAAAAAAACAGGTCTGTTTACTTTTATAGTCTCTAAACAGCAAGGCTCCATTATACAAATTTTTTTTTCTTTTTTTTTCTGCCTTCAGGTCACTTGTTAATGAGCTGAGCACTGGGAAAGGATGGAAGCTATTACAACAGAATATGGGCAAAGAGATTTTCTTTATGGTTCTGTAGATTTATGAAAGCAAGAGAAAAAGGGAAAGAGAACAGGGCAGAGCAATGGAGAAAGAAGGGATGTTTATCAACAATCCATTCAGATACGAATCCTCTGAGATTGATGACTGCAGCTTGGTTTTGATCAGATAGAAGTTGGGTTTTAGTCTGTGAAGTGACTAGACCCTCTTTGGCCCCTGGTCTGTGCAGTCTCTGACCTCCCTAACCTCTGCAGGGCTTCCTTTATGAGGGTTCCCAGCCAGATGGTCAAGTCATCAAAGCTTTATGAGCACAAACTCCTTTTACCACTTCACAGTTTCTTCATGCCTAAAAGCAGAAAGGGTGGCAGCATGAGGAAGAGACACTAAAAGGTGTTAAAGACAGAAAACAAGGCAGAGAAGAATCTTGCCTGTGGAGCACAAAGCACTATTTTTCTGCATCTGACAATGAGAACCTTAAAAATTCTTGGTGAAATAAGACCTTTCCAATAATTTTCAGACAATATCTATAAAGAACCAACTGTACAGATCAGTTAATTCAAACCAAAAACAAACTTTTTTTTGAAACACAGAGAGAGAGAGAGAGAGAGAGAGAGAGAGAGAGAGAGAGAGAGAGAG
>JAJPUD010001686.1:46454-85976 GCA_023553655.1 Myrmecobius fasciatus | reverse complement strand
AGAGAGAGAGAGAGAGAGAGAGAGAGAGAGAGAGAGAGAGAGAGAGAAAGACACAGAGAGACACAGAGAGAGTGAGACAGACAGAGGCAGAGAGAGGGAAAGGGAGAGGAAGAGGGACAGGGAGAGGGAGAAGGACAGGGACAGGAACAGGGAGAGAGAAATTAAAATAGAAAAAATTAAGCCTCATAATAAGGGGAAACTATTGAAGTGGGGCCTTGTCATCCAGTTTGACTGTCTTCAATAATTACATTCACCAAATAATTACTCTAATTCTGTTCATCTTTGAAGATATAAGCAAAAGTTAAAACAAAAGATAGGGAACTTTGAATTTTCATCATTTCACTCAATCATAAATATTTAAATCATTTAGCAAAGATTTAGTGGTATTTGATACATACTTGATAAGCCCATATTGTGTGAATTCAGCATATGCTGAATAAAAGAATTACCCCCCCCAAAAAAAGTACAAGCAAAGTTTAAAAAAATGTTTATTAGACTTAGAAAAGTAAATAATTGTTAATGGTTCATTCAAACTTCATTGCACATGAGTTTTTTAGAGGTTTTTTTGGTTTTTTTTTTTAATACCTTCCCTTTTCTCTGAGTTAGGATTGACAGATTCTATGTGTCTATTTTACTGGATTTTCCAATGTCACAAAAATATTCTGCTATATTATTATGAAAAGAGCTCATATAGAAACAAAAATGGTTATCTAGTTGCAGGGCCAATTAGTGACTTAAATTAGATCAAGTCTCAGCAGAAGAAAGTAACCTTGCTACCTATCTGAAACTTACAATCTAGATTCCACCTGACTTTCAGAGAAACAGCCTTACTTCTGAGTAAGTCAATTCTCAAATGATATTTTTGAAGGGGGTGGTCACTTAATTATCAATGCTTGAGGGCTACCCCTTTGAAATTAAAGAACACACACACACACACACACATACACACATACACATACAAGAGCCAAATCTGTAAAATGGTAACATTAGGGAGACATGTTATAACAATTCTTTGATGTACAGAGCTAATTTTAGAGCCTTTGAAATCAATTCCTATCACTAGCAGGTAAAGTCAAAAATAGAAGGCCCATGAATCTGGGTGAGGTCAAACTCCTTTACAGGTTCAGGTTGATTGGTTTGCAATAAAACCACTGAGATCTGCTAGTTTTTAATGAGCTTTCTCTGAAAAGGTGAACTTTTATTTTCACAGAGGGTTATCCAGAAGGGTGTGTTCCATGTGTCTGTCACCAGAGTTACTTGCTAACTTGGCTGTTTGTACACATTAAAAATCATCAGGGGTATTTTCCCCTCAAAAGAGAGGAAAAAAAGTAGAGCTGGACTTCTGCTGATTTTCAAAGACAGAACAAAATAAAATCTGCTGAGTTCTTCTCTTCCAGCACACAGAGCACATTAATTTCAAGTTTTCAAATATGGCATGGTGTCTGGAATTTGTGAGCACATCTGTCATTGAAGGCTCATGATGAACCACCATATTCAACTTCATAAGACTTTTTTGTCAACTACCAACCATTTATTTGGTAATACAACTTAATTCTAATTAACAGCCCACTTTATGTGATAACAAATAACAAAATATGATTCTTTTCCAGTGAAAATGAAGTCATTTATATAATAAAAGAGGAATATATTCTGAGGAATATTGATCAACAGCCTTTTTCCAGCACATAGACCAATAACTGATAATAGACACTGAATATTAAAAATATTTTCCTAAATATATATTTAGATATATGTCTAAATAGCTATTTGGATCTGGTGACCTTCGTGTTATATTCGTATTCACTGTTGAATCATAACATTTTCATATCTTAAATTTAATGCCAAGAGAGAGTATGGAATAGTAGACAGAAAGTTAATTATGTAGACAGAGAGATCTGGATTCAAGTCCTGCTTCTGATTAAAACTAGCTTTATGATCATTATTTAAATGATAATTCTTTAAAGTTTTACAAAATGCTCAACATACAAAATCTCATCATACATATTCCCCTCATGACAATCCAGGGGAAGTAGACACAACAGGTGTTATTATTTATATTTTATGAGTGAGGAAACTGAGGTCCAAGAAAGTTAAGACACACAGCTAGAGTCAGAGTCAGTATTTCAAACCAGGTTTTCCTCATACCAAATTCATTGCTCTATTCACTATAGAATAAAGATATCTTATTCAGGCATTTATTCAACAGGTATTTTTTGGAGTGCTTACTGTTTTTGAAGGGGTAATAAAGGAAAAGAACATAGCATAGAAGGGAAAAGTAGGTCTATTAAAGAAAGTATTCATTGCAGCCTCAGATCATTTTACCTTTTCCTCCAATTTTTGAAATAAAGGTAAAAAGAACAGAGACCTAAAAGTGGATGGTAGGATTCCTTGACTAGTTCTCTAGGCACTGAATAACCATTGTTTCCTCAGCTTCAGACCTAGCAATGCCTAGGCTGAGATGGAGAACTACAGGCTCTCTGAACTCTTAGCCTAAATTTTATGTAACTGACTAAAAATTTGCGGGGAAAATCTATGACTAAATAGCTTCCTAGCTAATTCTACAGAAACCCTTTTCTGATTTCCTATCATGGGGTACATAGGTCCTAATTCTATAGACCTAAGTCAGACAAATATATGCCCTGTCTGATCCTTTGGAAAAAGGTTCAAGTATTGGTTTGATCATGGACTTCTTCAACAATTGGCCTAGACAAATTCCAAGAGACTAATCACCCAATTGGCCAATGGGTGATCACTTTTCTTCAAAAAATGGTAGGAACAATATTTACTAAGTCACATAGAGTTGTCTTCCACATAGAAGGGAGAAGTTGCTTTTACAATGACTTAATCCCATATCCTTGAAGTATTAAAGTGTAATTAATGCTACTGCATTGGACATTGTGAATATAAGGCCAGCCCTAGAGTTGAAAAGATTTAGATTTTTATTCTGCCATTAACACGCACTAACTATGAGATTATAGACAAGCCACCTAGCATGTTAGGGCCCCTAGGAATTTTTTTTAAGACTACAAGGTACAGACAAGTTGCTGATTTGCAGATGTTAAAGAGAATTTCCGTACCCAGACTTCCCGTACAAAGATAAGACTGCATATCTAGACCAAAACCTCCTTCCCCATTTAAAAAAAAAGAAAAGAGAAAAGAAAAAAAGAAAATTGTAGCAAAGCCATGTAGTGTAATGGGAAAAGTACAGGATTTGGGAAGGCTCAGAGGAAACATGATAGCTGTCTTCAATTATTTGACAGATTGTCTTGTGGAAGAGGGATTAGATTTATTATGTTTGGACCCAGAAGGCTTAACAAGGAACAATGGGTGGAAGCTGCAAAGAGGAACATTTAGGCTGAAATTCAAGAAAAACTTCCGAACAATTAGAGCTGTCTGCAGTGTAATGGGCTGCCTAGAGAAATGGCATGTCTCATTTTTGGAGGTCTAAAACAAAAGCTGTCAGTTGTCAAATATATTACAATGGGAATTTCTTTGGTTTGGGGTTTGACTGTATGGCCATTAGGGTTCCTTCCAATTCTCAAACTCTGGCATTCTGTGATTCTGGGTTCAAGTATCATTTCTTTGCCTATCAGCAAGTAACTTTATCTTTTTGAGCCTCTGTTTACTTTTATATAAAATGGGGATAATAACATTTACAACAAAAGAAAGAAGATAAGAAGGAGGGGGAAAAGAAATAAGCATTTATTAAGCTCCTATACCAGGCATCTTGTTAAGTGCTTTACAAAGTCATTTAATCCCTACAATAAACCCTGGGAGATAGGTACTATTGTTATCTCTATTTTACAGTTGAGAAAATTGAGTCAGAGAGAGGTTATGACTAATGTGGGGACACAGAACTAGTAAGTATTTGAATCCATATTTGAACTCAGATCAATACTGATTCTAAGTCCATCATACTCTCCACTAAACCACTTAGTTATGTCAAGTATTAATGGTCACTTCCAGAAGAGATGCATACTGTCAGACTAACTCCTCATATGAATTCTTTCCTAATAATAATAAGCATTAACTTGACACACAGTATATTCCCTGAACTATATTCACCACCAGAACTTTCAATATGTTAACCTTGAGAATAATCCTATAATACTTATATAGTGCTTTAAGGCTTTCAAAACACTTTACACATTTCTCTTTTTTGCTCCTTAAAACAAATCCATGAGGTAAATGATTCACACCTATACTCCTACAGACCCACACATACACCATACACACAAGAGTATATAACCAAAAAAACCTAACTGATCCATCTAGAGATTGAAACTTTGAATTTGTCTTTATTATTATTGTTTCTAACTCCTCATGTCAACCAGTCATACAGCATTGAATGTATATGTATAACATCATTGAGCTAGAGAGATCTCAAAGCACATCATTCATTGTAGTCAAATAATAACACCACTGCTGCTGTTTCTAAGGCAGGCAGCATGCTTCATTTGACCCTCCGGCACTGCATGAGAGAAAGTATTAATGGTCAGTGGCTCAGACACAAGGCCTGTCTTTGTGTTGAGCTCTGTAGGGATGTGCTAAAAATAGAACCACTGCAATCAAGATCTATTATTCCAATAGGATGAAACTCAATAAACACCAGTCCAGAGTAGGAAACCAAGGGAGGGATATCAAATGGCACACTTTAAAGATGGCTCTACACAGTTAGGTAGAAACAACAATACATAGTAAGAGTACATAGACTGACCATGATTCAACAAATTTGTACCACCCTTAATAAAGGTATTTTCTCCCCTGGATAGACCAAATGCTCCTTGAGGACAGGGTATGTTACACTTCTGTCTTTTTATCTCCAATTCCAGGAGAGATAGAAAGTACTTCATGCATAACAAGTGGGTGTTCAATAAGGCTTGTTGAATTTTTATTTATTGATGAATCTTGACACTGTTTTTTGGGATTCTGAAGAATTCCATGTGTATATTAAAATAAAATAATCAAACGAAGAGAAAATCCAAAGGATAACAGTATTGCCATGCAAACCTAGAGAAAATAAATTCACTCTAGCCCTTAAATTCACATATTATAAAAACTCTTTACTGAGGATTGTCTCTCCCTCTGGATTGTCCCTTCCAGAATCTACATTAGAGCAAGGTGCTTAAGCCAGCCATCTCATTCCTCTTCAGGCTGCCTCTGAACTTTCTACCATGACCTCATACCAGGTATCTTCCCCCTTTTTAGATAATCAGTTTCCTTCTTATGAGTTGTCTCTCCCGGTTAGAATGTAAATTCGCTGAGAGCAGGGATTGTCTTTCTGCTTATATTTGTATTTTCAGCACATAGTTACACTTAATAAATGCTATAGACTGATTGAGTAACTGAGAAAAAGTGTAATTAAAGTCCAAAACTACAAAGAAGTCAAAAGGGATGAGGTTTGAGAAGTCTATTAGATTGGGCAAGATATATATATATATATATATATATGCTTATCTAGCTTTGTGACCCTGGGCAAAGAATATATATATATATATATATATATATATATATATATATATCCTCAGTAATTTTGGAGAGTACAACTTCTATTGAATGGTGAGACCAGAAGCCATATTGCATAGTTAAGAAGATAGCGAAGAAAAAGAAAATAAGGTATTGATTATAAATGGCTTTCCCAAAGAATTTAGCAAAAAGAGGAATTATATAGATCTAATAGCCAACAGAGATGTACAGATCAAATAAGGGATTTTTAAGGAAGGGGGAGACAAGGGAAGGTTTGTAAACAGTAAAGAAAGAACCAGTAGGCACAAAGAGATTGAAGAGGGAAGAGTGGAGATGGGAGAAGGGGCAATCTTTGGAAGAAAAAAAGAGAGAGAGAATCTCATACAGAGGAATTTGCAACTGGCAAGGAGGAGGGCTATTTCTTCTCTAGAGAGAGGTTGTGGAGAAAGTTGTAGAAGGAATCTGAATGGTTTAAGATGAATTGGGAAGAAAAAGCTCTTGACAACTGTTCTCTTTTTTTTTTCAGTGAAATATGAGACAAGGTTCTCAACTAAATGGGATAGATGGTACAGGGAGGCATGGAAGGTTTGAGGAGAGAGGGAAAGGTTTGAAAAAGCCATTGTGGTGAGTAGGACAGTGAATCAATTAGAAACATGTAAAAGGATTACCTTGCTGTTGTGAGGACAGTTGAGATTATGTAATAAGAATTCCTACTCGGATCAATCAGCATGGCTTAACCTCCTCATTCTATAATTGAAGATACAAAGGCTTAGAAATGGCAAATGATTTACCAAAAGTTAGATAAGTAGTAATTGTCAGATCCAGGGTTGAATTCATATCCTTTTCCTCCAAATTCATGGCTTTTATGATTTGTATTGTTAAACTATGTAGAAAAATATATAACATGCATTTCTGCCCATTTTTTAAGTATAATGGATAATCCCTAAACAATAAAAATAGTTTTAAGCACAGTAAAAATGAGAAATTCAATTAAAGTCTTACTTCTTTTAATATTCTCAATTCGTACTGGACTTAATCACTACATCAGCAAGAAATTAGAACTACATCAGCAAGAAATTAGAACCATATGCATCTGAAAGACCCAACAATTTTAAAGATTCTCCACATGTCTCATGAACTCTAGGCCACACAGCTCTCTATCCTTTTTCAAGTGAATCTTGAGGCAGGAAAAATCTTTCAAATTGATTATCCTTGAGATGGAATGGGAGGAGAGGTGTGAGCCCATCTAGTAAAACCAACCAACCAATTTACTCATGAGGTATAAATTCTTTTGTAGCTCTTATCAGCTCTGATGATGCTTATTCTAATTCTTTTTCTCTTTGGGTGCCCTAAATCAAAATTGCATCTACCTCTCAGGGTTCTATAGGCACACCTGAGGGCCTGTTGGTGTCTAATACCATTAACACAAGGATCCATTCCAGTATGTTCTCCTTAATATCAATTGCCTGTGATTAGTGTAGTCAGTTTCATCTAACCAATTATTTTCAATTAACTTTTACAAAGGAGTGTTTACTGAGAAGATAAAGCAAGAATAAAAATACACCCACATACACATAAGAGTTGGGGACACACTCTCCCCTCTAAAACCTTAGTCTTTAAGGCAAATGGTCTTTTGGATTTGTTACAGCTGATGTGTGAATCATTATTTCTACTTTTTAACTACCTTCAATTTACTTCTGTCCTGAGTCAAGCAGATTGCTTGAGACCTTACTCTTCAGCAACTTGACTATCCATAAAATCTGTAATGGATGCCAATTGGCAGCGTGTATCTCTGGCAGCTCACATTTCTATTTGTAACCAGTTCTACACTCCTTTATGGGAGGAGAAAAGAATGTATGCAAAGAGACAAGAATTGAAGTCTGTATTGATAAGTCATATATCAGAGTCCTAAGTGAAAAAATAAGCAAATGGCAATTGGAAACAGCAAATACCACAGCTCTCTCACCAAAAGCAAGTCCATGTGCTATAGAGTTCATGGCATCTTTGGAAGAGAGGATCTAAGAACTCTTTTGCCATCAGAGAGAGGTCCACAGCTACTCTTTCTCATTTCTTAAGAGACAGGGAATAGAATCAAGTTGTTCATGTAGGTGTCTTTTAAAGGAACTCTCAGATCTACTTCAGCAGCCAAAAAAAGCAACCTTGTGGTGAGGACACTGAAAACAGAATACCTGTAGACAAGCTTAAATATAGGTATTTCTTCAAGTTGGGCATGTTACATATACTCATGAGGATTGAGCTCTTATTAGTAAATCTTTATTTCATCGAAATAGAAATAGATACATAGGTGGTGAAATAACCTGTAATCATCTGTAACAATGCTACCATCTCCCAACTCTGGGCATTTTCATTGGCTGCTTCTTATGCTTGAAATGCTTTCACTTCTCATCTCTGCTTCCTTATTTCACTGGCTTTCTTCAAGTTTCAGTTAAAATCTACCTTCTACACAAAGCCTTTCCCAGTCACTCTTAATTATAGTGCCTTTCCTCAGTTGTTGATTATATCCTATTTATCCTGTATATGGTGTGTTTGTACAGGATTATTTTCATGTTGACTCTCTTCATTAAACTGTAACCTCCTCAAGGGCATAGACTGTCTTTAACCTTTTTTTTTTAAATCTTCAGCACTTAACATAATGCTTGACATAATAGATTACTAATAAATTAATAAATGTCTCTTGACTGATTGACTAGGGTACTATGTTGATATGTGGACTTAATAACATAAAGAAAGATGCAGAGAGTTTGTTGTCATAGAAGATTTATGATTACGAGCTGGCGGATCTTAAGAGGTAAGGCTAAGATGTATGGAAACAAGAGGGTTGAGTTATATTTAATAAAGGCCTTTAAATATACAGTCTAACAGGATATCTTACATAGCAGAAAGTGACAAGCAGTTCCTCATTTCCACTGAGGATAGATTGAAAAGAAATGGGCTTAAACTGCAGGACAAGGAATTTAGGTTAGATAAAATGGGAATTTCCTGACAACTGAGCAGGATTGTTAACACTGAAACAGGTTATTAAGGAAAGTTACAGAATTGTATTCTCCACAACTTTTTAAATATTGGATTAGGTTTTCATCTAGCTCTGTTCACTTAAGCAGAGACACATCCAAAGCCAAAGAAAGAAAATAGACTATCACTGCAATAGATGGTGTTCTTTCTACTGTTCTGAGATCCTGTGACTCTGTTTCCATTACCTGTGTGAGACACAATATCTCTACCAATATGATACGTGCCCCACTGTTCCTTGCCCGGAATGTCAATGCAAATGTAATACTACTGAACTGTGTCCTTTATGAGAGGATGCCTTGTTGTTGTTTTTCTCTTTCATTGATAATAAGCAACAAAGCACCTATTTTTACATAACACAGAGATCTGATTTAATGGGAAGAATTCAGGAGATTAAAAAAGGGAGTCTAAAACTCACTCTGTCCTTAACTCACCCCATTTTGTCCAGGTAGTATAGCATACATGAGGCAACATTCCTTACCATTTGGGGGCTCTCTCATTAAATGCTGCAACACTAAATCACAAGGCACCATGCAATGAATTACAGGGAACACTTCATCTATAACTATAAATGCTTCATTTCAGATGAAGATAGTGAAGGACCCTAAATTAAGAGTTAGTAGGTACTCACTTTCAGCCCGGTCAGATCACTGGACTTTTCCCTGCAATAAGATGTTTTTTGTTTTTTGTTTTTTTTTTTCCCCTTTTCACTTTGCACAATATTATTAGAAGACTTGTAAGGAGTAAAAATTAAACAGACTTTTACCTTGATCATTTTTAACTACAATTTTTATAGCATTTTTCAGACAGATTATTTACTGTTTATCAAAAAGAATACAGTTTGGTCTAGTGAAAAAAAAAACAAAAAAAATTGGTTTAGTTTCAGATCCTACCTCTGACGCTCACTGCCTTTGTGACACAATCTTGTAATATTATCCATACTCTACAACAAATATATATGACTCTTTGATACCCTGTGGACCATAGCTTACCAACATGGGATTTTCTTGGCAAGGGTGTTGGAGTGGTTTGCCATTTTCTTCTACAGTGGATTAAGGCAAATTGCTTGTTGTCACACAGCTAGCTAGTAAGTGTCTAGGGCTGGATCTGAACTAAGGTCTTCCTAACTCTAAGTCCA
Source organism: Myrmecobius fasciatus (assembly GCA_023553655.1). Taxonomy (NCBI): domain Eukaryota; kingdom Metazoa; phylum Chordata; class Mammalia; order Dasyuromorphia; family Myrmecobiidae; genus Myrmecobius; species Myrmecobius fasciatus. The sequence goes on along the minus strand of JAJPUD010001686.1, from coordinate 76,342 downwards.
GCCTCTATCTACTGATAGTTGCCCTCTTCCAAGTATGTATGTATATATTTCTGTATATGTCTATTTATCTATATGTAAATATACATTATGTAAATACACACACATATTCATGTGTTTTTACAAATGTTTACACACATATATACATATATATTGTGCACATGAGTTTATACATGTGTGTGTGTATGTGTGTGTAAAACAGGCACAACTTGAGGGTCCTTTTCTCTCTAACTTGCATTCTTATTATGGCAATTTACTGATACAAATGACAATAATGTAATAATAATTAATAATAGCTAACATAAATATGACAGGAAATGTGCTAAGTTCTTTACAATTATTATCTTATTTGATCCTTATAACAACCCTGCAAAGTGTATTTAAAGATAGACAATTCCAAAAGTTTTAAAAGGTAAGATTAAAATTCTCCTTTGATTCAGTTTATTATTTTTATATATAATTCTTTTCAGGAAGGAGGCTGCAGTTACAGGACTGATAATGAGATTCATCTATCCACCTGGAAATGATCCATTATTAATACCATACACTTACCAGATGGCTTCCCTGGGCACAGACTGCTTACCTAACCCAAACTAACCTCCAAAAAGAATTTCCCTTTACAACTAGTTTTCATGGCACAAACAATCCAGTCAATCAAGGCAGTCAGCAAGCATCTGTTAAAGCACTTTCTACTTGCCAGATACTATGCTAAGTACTGAGCTACAAAGACACAAATGGAGCAAGAAGACATAGCTGGATACATATAAAGCTTTTTTTTTTTTTTTAAAGGAGGAGATGCTTTTTTCAGGTGATGTCTTCACTTTGAAATGTGATGGAAAAATATCAACTGGACAATTCAGTATACTGGAAGCAATATCACTAGCATGATAAGGGAGTCTTGTGAATACAGAAGGATAAATAACACCTCCAGTTATAAGAGCCTACCCTGAGTTTCAATATATATTGCTATATGCAATATATAGCAAAAAAGAAGGTTTCTCTCTGGAAACTGAATGGATGCCCATCAATTAGAGAGTGGCTGAATAAATTATGGTATATGAATGTTATGGAATATTATTGTTCTGTAAGAAACGACCAGCAGGACGATTTCAGAGAGGCCTGGAGAGACTTGCATGAACTAATGCTCAGTGAAGTGAGCAGAACCAAGAGATCATTATTCACGGCAACAACAATACTATATGAGGATCAGTTCTAATGGACATCACTCTCTTCAACAATGAAATGCTTCAAACCAGTTCCAATTGTTCAGTGAAGAAGGCCATGTACACCCAGAGAGAGGGATGTGAAATGTGGACCACAACATAACATTTTCACGTTCTCTATTGAGGTTTGCTTGCATTGTATTTCCTTTATCAGATTATTCTTTCTTGTAGATATGATTTCTCCTGCACAAAAAATGATGCAATAACTATACATATATTCGATTTCTTAAGTATTCTAACATAATTATCCTGTAGTGGATATCCTGCCATCTACGGGAGGGGTGGGGAATAGGGGGGGGGAAATTTGTAACAGAAAGCTTTGTAAGGGTTAATGTTTAGGAATTACCCATATATATGTTTTGCAAATAAAAAGTATTAATAAAATAAAAAAAGAAGGTTTCTCATATTTTGGGGGTCTTCTTGAGGCTTGATCACTGTTCTCTTTTGTCCAATAATGACATTTGTCACTGAGCTTTCTGCATGTCTGAGTTGAAGTGGCTTGGAACTGTGTCCACTCATGGCTATTATCATGTAATTTTGCTCTCATAGACATTATCTAATTGTCATTAGGGAATGTACTTTCTGGATATAGATAGAGTGAAGCCAAAGTTTCTCTTTCCTAGTCTAGCTGGGACTGTACCTGTCCTGGCAGAGCTCATGGCTCTATGCAAAGGGCCCCAAGTTCAGGAATTCCTCTTTAACTTGCATCAACAACCTGCAAATTCCCTCCTCCAAGCTTTGTTCTTAGAGTTGTTCTTGAGGGAGGAGATGTGGCTGATTTTGTATGACCTTGCTCTCTTGCCCTCAGTTTCCTCAACTGTAAAAAAAAAATAAGGGGGGACAATTGGACTAGAAATCCTTTCAGCTCCCTTCAAGTTCTTAATCTACTGTGCTAGCTTTTGCATTTCCTATTACAGTCATCTCAGTCTCTAACTTAGAATCATATAATCATGGCATTCAAGAGTTGTAAGAAGGGGCCATCAGCCAACTAGTAGAGATTATACCAAAAAGAAACCTTCCCTATAATATAAACAAATGATTGCCCATGCTCTGCTTAAAGACCATTCACCACCTTTCCAGGCAGAATTACTATAAATACTATGATAGAATTACTACAAACCATAATATCTTTCCTTCCTATGAGTTCAGGGATGTATGCATTCCCACAGAACATTTTTCTTTTTTGCCAACTGATAACAAATACTCCAATGATTTCCTAGGAACTTTCCTTTAACATTTGTGTGATCTTATCCAAGACAGAGGGGTAGCTAGAATCCTGGACCTGACATCAGGAAAACCTGATTTAAATCCAGTCTCAAACACTAACCGTGATACTGGGCAAGTCACTTCACTTCTGTTTGCCTCAGTTTCATCATCTGTAAAATGAGCTGAAGATGGAAATGGCAAACTACTCCAGTATCTTCACTAAGAAAAACCCAAATGGGGGAAAATCAGAAACACTTCAAATGACTCAACAAGAAGCCAGGATATAGAAATGTGACTGGGCCCTGAATATTTTCTAAGGCATGTTGCCTCTCTAGCAGCTATCATTATCTTAGTGGAATAGAAAAGAAAGATAAGAACTCTGTTTACTTAAATGCTTAAATTTTTTAAAAACTATTCCACAGCACTGGACTAACCACTGTAATTAAATAGACTTACCAGTTCAGAAAAGCAATCCCTTCCTTTACTGGATTAACCACTTGCTTTTGACCACTTGGAAGAATTAAACCAGAATAAGGGTCATTTCTTCAGGTAGGGACCTTGTAATGTTACCTACCTTCAGGTAGGATTCCTTGTGATGTTAAAGTTTTATTTTATTTTAAATGAAGAACAGTCATGAGGCAGAGGTAAGAAAGGAGGGAGCTCTTGGTATGAGGAAAAGACAATTAAAAGAAGGCTAGATGGAGAAGGTGGAGTATGAAGAACAGGAAGGAGGCCATTGTCACTTGACCCTAGTGATAGAGTAAGTGGTGGGAAGTCATGCTTAAGAAGTTTCAAAAGTGGAGGGGAGTCAGATTTTGAAGGACTTTAAATTCTAAAGTGAGGAATTTCTATTTGACTTTGAGAGTAATTGTGATCTCTTATAGTTTATAATGAGGGTAAGGGAGATGCAGAGGTTGACATTGTCAGACTTGTGATTTAGGTAATGTCTTTGGTAACTGAGTAGAGGGTGGATTAAAGTAGGGAGAAATTTGGCAGGGAGAGGAAATAGGAGACTATTGAAAAACTATTAGCACATGTGAAGTGATGATAAGGTCCTGAAATAGGATAATAGCTGTAGGAGAGAAAAGAAATGGAGACTAGAATGAGAATAATTGGCATGTAAATAAGGAAAAAAATGAAAAGTTTTGGCATTTTATCCAGTACATGGGATGAGGACAACTGAGAAGCAAAGAATAACAATGAGATTATAACCCTGAAACTCTCATATTTTCAATTCATCCTCCACATAGCCATCAAAATAATATCCTTATAGTAGAGGTCTTCCACATCACTCCCATGCTCAAAAAGCCAAAGGGGAAAATTTTATTTTTGAAATTAAAAAAATACAAAAAAAATTAAATTAAAAAACCAAAAATTTTAAAAATTTAAAAAATAAATATTTTAGGATCAGCTAGCTGGCTCAGTAAATAGAGTGTCAGCCCTGAAGGCAGGAGTAACTGAGTTCAAATCTACCCTCACACAATTAACACTTCCTAGCTGGGTAACCCTAAACAAGTCACTTAACCCCAATAGCCTCAACAACAACATATATATATATATATATATATATATACATATATATATATAGCTTGATATATATATACATATATATACATATTTGTGTATATATATGTATATATATATATATATATATATCAAGCTGCAGTTAGACATACTTGCTAGTTGTATGACCTAAGCAAGTCATTTAAGTTTTGTGTACCTCAGTTTCTTTATCTGTAAAATGTAGTCAATAACAGCACTGTTCTAAGGATCAAATGAAATAATATTTGTAAAGCATTTCACACATTGTAAATACTAGATATTGTTACTATTATTAATGTCTCTGGTCCCCTAGACAGCACTCAAAGACTATAAATTGCAAACTGAAATCTTCATTGGTGGAGGGAGTTTCTTTAACATGAGTAACCAACTCAATAAAATCATAGTTAAACCCTTGCAAATGAGTCAACTGAGGCTTTTTACAAGAGAAATCCATTATCCTGCTTTTATTATTACTGATATATATTGTGCCTGTAAGAGCACTATGCTTTCATAAAGCGTGTGCTCAATAAATATTAGTTGAATAATCAGTCACTATGAACCTATATTTCCTCTTTGAGCCTCCCTGCTGAATGCTGAAATTCCTCTTGAGTTTATGAAATAAACAATCTTGTAGTCATATTAGGAGTGATGTCTGTCAACAAGTAAGAACTTTTTCATTTGGATAAACGTAGATGAAGGAAGGCATTTGAAAGTAATTTTTATTCTATTTCTGATACATCAGGGACCCTCAATTCTAACACTTAAAGGAAACAGTAGCAGATGAAAACAAAAGTTGGCAGAGATTTTAGATATGTCTAATATTCAAATGAAAGCTCTAATTTTTATATAATTTGTAGATCTTGTATAATGAATTAGTAGTGACTGAAAGCAGACACAATATTTGAACATGTATGTGAAAAGAAGATCAGGAGATAGAGGAGTCAAGGGGAAAAATTCAAAATATTAAGATATCCTGATAGTGATAGTAGAGTGGAAAACAAAACCAAAAAAAAAAAAAAAGGAAACCAATGTGTTATTGTTTGGTTGTCTTCAGGAAATACCTGCAGAGAGCAAAAAATAAAAAGGGAGGGCAACTTGAGTTGCACCTGTGGGGTTTTAGTAGGTTTATGGTTCACCAATTTACTCCTACATGGCCGGGCTCCTTCACACTGGGAGAAATTTCATGTTACAAAGACGAATGGAAATGAAGAGCTGTGTAATTATTAGTTTTGTTGCGAGCAGATCAATCACTTGAGATGAACTGCTCACAAAGGTCACGTATGACCTTTTGGTTGGAATTTAACTGGCACTGCAGTTGTGATTTGCTCACAGCGGCAGGCCCCTGCTGGCTGGATTATAACAGTCCTGGCGGCATTAAAAGGCGGGCCCGCATTCCATGTCATCGGGACTCTTATAATTATGACAAATGACTAAATGTGTTATTTTCAGCAAAGCAATGGCAGTCAAAAGGGGTACTTAGAATTTGTAAGAGGTGATGGCTGGCTTGGCTTTTGAAGGCTTTTTTTTTTTTTTTTTAACTGAGCACAGACTGAATCATATTTGGCCACCCCACTGGTAGCTGAGCAGCGTGTGAAACCCATTTCACACAAGTCTGTGCTGTCTTACAGCTGCTATTCCTCTTTTTTTATTCCTCAACAGGAGCTGCCGTGGCTGCTAATGCCACCAGAGAGACTGGGTTTTCTGTATGTGTGTGTGTGTGTGTATGTGTGTGTGTGAGTGTGAGTGTGTAAGGAATGGGAACCCTTCTTTAGTTTTGTTTCTAAAGTAGGAATGGTAAAGCCCAACCACAGAATTTTTTCTGACAAAAGTTGTTGTGAAGGAAATGGAAGTAAAAATGTCTAGTGTTAAATTTGAGTCTGCTATATAGCATGGACCGAAGAATTAGAACCCCCATCTCAAAAATTCAGTTCAGCAAAAGTGATGAGGAGAAAAGCATGGATTTACCTGAAACCATTTCCAGGTTGCTGGGACTTGTACATTTTAAAGCCATACAACTTTGTCTGCTGACAACAGCAAGAGTTTCATGCTATTTGACAAATGCCCTTAAATCATGGAGTCTAAACTTTGTAATTCAGTGACAAGTTGTTTTATGGGATTGGGCTGTATGTGGCCAAATGATACCAATAAGGGTTATGACTACATGAACAATAGTTATTCTGCATCAGTACGAATTAAACTCATTTGAGGAGTTGTCTGAGAGCAATCCTTGGGTATTCAGAGGTAGGTTAGAACTGAACAAGTTTTCCTGATACTCCTAACTACTAAAGCTTTCTTCAGAAAAAGGTCTTGCCTTTAATCTGTAGCTACATATATATGTATACACTATCTCCTAATAGAATGCAAATTTCTTTCTTTCTTTTTTTTTTTTTGCTTTTTTGCTGAGGCAATTGGGGTTAAGTGACTTGCCCAGGGTCACACAGCTAGGGAATGTTAAATGTCTGAGACCAGATTTGAACTCAGGTCCTCCTGACTTCAGGGCTAGTGCTCTATCCACCGCACCACCTAGCTGCCCCTTAGAATACAAATTTCCTGAAAGCAGGAACTGCATTCTCAATCCTTAGCCTGGCATGTAGCATAAATTTAATAAATGCTTATTGTTATTCAGTCACCTTCAGTTGTATCTAATTCTTTGTGATTCCATTTGGGGTTATCTTGGCAAAGATACTGAAATTGTTTGGCATTTTTCTCTAGTTCATTTTACAGATAAGGAAATTGAGGCAAACAGGGTAAAGTAACTTGTCAAGGTTCACACAAGTAGTAAGTGACAGAAACCAAATTTAATTTCAGGTTTTCTTGATTCCAGGTCTGGTATTCTAGGAATTTAGGAAGGAGATGATTAGAGCTTGAACTTGAGTGGTTATAATAGCAATGGGTAAAATCAGGATGAGTTTTGTTGTTTTTGCTACTGAATCATTTCAGTTATATCCAATTCTCCATGACCCCATTTGAGGTTTTTTTTGGCAAACACATTGGAGTGGTTTGCCATTCCCTTCTCCAGCTCATTTTACATATAAGAAAACTAAGGGAGGCAGTGATTACGTCACTTGTCTAGGGCCACACAGTTAGAAAATATATAAGGCCAGATATGAACTCAGACCTAGTTCTCTATTTACTGCTATACCTAGTTACCACCCACCCCGAACCCCCTCCACCCCAGCATACAGTAGGCATGCAGTAAATGCTTACCAGCTAATTATAAGGCTGTAAAGTAAAATCATTTCTTGCCTACATATATTCAATTATCTCCAAATTCTGTACTTCCTGGATCTGATTGAATAGGGGGAAAAAGTTGAGATAATAATAAATGGCATTGATATAAATTTACATGAAATTTATACAACATTAAAGTTTGCAAAATTATATTTTTAGATTCTGTGGATAGAACACTAGCCTATAAATTTGAATAATCTGAGTACAAATCCTATATCAGATACTTATTATCTGTGTGACCTTATACCAGTCATTAAAATATTTGACCTCAAATTTCTCATCTACAAAGCTGAGAATAATAATAGCACAGCACTCTCCTGAGAATCAAGTGAAATAACAAACCTTAAACAACAATTATTATTATAATTATTTCATTTGAACCTCATAACAACTATGCAAGGTGTAGCTAACAAGAATATAATGCTTACTATGTGCTAGGTACTATGATTTAGAATAGTTATCTCATTTGATCCTTACAGCCCTGAGAGGTAAGAGTTATTATTATCATCTTCATTTTACAGGGAAGGAAACAGAGGCAAATAGAAGTTATATTACTGTCTAAGGTCACATAGCTAGTAAATGCTTGAGGCTGGATTTCCAAAAGAAAATGTTTTCCTGACTATAAATACAAGCACAATAGAGTTTCTTAAGATGCAATAAAAAAGGGATAGCTATGAAATTACAACAATTTGGTAGATTTAAGGTGCTGGTGATGTTTCTATAGGATTCTGAGATGTGTCTTTGTATTTGGAATATAAATACTCCAAAAAACATTTTTCTCACATTTGTTACTGCTTCCTGAATCTCCCCTAAAATAAAGCTTAAGAAATATCACTGCATGGAATCATAGTTTAACATATACATTTGTACTGGAAATACAAAGTAAATATAAAATAGTTTGTATTTTATTTTATCAACAAAATCCTTTATTTAAAAAAAACGAATTCCTAATGCTAGGACAAAAATAAATCCAGTGGAAACCTTGAAATTTAGGAGTCAAAGAAAGATTTCTAGTCAATCCTGTTGTCATATTCACTTTAAAGCCTAAAATAGGATAGAGTACTCAGAGGTTGATCAGGTATTTTGCTTGGCCATTTTTATGGGCAACAGAGTAAGTGACTAAGGGTGCTTTTTTGCATTTTTCCAAAAAGAAAGGGATGGAGATGGGGGAAAGGAAGAAAGAAGGAAAATATAACAAGAATTTGTCACCCCTGGAAACTCAACCTAGTGACCTGGTATCCCAAGAATTTTCAACACTTGCTTTATAGAAGTATTCCAGCCTTTTATAGAATTCCCCCAAACAAGCAACTTTGATACAAGAGAAACACAGAAAGTTCAGTTCTCAGGCATTCCATCAACATAGCAAAAGCCTCAAAAACAGGGGAATTCTATAAGAAAAATAATTACTTTTAAGTGTTAATCATACTAAAATTATAGAACTTTTTTTCCTTTGTTTTTCTTCTCTTTTTGTTGTTTGGTCATTTCAGTCCTGTCCATGACCCCGTTTGGGGTTTTCTTAGCAAAGACATTGGAATGGTTTGCCATTTTCTTCTCCATTCATTTTACACATAAGGAAATGAGACAAACAGGGTTAAGTGACTTGTCCAGAGTCACATAATCAGTTAAATTTCTGAGGCTAGATTTGAACTCAGGCATTTTAATCTTATGGATTCCAAACCCATCAATCTCTCTAGCTTTCTATTTTTCTTTCTTCCTCTCTGTACCTCCCTGTCTTTTTTTCTGTCTTTGTCTTTGTCTTTGTCTCTGTCAATGTCCAACTTTCCTGTGCCCTGTCTTTCTATGTATCTCTATTTCTCCCTGTATATGCCTATTTGTCTGTCTCTGTCTGTGTCCATCTGTCTCTGCTGTCTTTCTGTCTCTGTCTACATGTTTGTCTCTTTTTCTATAAAAAAACATCACCAACAATAATCTGTTTGTGTGTGCCCCTATCTCTGTTTTTTTTTCTGTCCCTATGTCCCTTCTGTCTGTGTGTTTGTATCTTTCTCTGAATATCTTCCCCCTTTCTCTTTCTCTCTCTCTCTCCTTTTCTCTCTCTCTCCTTCTCTCCCTGTCTCTCTCTTCCTCTATGTCTGTCTCTCCCTCTCTCTCTCTCCTTCTCTCTCCTTCTCTCTCTCTCTCTCTCTCTCTCTCTCTCTCTCTCTCTCCTTTCTCTGTCCCTCTCTTCCTCTCTGTCTCTCCCTCTCTCTGTGTCTCTATCTCTGTCTCCCTCTCCCTCTCTCTGTCTCTGTCCCTCTGTCTCTCTGTCTCTTTGTCTCTCACCCTCTCCCCCAGAACACATACACAATCTCTCTGTGTTTCTTCTCTCTTTGTCTCTCTTTCTGTCTCTCCCTTCCCCCCATTGACTCTTTCCCCCTTCTTTTTTTTGCCCAAGTCTTTTGGCTTTTAACACCACCTGAAAGATCCAGCTGGCATTTGGCATGTTCTATAGCTAGCTCAGCAGTAGCAACTCCACAATCTTCCAGTATGCTTATGAACATGCAGGTGCTAGCTTTTGAGTTTGCAGGATCGACAGCCATCACAGGAATACAGTGTCTGAGGCACAGAATATGAGTGTTTCAGAGAAAAGGGAAGGTGAAAGAAAGCCTCCTGATATGGAACTATCTCGATAAGAAAGTAAGAATGGATTCACATCTGTGAAACTCCTTGGGTCCTTCCTGGACTCAGCCTTCTTCTGACATTAACCAAGACTTGCTCAGAAAAACAAGATGAATTAGACATGAGTGACACTTGCCACCTGTCCAGAATCTTGCAGGGTCTTTGGAATCTTCAGTTTCTGTTCTTCACATGGTTCATTGCAAGCTTGTGTACTATGGTACATCAGGTAAAACACATTCCAATATTATAGTTGTGAAAGAAGAAATAAATTAAAGTGGGCAAAAAGACATGAGAAGGAATGAAGTAAGTAAAAAAATATGCATTCTGAATCTATCAATTCTTTATCTGGTTATGGATAGCATTTTCCTTTGTGAAACTATATAAATGTATATTATATTCCCCTAAATGCTTAATCCCTTCCCCTAAGATCTCACCTATTAGGTATGGAAGCTTTCCCTTTCTAGGAGCAGGAATTCCCTCCACCTTAATTGGAGCAAATTTATCTTTAGCTCCAACACAGAAAAGGGAAAATATAGAGACAAGACCCTTAAAGGCTAAAATTCATTCTAATTGAGTGAAACACATTTTAACTATGTCTTCTATGTGTTAGGTAATATCTTAGTTGACTGCTAAGTGGTGCAATAGATAGGTTGTATGACAAAGAAGTCAGGAAAACATCTTCCTGAGTTCAAAGTTTGCCTCACATACTTACTAGTGTGACCCTGGGGCAAGTCATTTAACCAATGCTGCCTCAGTTTCCTCATTTGTAAAATGAGTTGGAGAATAAACTGGAAAACCATTTCAGTACCTTTGTCAAGAAAAAGCAAGTCAGAAACCACTGAAAATGATTGAACAAGAACTGAAGAACAATAATATTCTAGTCATAGGAGATTTGTACTAAGCCAGAAAAAAAATCAATTTCTCTCTTCAAAAAGTTTGAATACTATATAATCATCGTCCTAATAATATAGAAGATAGCAACAAAGCAAAGAGAAAAATTATCATGTGTGATTTATGGAACCAGACTAATGATATTTTAGAAATATATCATATATTAAAAATCAATTGCTTATTAAACAATCACTATGTGCCAGGCATGAACATGTCACTTGTACCTCTGCAAAATCGTTCCTGTATACTCCTCCTCTCCTCACCACTTTAGCATAGGCCCTCATCATCTTAAAGCTGGACTACTGCACAAGCATTCTGGTTGCTCTCTTTGCTTCAAGTTTCTTTGCTTTTCAATCCAGCTTCCACTCAGCTGCCAAATTGATCTTCTTTAATAATGTTAAGTTTCCTTAAGTCTGGCCACATCATCCTTGTTGCCCCACTCAATAAACTTTAAAGGCTCCCTATTATTACCAGGATCAAATATAACATCCTCAGTCATTCAGAGTTTTTCCCAACATGGCCTCTTCCTACTTTCCCAGGATTCTTATACCCTATTTTGCTCTCTGCCATCCAGTGCCCCAGGATTCCTTGCTATTCCTTGAATAAGAAACTCCCATTCAAGATCTGGAATGTTCTTCCACCTCACTATCTCTCCTGGACTTTGTGGCTTCCTTCAAATCCCAGCTAAAATTCTATCTTCTAGAAGAAGTCTTCTTCATCCCCCTCTTTAGTTTTAATGGCCTCTCTTTGTTTTTATTTCAAATTTATCCTGCATATATCTTGTTTGCATGTTGTTTCCAACATTGGTCTATGAATTCCTTCAGAAGAGGGATGATCTTTTTGCCTTTTATTATATCCTCAATGTTTAGCATAATGCCTGACACATAATAGTTGCTTAATGAATACTTGTTTATTAACTGGAGACAAAAATAACATTAGACAGTCAATAAATCATTATTAAGCAACTGCTATGTGCCAGGGATGAAGCAAACATTTTGGTTAGAAAAAAAAGGCAAAAGACTATTTCTTGCCTCTTTGGAGCTCATAATCTAATGTGGGAAGCATATAAAAAGGAGCTTAAAATAAGAGGAGGGTAGCCAGCAGGGATACTCCAAAGCAGAGGAATAAGAAATGAGCATCCTCTGCCAAAGGAGCACCTGTCCACTCTCTCCAATCATAGGAAGAAAAGGGCCCCAGGGTCAGGGAGTAAAATTTAAATGAAATTAATAAAATAGCCCATACTTGAAAACAACTTATATTACAATAGGTGAAAGAAGACATTAATAGAATAACTGCAAAGAGAATAAATACAAATAAGAGTTAAACAAAAGGTATTTTGAAAGGGAAAACACTAGTAGGTAAAGGTGATCAGTAAAAGCCTCATGCAGAAGATAGTTCTTGAGCTACTTCTTAAATGAAAATTCTATGAATAGGTAGAAGTGAAGAATGAGTGTATCAAAACATGAAAGGTAATAAGTATGAAAACACAGGGAGTCACTGTTTAGGAAACTTAGGCCAGGTCACTTGGGCTGTAGTACAGCATTGGAGATGTGTAATGTACAGTAAGACTGGAAATATAAGTTAGGTTAAGGATGTGATTGACTTTAAGAGATAAACAGAATAATTTGTACTTGATTCTGGAGATAATAGGAAAGGTCTTGGGTAGCTAGATAACATAGTGGACAGAGTGCAGGGCCTAGAGTCAGGAAAAACTGAGTGAGTAGGAAAATCACATGGTCATATCTGTTCTTAAGGAAACTCATTAGAGAATCAGTGTTTTGGATGGACTGAAGTGGGGTAAGATTTTGAATAAGGGATACAAAAGGGGTTATAGCAATACTCCAGAATGCTGATGAGGGCATGTATGAGGGCATAGTTGAAGAAAAGACATCAGATACAGGAATAATACAGGCATAGAGCCAGCAAGACTAAACAGTTAATGTAATAAATAGTATTAAAAAGGTTGAAAAAACTAGGATAATGTCAAGGTTATGAACCTAGTAGACTGTAAGACCTTTAATGTATTCAGTAGGAATAAGGAAATTTGGAAGAAGTATGAACTTGGGGGAAGGGACATGAAAAACTCTGTATATGTCAAGGTCAAGATGTGTCTGGAATATCCAAATGGAAATTTGCAATGGACAATGGGTGGTACAGAATTAAAGTTCAGGAAAGAGACACACCAGATGTTAAGATTTAGGAGTTATTGTTATAGAGATGATTTTAATCCATGGAAGTTAAAGAAAGACAGACAGACAAAGGCACAGACACAGATAGACAGACAGAAAAAGACACAGAGAGACAGTGATAGAGAGAAAGACAGATATGGAAACACCAAGAGACACACACACAGAGTGGGGGGGGGGAGACAGACAGATGGACACACAAAGACAGAGACAGAGAGAGAGGGAGGCAGGGAGGGAGGGGAGGAAAAAGGGAGAGATAGAAAAGAAAGGAGGGAGGAAGGAAAGGACAAAGGAGGAAGGGAGAATAATCATATTTCTCAATTAAGAGATCATTTATAATTTTGAATAAAGCAACTTTAGTAAAATGATTGAGTAAGATGGCAGATTACAAAGGATCAAAGAATTAGTGAGAAAAGAGTAAGTAGTCAGTGAATATATAATATAATAATAACTGAAAATGATATAATGCTTTGGATTGCATGAAATTTTATGTGCTTTATATCAATTGGCATTCAAAATAATTCTGTGAGATTGACAGAACAGTATTATCTTCTTCTTGCAGATAAGGAATTTGAGGCAAAAAGAAGTTTAGGGAGATTACCAAAAATCATACAACCAGTATAATGACAGAGCTGTGGTGGATAAAACAATAATAATTGAATTAGTAAATTCAGATGTTCAACTTTATATAAAGTACTTTGATTCTGTCTTTGGACCATCAAAGTACTACATGCATTTGTCTCCTACAGAGGAGATAAATTTCTCTAAAATTAAATATAATGATGGAGACAGAGTCCTTGTCCTGCTCTCCTTCTTAAAGTTTGATGTCTGTATATTCCTTATTTTGCTTTTTTACTTTAAATGTATCTGACTTCATAATGCTAGATATTTGCATATGTGCACACACACACACAAACACACATACACACCCTATATCACCGTGTGTGTGTGTGTGTATATACACCCATATGTATTATATATACATATATATATACACACACAAACATAAATATCCGTTCATATGTTTTATGTGTAACCATGTCTATATATAGTATATGTAAAACTATGTCAGTAGGTCATATGTAATTATAGATAATGTATAAATTATATATAAAATCAAACCCATGTGTTAAATATAACTATGCCAATATATTACATATAATTTATATGAATAAAATTATCATAACTCTTTAAAAATTATATGTAATCATATTTTATTTCATTTATTAATACATTTACATATAGAGAGAAAACTGACAATATTTAAATATAATTTATATGCATATAAAATTATATATATGTATATATTATGTATATATGTGGGTGTTTGTATATAAAGAGATGAGAGATATATATAAGAGATGAGAGATGAGGATGGATAGACAGACATCATTACTAAGACATATGCAAATAAAGTAAAAAAATCAAAAGGGGGATGCTTTCCTAAAATGAAATACATCTTTATAATTCCATCCCTATAAAAGAACACAAAATGTATGATAACTTCCTATTATATCAGCATCTGACATCAAGATAAATTTCTTGGTAAAAAATTTAAGTATATCTCCATAGAAAGTTCAATTCCTTGGTGAACAGTATCATTAAAAGAGCAGCAATCTTTGAATCAGAGGGCCTGGTTCAAATCCAGCTTTACACTTCCTTGTTATGTGACATGAGCAGGCCACTTAATTTTTCTGAATCTGTTTCCCCATCCAAAAAACTAAGATATATATATATACATATATATATATATATACATATATGTATATATATACATATATGTATATATATGTATGTATATATATATATGCACTACTGACATCAAAGGAACATTGTGAAGAAATGGCTTTGTAAGTTTTAAAGCACTATATAAATGTGAATTACTTATAATAAAATATTAAGAGCATGATAGCTACTATTATTAAAGATCATTGTAAGTATAGTATATATTGTGGTTTGATTAAATTCAACCTGGTAATTTGATGCTCTAACCAACCTGCAGATCATTTTGGTATCAAGACATATTTTTAAAAGGCATTTTCTAAATATTTGGTCAATGAATGAATATAGAAATTAATTAATTAATGAGGTCTAAGGTTGATGAAATTAATTTTCTTCCTTAGCTAATTTATCATTAAATTAACAAAAAAATAAAAGCATTACTTTTGACCCAAAAAATCATACAAGGGAGCATTTGGTTCAGTAAGAGCAATACTTATATGCTTATTGTAAGCAATATGAGGATCACAAAAACTTTATACTTAGGAGTATTAACTCTGTAGGGACTCAAGCATTCTCTTGAATTATCAACTACTTGATTTATGTGTAAAACAATCAACCAATTAGTGCTACTGTAAACTTGGCTACAATCATATTTTTTATTATACTATGTTATGGGAATGCTTGTTTTATTCCATAAATTAAAAATAAAATAAAATTTTAAAGAAAGAGGACCAATAAATTCTTAATGCAGTTGAAGCATACCTTTTAAAATTATTTCTTTTTCTCAGGGTTTTTTTTTCTGTTTTCTTTTGCAACGTGACTAATATGGAAATATATTTTGCATGGTTTTACATGTATAATCGATATCAAATTGTCTTCTGAAGGAGAGGAAGGAGCAAAAGGAAGGAGAAAACTTGAAACTAATTTTTTAAATGATTATTAAGGAAATATTTTATAAAATCAATAAAATACATTTAAGCATATTTTTAAAATGTAATAATTGAAGGATTTTGTCATTTTACTGGTGTGGAAACTGAAGCATAAAAAAGTTAAATAATTTGCACAGGGTCACACAGTTAATAGGTATATGTGGTGGGACTTAAACTCAGTTCTGTCTGATTTCAGACCCAGGATTTTATCCCATGCAGCACCTAGATACATTAATAAAAATATTGCAAAGTATAATTCATTGGGACAATTTTATATGAATTAATCCATGCTTTCTTGAATGGAAACTGGAGCAGTTTTCCAAAAGAGAAGAATGTTCACTTTTCAGGGAGTCATAGAATATTTTCCAGAGTAAATCAGTGAGTTTATATGTATGATAGAAACACAATATGTTGCAAATGGTATTTACTTTTCTTGATAGTACAAGAACTAGTTATAGTTGCAATTCTGACTTCAGCTGTATATTTTAAGCCTCAGTTTTCTCACCTACAAAAGACAGGTAATATTTGTCTTGCCAACTTACCAACCAAATGAGGATCAAATGTGATGACAATGTATGTGAAAATACTCTATATATTACAAAGTACTTTATTTTTATTGATAAGGAAGCAGGTACTCAGGTAAGAAAGTGCTAACAGTTAGGCTCCCAACAAAAGTGTTATCGATGAAATCATTTTATGTAAAAATTTTAAAAGTATTCTTGGTGAAAACTTTTAAAAGAAAGCATACTGACTTTCACAAGTAATTTTCTAGGACACAATTATACAACTGAATGAGAGGTGTAGGGAATATAGACTCCTACTGTGTTCGTTATTAATTGATTTTTCTGAAAGCATTACCTTTGAGAGAGAAAAAAGCAGCCTCAAAGGCTCTCCTTATACAAGATGTTAGTCATAAGTGTATCAAAATTATATGAAGTTCCATAAGATATGCAACAAGGATATTCTTTACTCAAAAATGCAGTATGTACAGACATAAAGGTGCCAAATCAGCTGGTAAATGACTTTTAAAGTTTAGGGCCTTAAAATATGACCTTGCTTTGATTTAGATAAAAGAAGCATGTTGCAACTCTAGAAATTGGTCCTATTATTATTTCTATTTTACAGTTGAGGGAACTGAGGCAGATTCAGGTTAAATTATTTGTCTAAGGACATGAGACTAGTAAATTTCAGAGGGTCTTCCTGACTCCAGGTCTATTGCTCTGTCCACTGTGCCATATAGGTACCTTAATATGGAAATACAGAAGATAATAGCTGACCTAATGAACTCAAAGTACATAAGAGGTCACAGGTGAAAATTACACAGAATGAGAAGACCCGGATGCAGTGCAATCTATATCTTTTCATTCTGCCTCAGTTTCCTCAACTGTAAAATAGAAATAATAATGGGACCAACTTCTAGAGTTGTTATGAAGACCAAGTGAGATTATCTGTAAATCTCTCAGGATGCTGTCTGGCATATAGTAGATACTACAGAAACATTAATTATCATTACTTTTATTAAAATATCTTCTCACTTTGTGAAGATATTAATGTGCCTCACAATCTTTTTATCAGTTATCCCTAAATCTTGCTTTAAACTAACATAATTTCTTTTCTGATCTTAGAACCTAAATGTCTCTTTTCCATAATTCTTCTTTATCAAATATTATATTCTACTCCACCAGGACAACTAGGTTGCAGAGTAGATAAGTACCAGAGTCTTGGAGTCTTGGAGTAAAAAAGATTCATCATCCTGAAGTCAAATCTGATCTCCAATTATTTACTAGCTGTGTAACTCTGAACAAGTCACTTAACCTCAGTTTCCTCTCTTACAAAATGAACCACTCTAGTATCTTTGCCAAGAAAACCTTAAATGAAATAATAAGATTCAGACATTACTGAAAAATGAATGAACAACTCCCATCTACCATGTACCTCTTGGTACCATGTACCATTATTCTTTGGAGAAACCTTTAATTTTAATTCTTTGGAGACCATGACTTATTGTTATATGAAATCACCAGATTTGATATAGGAAAGAATGGCCTTTATTCCAAGAAAGCTGATCTATTATAGTTAATTCAATTTTTTTAAATGAATGAACAATGCATATTACACAGATTAGAGCATTTAACCAATTGGCCAAGTGACACTATAATAAGTACTTTGAAAAGCTCAAAGAAATAAATATACAAGGGGCAGCTAGGTGGCACAGTGAATAGAGTACCAGCCCTGAAGTCAGGAGGACCTGAGTTCAAATCTCAGACACTTAACATTCTCTAGCTGTGTGACCCTGGGCAAGACACTTAACCTCAATTGCCTCAGCAGAAAAAAGCAAAAAATATATATATATATATATATATATATATATATATATATATATATACACAAATATTAGATCCTCATAGTAGTAATGCACCACATTGCCTCTCATTCTACAGATAATGAGTGCTTAATAATGCTTGCTGAAGTGAGTTGACTTGAACACAGTATACCAAACAGAACTTAATCAAGGTATGGTATAACCAAATTATAATCTCCTTCATTCTGGACAATATTTTTCCAAAAGCAAAATGTATCACTTTAATCATTATGCCTGTTATATCACATTCTTTACTTAGATTGAGTCTCCTAAAACCCCCATTTTCATGCAAATTATTGTCTAACCCTGTCTTTTTCATCCTGTACTTATTAAATTCTTGTGCCAAGTACAGACATTTTTTATCCCAATTAAATTTCATCTTATTAGATTCAATTCATCATTCTAGCCTGCCAAAATCTTTTTTGGGGGCCTGCACTCTGGTGCCCAACGTGATTGTTATTCCTCCCAGATTCTTATCATTTGCAGACTTGACATCTATGGTATCTATGCCTTCATTTACATCATTAATAATGCAAGGCCCGAGACAGATTCCTAAGGCACTACACTTGAGACCTCATACAATTCAATATCAAGACATTAATTAATACTTTTTGGTTACAGCCATTTAACAAGTTCCATATCATTTAATAGTGCTTTACTACAGCCCATATTTCTGTAACTGGACCAGAAGAGTCATTTAACTTGGTCAAATGCTTTGCTGAAATCTAAATAAAATGTGTCTATAGCAAATCCTGCTTCAAAAGAAATTTAACTTGCAATGACCGGTTCTTGACAAAATCATGCTGATTTTCATTGATCGCTGCTCCCTTATCTAAATGCTCACAAATCTTACTCTAATAATGCATTCTAGAATTTTATTAGGAATAGAGCCAAGCTCACCTAATTAGTCTACTATATCTGGACTCATTCCTTTTTAGAAAATTTGGACCTGATGTTCTTTAGTCCTGTGTCATCTCTCCTATTTTCTATGTTCTCCCAATAATGATTTTTAATGACTTAGCAATTATATCTAACAATTCTTTCTGTGCTCTGGCACGTGATTTCCCTGGACCTGATATATAGAATTCATTGAGGGTAGCTATATATTATTTCTTATATTTGAGCTTATATTTCTTGCTAATCATTTCTTGTTTTAGTTTTCCAAGTTCAAAAGTCATTGTGCTTAAGGGATGGGGACTAAACATTTAATTGCCCTACAATCTGCTTTGACACATACTGACTATGTGATCCTGGGCAACTCAACCCTTCAATGCTCTAGATATTTCTCTAAGATGAGGAGTTGCTGAGAAGATATTAATCTGCATTGCTAGGGAAAAAAATTCTTCACTCACAAATGTAAAATAATAAGTCCAAGTAAATATTAAAGAAAACATTTTACAACATTTATTTAATTACCACTCCCCCCTACTTCCCCAATTCTCTTTGAACACAGCCACTACCCTGGTAGAGTCCTTCATCACCTCAAGCCTGGACAATTGCTGTAGTTGGTCTGCCTATCTCTAGTCTCTCCCTACTTCATTCCATTCTTCATTTAGTCATCAAAAAGATTTTCCTAAAGTGTGGATATAATCAAGTCACCCTCTTGCTCAATAAATTCCAATGGCCTCCAGGATCAAATATAGTATTTTCTGATATTCAGAAACCTTCATATCCTAGCCCTCTTCATTTTCCCAGTATTCTTACACCTTACTTTCTGCCATGTACTTTTTAATACAGAGTCACTGGTCTTCTGATTGTTCCACAAACAAGATATTCCATGTCTCTAGTCTGGACATTTCATCTGCTTGGCCCCCATGCTTGGAACTCTTTACTTCCTCTGCTCCAACTACTGGTCTCCTTGGTTTCCTTTAATTATCAACTGAAGTTCCATCTTTTACAGGAAACCTTTTCCAACTTCTCAGTTCTAGTGCCTTCTCTTAATTATTATCCTGCATAATGTTTGCTTATACCTATCTTTCTGTTTGTTGTCTCCCCCATAAGACTGCAAGATCCTCCAGTAATAAGATTCGCCATTTGCCTTTTTTCCTTCAGTGTTTAGTACATAGTAGTCACTTAATAAATGTTATTGACTAACTGGTAAAATCATTCCAAATCCTGGAGATTGTAGTGAATGGAGAACAGGCTGAATTACTTAAGTTTTATATTATCTCTATTACCTCCTTTAGTGAGACAACATGGATTAGTAGATAGAGAGCCAGCCTTGAAGCCATGAAAAGTGGGAGTTTGAACCCATTATGCCATGTGATTGCCTTCATTGTGTTCCTAGAATAGAAAACATAGTACTGATTTTTAAGGCAACTAGGGCTTAATGACTTGCCCAGGTTCACTGGGCTGCTAGCTAGCTTAGCTAGCTTAGCTTAACTAGCTGCTTAGCTAGCACAGCTGCTAAGTATCTGAGGCCAGATTTCAATTCAAGTCCTTCTGACTCCACTGCTGTTGTTCTATGCACTGGCATTGTACCACCTAGCTGTCCCAATAATTTTGTAAAAGCAAAACTCTCATATATTTAACTAATGTTTGTTCATTTTCCTTGTTTCTCTCTTGTCTCTATCTATATCTATCTCTCTCTGTCTCTGTGTGTCTTTTTCTGTGTCTCTATCTGACTGCCTTTCTCTCTCCCCCTCCCTCCGTCCCTTTCTCTCTCCCTTCCTTTTTCCCTCCCTCCCTCTCTGTCTCTGTGTGTGTGTGTGTGTCTCTCTCTCTCCCTCCTTTCCTCCCTCCCTCTCTCTCTGTCTCTCTCTGTCTCTCTGTGTCTCTCTCTCTGTCTCTTTCTCCTCTCCCTCCTTTTTCCTACATCCCTCCATCAACTTTCATAGGTTTAATTCTGCTCCCATTTCAACTAGATTTTTCTCATATTCTGGCATCTCATAACTTTTCCCATAATTCTTTCATTGTACATATTCCCCTTAATTATTCTGTTCTATGTCATAAGTGAGGCACATAGACTCTAGGCTCATTTTCTCAACCCACACTTTCACTGGCATTTTGGTGGTCTTCTGATCACCACTGGGCAGCTAGGTGGTACTGGGTCTGGAGTCAAGAAGTCTCATCTATTTGAGTCCAAATTTGGCCTCAAATACTTATTTACCAGCTGTATAATCCTAGACAAGTCTCTTTACCCTGTTTGCCTCAGTTTCTTCACCTGTAAAATGAGCTAGAGAAGTAAATAACTTTCATTTTAGTTTTTTTTTTAAGAAAACCCCAAATAGGGTCACAAAGAGTTGGATAGGACTGAAAGATAACTGAAAAACAAGACCACCACTACCACTTCTCCTCTCAGGGATTTAGGGAGATTTTGACTAATGTTTTTCATAATCTTCCATATAGTTTATTTCCTTCAATATCAATTGACAAAGAATATCTCCCCAAGATCACTTAACCAATTATGATTAATTAGCTTTTATGAAAGGATATTTACCAATAAGGCATTGTAAGAATTCACATCTAGCAACATCTCAAACTGGTAGCCCTCTCTTTTCTTTCACTTCTGTCCTTAGAGTGAATAAGCCTTTCTTGTCTTCCTTAATCTTAGAGCCTTCCTTTGGAGAAAGTCTCCAATTTACTTTGTATGTATTTTGTTTGTTCATCATTGTTTTCATATTGTTTCCTTCCATTAGACTGTGGACTCTTTGAAAGCAGGCAATGTATTTTATGTTTCTTTGTATCCTCAGCATATTGTACAGTGACTGTCACATAGGAGGCACTGACTTAAAGTGATTGCTACAAAATACCCACCTTCTACTTCCCTCCTTACCCTCATCAAGATCATTTCTTGGTTTGATATAGCCAATAAATGAGCTGGACTCCAGCTTACTGGATACAATATCTTGACTGCACTGGTTCAGTTCATTGTTGGGCTGAGTCAAGAAGGTCACTCCGCAGTGTTAACTCCTAATTGGATATGACTGTTGCTACTGGTACCATTGGACTTTGCTACATGAGAGGAATAGTGATCATGTGGGAAACCAGAGTCCAAATACAAATAGATTTTGTCAGGCAATGATGAATTGAATACAAATATTTTAAATTTAGAAGGGATAAGAACATCTATACTTGGCATAAAAAAACTGAATAAGTACAAGATAAAAGAGACATGTAAGATAATAGTTTGTATTAAAATGGGCATTTCATGGACTCAGTATAAGTAAACAATGTGACATAATAAGCAAAATTATTATAGTAATCAAGTTTGCATTGGAAGTCATAGTTTCCAGAATGAGAGATAATAATCTCATGGTACTCTGCCCTGATTAAGCCACACCTGTTGTATTGTGATTAAGTCAATTCATCAAAGTACTATATCAATGCTAGTTATTATTATCAACCATTTTTTCTGAAAATTATAATATTAGAGATACAGTTGTCTCAGACATTGAGAATTTCTTTCAGTGACACAGTCACACAGCATCTATGAATCAGAAAAGGATTTTGAACTCAATATGAAGTCAGTCTTCCTTCAACTCACTATACTACTTCTCTAAGGATTCAAGTGTTAATCAAGCGCCAAATATGATAATAAGCTCTAAACACTTTTGGGAAAGTGTTAATGTTTCTGATAAACCTCAGAATTATATAAACCAATAGCATCTGTGGCAAGAATTTATTTTCTGATTGTGTAAATCAGAGTAGTGGGCACAGTGGCCCCATGCTTCTTGTTTGTTTTCTCACTCTTCATATATTAGGGCCCAGAGTCATCTGTAAACTGACTTCATATTAGATTCTGACTATTTTTATATTTTCATGCTTTAAAAATAAAAACAGCCACCACGTAACCTTTACCACAATCAAAAATAAAAGGTAATGTTTCCTTAGCATCTATTCTAAAAATTAAACGTTTTCAGATTATTTTGAGGTTTTATTTTTTTCTATTTTTGAAAGAGTATAATTCTTAAATATTTTATTACTCAACTCTACATAGCAATATTCATAAATCTCATGAATGTTCTCCCTACTTTAGTTCAAAACAAATATTCAGTTACTGAATAAAATGTGTTCAGGATGTGACAGAGTTTTGAGGTGTTTTTTCCCCTTTTTGCCAGAGTTTACAGCTGTAGCAAACAGTTTGATGCAACTCTAATTTCTAATTATGACTTACTGGGAATGGGGGAGGTTGTCAATTTTACTTGTCCCGTGGTGAGAAACAAAATGATTCCCCTTTTTGCTGCCAACCAAATCATCCCATTCTTTTGCAAAGCTAAGAATAATCATCCAAATAACAAAAGTCAACAGAAGTGATTATCATTTTAGGAATGGCGACTGACTTTTCCAGAGAGATGAACCCATAGAACTGAAACATCTAAGGAAGCTCCCAGACAAGCCTTCTGAACTTTTAATTGCATGGCTCTTCCTCTTGCCTTCACAAAAATTGGCCCCAAAACCAAGTAACTCAGACTAGATCTTACACACCTTCCACAAACTTACAAGTTTTGAAAAGTACTTACTTCATTTGTCTTCATTCATTTCCCAGGGGAATTTTCCAAAATGAGATTGGAAAAATTGAAAAAAATAACTTCCCTCAATTTGAATTTTTATAAGGCAGACTGATTTTAGCTGAGGCTCTACACAGAGAAAATCTAGCAACTGGTAATTTCTGAGTATTCAAGAAGATGTACACTTACTATATAGATTTTTTCCCTTTTGTTTTTAAATGTACTTTAAGATATGTTTGTTTTTGTTTCATTTCTGTCATTAGTTTTTTGTTTTGTTTTGTTTTAATTTTACAGTCATTTTTAGCATTGCGCTATAGATAAAGAGTTGGACTAAGAGTCAAAAAATTGAGAAAGAGGGGAGAAGAGAAAAGAGAAAACAAGAGGAAAGGAAAGGACAGGGTAGGACAGGAAAGGACAGAGTACTGCAGGGCAGGACAGAGCAAAGTGGGTGAGGGGAAGGAAAAGAAAATCAAGGGAGAGGAGTGGAGGACAGAAGAAGACAGGAGAGGAAAGGAGAAGACAGGAGAGGACAGGAGAGGAAAGAATGGGGAAGGAGGAAAGGAAAGGAAAAGAATGCATTTCTTTATCCCTTTTTTGGAGCCAAGACAGAACCATTATAATGATTTTGCATTTGCTTCATTTTTTTTCTTTTTTTCTTTACATAGCTAGAAATTGTGCATATTATGGTTCTGCATGTTTCATTCTATCACTTCACATGTATCTTCCTATGTTTCTCTAAAACTATTCATATTCATCACTTACTACTTGTGAAAATATCTACTACATTTATATATCATAATTTGTTCAGCTTTTCCACAATGGATCGGTACCTACTATGCTTCTTATTATTTGGTTTCACAAATTTACTCCAGCCTTTCTTTTTTTTTTCCTTTTTCTTTTTCTTTTTCTTTTTTTTTTTTAACAGGGAAACAGTTGGGGAAATGATGCTGGTATAAACACTGTAAATTCCCTTTAAGCATGGAGGACAAAAAGCTGAAACTTCGGAAAAAAACTCTTGAAGTGGGCCAGCTGTCCAGGCCTTTCAAGCAGGCAGCCCTGGCTTCTTTCCCCATTTGTCCTGCCAATTATTGCTTGATTGATGAGCTGGTGTGTGCAAAGTGACCACCTGAAAGCTCCGCAGGCTCTAAGAGCCTGGTCAGTGAATATTTGACCCCTAGAGGCCATGGATCAAATATCAGGGTGATATGCATTTCAATAACTTTGTTTTGATACTTGAAGGGGAAAAAAATTATTCACACTAGGGGGGAATGAAGGAGATTAAATATTTATGCTTGAGAGCACCTCTGAGCAGATCTCAAGTGACCGCTGTCACTAGCCTCCTGGTCAACTTTTCTTAGCCTGAGCCCCTTCGCCTTTTCATCTCAGAAGGGTAAAATATATATTCTTCTGAAGAAGAATAGCGGAAAGGCTTTTGTAGCAGCCTCTGAAGGGATTTTCAGTCAGTGGCCCCTTTTGAGGGAGGAAAAGAGGGTTTTCCTGGGCAATGGGTATTCCTCACTGTAACCTGACTCAACAGGACTCCAGGATGGCCAATAATTAACCAGGAGATAGGACAAAGGTTTCATTGGCTAGAATGGCATATACAATGGGCTAAGAGCCTTGTGCTCCCAACCAGAGGTCTGTTTGGCAAAACAGGAGGTGGCAAAAATAGCAAATGGAAATTAAGAGGTGGAAAAATTATATGATTATAACAGGTTAGCTTTTTTGATGTTTTTCTTCTCTAGGTTTTTATATTCTGAAATTGGTTCAGCCCTGCCTGGGAAAGTTTAGGGAAATGTTTAAAAACTTGAAAGAGACAGAGAACTATAGGTGTACTATAGTCCCAGTCTTAGAAGCAAAATCTGTTCACCTTAATAGCCCCACCCCCTGCAATTATGGCTCATATTAATGTATCTGTACTCACTTGTAGCTATAAATTATCAGCCCCTGCTCTCTAATACCTAGAATACACCTCATTTCATTGTCTTAGCATTTGATAAGACATTGCAAAATCACAAAGAAATATATAATTGCTGCAGTTCCTATTCATTTAGGACATTTCCTCTGGGTATTCTTCAAATCATTTTTTAAAATTACTTCTTACTTGGTATTCTATATTTTATTTATTTAGTCTGCTTAAAATAAAGCATGGATTTCCATTTAACTATGACTGGATTTGGCACTAGGCATCATAAAAGCTATACAGAAGGGTTCCTATCTCATGGATGTTTGTTGCCCAGTAAATCTGAATCATCAGGACTTGTTTAGAAGTCAATACACAATCTATCCTCAAAGCCATTCATTCATTCATTTTGAAATTAGGGCTGTTCACCTGCTTTATTTGATAGGCCATACTATAAAATAGGCCACAATAAAATAAGAGTACAACATGAAAATGAGGAGAAAGTATTAAAGGGAGAGATGAGATCACCAAACAAACAAGCAAGCAAAAAAAAAAATAGCCTAAACAGAATACACCAAAGAATGATTTGGCACTGGGATGGTATAAGAAATTATTACCTCTACAGAGAGATACAAATTACAGCAAATAAGTACTGCTTCAGTGAAAATTCAACATGTAACTAAAGGAAGATGATTCCAGCTTATTATTCTTGTCATGGAGTTGTGGAATATAACAGCTTGCATTTGAACTAGACCTTGCATTTGTGGACATGTAAAGTTAAGAAAAGCATTTGTCTTAAAGGTAATCAGGGCCCAAAGGCCCAAACCATATGAAGATTAGCAAATGGAAATGCTAATGTGTTTGTCAGGTTGAGCTCCAAGTGATAAATAACCACTTCAGGCTTTAATACAGACACAAAGTCCTTCCCACTTATTCTATTCTAATGTTAACCTAAAAGCTCCTAGGATGATGCTGGAAAACTGATTCTCCCAAGTAGAAAATGATTGTATGAATGTGTGTTCTAAGTCAACTTTCACTCTTCCTACATATGTTCCAAAATACTTCTCATCTTTTGGCCAAGGGCCATACTGTTTGGTTGTTTTTGTATTCCTGGTACTTAGCACACTTCCTGTCACATACTAGGCACTTAATAAATGTTTTATCATCTATCTATCAATTCTCTATCCTAGTCATCTATCAAATTTATCTCTGTTGATGTACTTTTTTTAAAAGCAGAAAACACAATAATCATTCTTCATGTCTTGGCAAAAAGCTGAGCATTTTGTTCTTTGTGGAATACCTTCCATAGTCAACTTCTTACAATATGACTCCTTAACATGTCCAATGGAAGACACGCTAAGTTACATTACAAAACAAAAAACAAACACCATCATCACCACAACAAAACAAGCCAAGGAACTTTGAAAGCACTGATCTAAGTTTGAACAGACCTTTGCCAATTAAGTCTATGCTTACCCAGCTAAGGAGGTAATAACACTTTAAATGCTTTCTTTTCTCAATTCAAACGATAATCTATAGAAAAGTGTGGTCTAAGGACTTTGTGGGTTCCCAAGGTACTCTCAAGTGGATCACACGGTCAAAAATTTTTATAATAATACTGAGATATCATTTGCCTATCAATAATGCTCTTTTCTTTTCCAGTTACTTATCTTTCTTTTTTTTTTGTTTGTTTTTTGCTGAGGCAATTGGGGTTAAGTGACTTGCCCAGGGTCACACAGCTAGGAAATGTCTGAGACCAGATTTGAACTCAGGTCCTACTGACTTCAGGGCTGGTGCTCTAACCACTGCGCCACCTAGCTGCCCCACCTAGCTGCCCCCAGTTACTTATCTTTCAAGGCCAAATTTTCTTCACATATATCTTCATTAAACAATATATTAAAATATGCTGTATATAGAAATAGATATAGAAATCTAGTTGCTTCTATTAAACCAAACTGTAAAAAGATTTTCCAGAAGATTACCACTAGTATTTCTCTTCATAATAATATTTTTGTTTTGGAAAATAAGAATTTTTTCATAAGATTGTTATTTATTTTAAAATTGGTTGCATAATAAAGCATTTCTCCTGTTATTTTTAATGAATTAATACATATTTTACATTACCAGTTTTAATTTCTGATACAGTAAATAATAATAGATATAACCCACTTAAACAAAAGTCCTTTGGGGTACTTCATAATTTTTAAGAATGCTAAGGAGTTCTGAAAACAAAATGAGAACCACTGGGCTATAGGAAAGACAAGAATATTTATGGCTAAGGTAATATTGTTACCTTGCCCCAATATATTTGGCTTCCCTTTTCTTGGAATTTACTTGTTAATCAAATGAAAGTATTACTAATAAGTGCAGCTATTCAACAATGAAATGAACTGTCTCCAAGAGAAGTGAACTTCATTTACCTAAGTCTTCAAATAGAGATTGGATAACTGTTGGAGATTTTACTGTTTGGGCATGAGTTGGACTAGATAATTGACTTCGGTTGTCCCTTCCCAAAATCTATGTTAAAGGATTTCCTCAGGAAAAAGAGAAGAAAAAGAAGTAGGTGAAGGACAAAGAAAAGAATAGTATCTGAATCATGCAATTTTCTGTACATTCCTATTGCTAGCTTAAACAGTTATACAAAAGATCTGGCCTCACAAGGATGGCAAAATCTTTTTGGCCACACAATCTAAGGGCTTTCTGATCACATTCCTTATGAAATGCACACATTAAGAATGTGTCTGTGGAACACAGTAGAATTCAGTCTTCCTGTCTGCAAGTGTGCTTATATATTTTCAGTCTATATCAATAATATAAGCGTGATTTATCAAGCTCAGAGAGCTCCTCTAATTACAAAGCTATGTGATGTTACAAATGATGCCTTCTCATAATAAAGCATGTCTCCTGAGTACTTACTTGGATATATTGCCCTTTTCCAGGCTCAAAAAATGTAGTCACTGCTGATGAACTCATTTTTTTCCCCAAGAGAAATTCTCCTACTTCAAGCTTCCATTTCTGTTCCCTCATGTCCTTAAAGGACATGAAGAATCTTACTTTTTACCCTTCCTCTTCATAACCCAAAATGGGTTATGGGGCTATGGGAAGGAGGAAGGAGTTGCTGCTGGAGCCTCATACAGTCAAGTTATACTACAACTCAGATTAGAACCCAAGTTTCTGATGTCAATGTCTTTCCCCAATAGAGAAAAATGTCTAACTTGCCAGATGATCACAATAAGTATTATTTTGAATAAGTGTATTTAAGAATTACTCAATTTCATATTGTTCTTTAAGGTTTTCAAAGCAATACCTTTCCATTAATGTTTAGTCAGTATTACACAATATAGTTATAGCCATATAAGCAACTGAAGATGAAACTAAAAGAGATATGCTAAGGTCATCCAAGTAGTAAGTTATAAAGCAGAAAAAGGAATATAGATTTCCTAACTCTGAGTCCAACACTCTATTCACCACTTCACTAACCCCTCTAGACATAACCTAGAACCAGAAGAACAAAGAAAAAATAACTGACACCCATGGGAATATCTATTGCCCCTTCTTTCCCACCTCCATTAACTTGACATTCTATGCTACAGCAAAAAGAAAGGTAGATTCAAATCTCTGAGGATCTAAGGTTTCTAATCAAATCTCTGTCCCTTTGGATCTGTGTGATCTTAACCAGATCACTTCACCACTTAGATTTTCTTCATCAGTAAAATATGAAGGGGAAGTAGAGTTGCAATAGTTGGTTTCTATAGTTCTTCCTAGCTCTGCATGTGTGATTCTATGATGCTAAGCACCCTCAATAGAAAGACAGTGTGAGATAGAATTGATTCAAGTAAGAGTGGGTAGTTGGATAGATCAACAAAAACTTATCCCTATTACTAGGGGAAAAAAAAAACCAACACTCAACTCTATAACTTACTCAGGCTGGATTAACATTTGCACATATGAAGAGCAACAGACTAATTAAGATATCATTATTACATATTATTAATTAGCCATGGTATTATTACTGCAATTATTTATGATCTGGATTTATAATTTCAACAGAAGAGGCCTTGGAATCTTCCTTCAATGATGCAATTCAAGATTGGTTTTTGATATCTTTCTGAAACACTGAAAAGTCAAGGTTCTAAGGGGGATTGGGAAAGGCTTCCTGTAAAAAAATGGAATTTGAAATGACATTTGAAGGAAGTCATAGAAACTAGTAGTAGAGAGAGGAGGAAAGTATTCCAGCTTAATGTTTATTAAACAGACAATGAAAATGCGTGAAATCAGGAG
The DNA here is from genome assembly GCA_023553655.1 of Myrmecobius fasciatus. Lineage (NCBI taxonomy): Eukaryota > Metazoa > Chordata > Mammalia > Dasyuromorphia > Myrmecobiidae > Myrmecobius > Myrmecobius fasciatus. The sequence goes on along the minus strand of JAJPUD010001686.1, from coordinate 46,803 downwards.
ATGGAGATTTTTGTTCATGAAACAACTAGATAGTCAGTGTCACTGGATCTCAGAGTATATGTGAGGTGGAAGAGGAATGTAAAACATGAGAAATAGACTAGAAAGAAACATTCATACAACTGTACATATATACTTATATAGAGATACATATATGTGTGTGTGTGTGTGTATGGAAGGTAGAGAGGTGGCATTAGGAAAGACTTTGAACATCAAACAAAAGATTGTATATTTGCTCTTGATGGTAGCTGACAATTTGCTGAGTGGAGGATGGACTGGAATCGCCAGTAATTTATGGCAAGGAGACCAATTAGGAGGCTATTAAAATAGTCTAAGCATCAGGAGAAAGGCC
>JAJPUD010001686.1:0-46354 GCA_023553655.1 Myrmecobius fasciatus | reverse complement strand
AGGAAGGAAGGAAGGAAGGAAGGAAGGAAGGAAGGAAGGAAGGAAGAAAGAAAAAGGAAGGAAGGAAGAAAAAAGAAGGAAAGGAAGGAAGGAAGGAAGAGAGAAAGAAAAAAGAAAAAGAAATAATGACCAGGAGAAAGGAAGAGGGAAAAAAAGGGGGAGGGAGGAAAAGATTTAATGAAAAGAAAGATGAAGAAAGAGCAAAGGGGGGGGGGAAGCATTCAGGATTTGTCACTAATACATAGCATTGTGTTTTAAACTTCAGAAATCTGACAAAGCCACTGAATGGAAGTGAATCAGCCCTTCTACATTTCTGCAGGATTCTTTTGTCAACAGGGGCTTTTAAACAGTTTATGAGGCAATCATGGCAACAGTGGAAAATCTTCTGGTTTAGCAAAGAGAAAGGAAATAAAAATGCTAAATACTTGAGGAGAAAGTGTCTCCTTCATGCAAAGCTAATGATTTACTGATGCCCTCTTTACGTTAAATGAGGCAAGAGATCACAAACTTAAAAAAAAACACTTAAATATGATTTTAAAATTAATTATGCTTCACCCCCATAATCGTATTTAAATTGCCTTTAAATTGGTTATTCATGCATTGGGCTTGTCACACAGAAAATGTATCTTTGCCCAGATTCTGAGTTGTGCTATGCCTGATTTGTGAAATATACTCAGTGTGATCCCCGAGTTGAGCATTGAGTTTATAAAGGCGAGTGCCAGCAGAATAACAAGTATATGGCATGATATCTATTATTAGAGAAAGCTATTAATTCTGTTGTTGGTTTTAAACTTTTTTAATTATTGTGTTGGAAGAAGTTTAGCAGTCCTTGTACCAATTTGCATTTTGCTAAATAAAAAAAAAACTTTTTAATGAGCTGAGAAATATTATGACTAAAACAGTCCCAAATAAAAGAATCAGAAAAGGTATTTTTGCCCTGAACACAAACCATGACTATTGGTTTACAATTAATTACAATTAATAAAGTTATTCAACTGAAGTCTGAGTAGGATTTCATATCCTGGCTCATGTAAACCTATAATTACAACATGGCATTTTTGACATGGCACTTTGATTTTAGATGAAGATGGACAATAGCTAATTTTTCTCTGTCTCCCTAAAGAAGATGAATGCAGACTGAGTACCAGTTGAGGTTTGGTGCCCACATACCTTCTTCTTGGCAAATTTAAAAATCAGAAAATTTCCTCATTCTTTCCAAAATGATTGTCTAGGTAGCTAGGGAAGTTGATGTCTCTATTCCATGTAATTTCCCTAAGGGAAGTAAAGTAAGACTGCCCTATTACTGAATGTTAACTCTCAATACAGAAGCTCCTGATGAGCGGCCATTGTACCAGCAGATAGGATTGAAGGACTGGTTGGATATCATCTGAAAGTATATTTTAGAACTTTCTTTTTAAAAAATCCCTTCTTATATGCAAATCATTAAGACCATATGCTGAAAACAAACAGAAAAGCACACCATCAACACCAAAAAGAGGAGTCTGTCAGATTTTACCTTTAAATCATTTGCAAGTTACATCTAAGAATCACTGTTCTCATGCAGCCTATCTTCTTACAGTAGAGGATTTCACTTGGTTATCTTTCATGGAAAAAAAAATGGAGACCATTCTTGGGATCTTCTTCTGTTTTATAATTCTGCCCTATAAATCACCTCAACATCATCTACAATTCTCCTCCTGTTTTCTATTTTCTCAAAATATAATCATAGCCTTTGAATTAAGAACAATCTCAGGCACCATCTAGGCCAATCCCCAAATTTTATAAATTAGGATACAGGCCTGGGGGGATAAGTGATCCAAGGTCATACTAACACTAAGTATATTTGAATCAGGGACACTACTGATCATGGCAAGCTATTTACCTTTGCCCTGCTTTTTCATCTTCTTTTTATTCTTCTAAGAATTTGCCTGTTCAATCATCTCCCTAATTTTCAACTGTTCTTCTTCCACGGGTTGCTTTTCTACCTCTAAATCAAAAAAGAAAAAAAATCTTCACTTGATATTACTACTTTCTCAAATGAACATCCTATATTTCTCCTTCCGTCCATAGCCAAACTTAAAAGGAAAAAAAAAAAAACTACAGTAATTTTCCTAATTTTATGTCTAAGCCTCTTCTTTTTCACTTGCTATTTGACTTCCTTCTCTACCACTCAACGGAAACCACATTCCTAACAATATCCTTATTGCTCAGTCTTTTAAAATCTCCCATCCTTTTCTTTTGATCCATCCTCTCTAAAAACACTAGACACTGTTAATCAACCTCTTCTTCTGACTATTCTATCCTCCTCATGTTTTCCTAACATATACCTGCCTGGTAGTAACTAGGTAGTTCAATAAATAGAATACTGAGTCTGGAGGCAGAAAGACCTGAGTTCCAATCTAAGTTCAGACTCTTACTGACTATGTGACCCTGGACTATATCAATTCACCTATTTGCCTCAATTTCTTCATCTGTAAAAGGGGAAATAATAATAGAATCTGACTCCCAAGTTTCTGAGGATCAAATGAGATAAGATTTAGTACTTGATTACGTGCTTAATAAATGCTTCTCCAAACCATCCTCCATATAGAGGTCAAAGTAACATTACCAAATCAGAGGCATGATCGTGCCATTTCCTTACTCAATTTCATTGTGTTTAAAGTCTTTCAGTTTGTCTCCAGACTCCTTTTCTATTCTAATTACATATTATTTCCCCTCATGCATTCTATTCTCCAGCTGAACTCTTCTTGCCATTCTCTATATGTGCCATTCTATCCTTTATACCTGTATTTTTTTTTTTTTTTTGCTGAGGCAATTGGGGTTAAGTGACTTTGCCCAGAGTCACACAGCTAGGAAGTATGGAGTATCTGAGGGCACATTTGAACTCAGGTCCTCCTGACTTCAGGACTGGTACACTATCTACTGCTCCACCTAGATGCCCCTATAATGGTACTTTTGCACAGTTTAACCACCTTCTCCATGTTTGGGAATGTTCCCCCTCCTCATCTTTGCCTCTTGGATACTAGAGTTCCCTTAACAGCTTATTTCAATTGGCACCCCTTTCAAGAACTCTTTCTTAATTTCCCCAGGTGTTAGTCCCCCCAAAAACATTAAGCTTTTATTCTGTATATATCATATATATATATACATATATATATGTACTTACTGCTAAACATACCACATCTGTCAATACTAGTTAATAATTATATTATTAATAGTTATTGACTAACTAGTTGTTAACTAATAACTAATCAATAATTAATAAACTAGCATTTATTAAGCACCTACTCTATACCAGGAGCAGAGCTAAGAATACTAAAGCAAAATCTAAATAGTAAAAGAGGCACTGTCTCAACATTGCATTAGTATTCTTAATTTCTAGCATGTGCTTGATATATAATAGGGTCTTAAGTTTTTAAAGATTATTGATAGGTTAAATGTCATGAAAATCTCAATAAAGCAGATCATAGTATGAAGAAGTGTTTCAGAGACTAAACATTGACCAATCAATAAGTCAAGCCTGCTACCAAAGCAATTTAGAAAACTTAGGCAATTGGGGAGGGGGGGAAGGGAGGGAGAAGGAGCAGGAAAAGGAGAGGAAGGGAGGAGAGAAGGAGAAAGGAGAACGAGAGGGAAAGAGACAGAGTGTTAAAATGCCATGGAAATAAACATGTCAATAAAACAGATCATGATATGAAAAAGATTTTCAGACTACTAACACAGACTGGTAACTAAATCAAGCCGAATATCTGCTGCCAAAGCAACTTAGAAAACTGAGGCAATGTAAGAGACAGAGAGACAGACAGAGGCAGGCAGAGAGACAAAGACAGACAGACAGAAATAGAGAAAGAGATAGACAGACAGATAGACAAATAGATGTAGATGGAGACAGAGACAGAGAAAGGCAGAAATTGGAGACAGACATATAGAAACAGAAAATAAAGAGAAAGACAGAAACACACATACACACACAGAGAGACAGACAGAGACAGAGAGACAGAGAGAGAGACAGACAGACAATCAGACAGACAGAGAATTAAGAACAGAGACTAAAGCCGACAACAAAAGTAATTTGGTTATAATATCAAAATGGCCTGGCTGTTCAGTGTGATGTAAAAGGTTCAGAATCTTTAGAGATGAAAGGGACACTAAGCCCTGTGTAGTCTAACTCTAATTTCCCTCCCTTTGCCCTCCCCCCTCATGTCTTAGACAACTCAAATTCGATATACATTTAATAAGAAGCTGTGCTATGTAGATGTCCTGGACTTGGAAGATGAAAATAGGTGAGATAGGTAGGTGGCATGTTGGCTAAAGCAGAACTCTGAAATTGGAGTTAGAAAGCTCTGAGTTCAAATTTGACCTATTACACTTAGTAGTGTAACCATGAGCATATCACTTAGTTTCAGTTTTGTAAACCATAAAATGAGCATATGAGTACCTACTTTGTCAAGTTGTAAAATTATATTTGTAAAATACTTATTATTGTGCCTGGCACAGAGTAGGCACTATATAAATGCTTTTTCTCTTTTCTTGCCTTCAGAGGATCAGCTCATATTTTTCAATTTTACAAAATAGGGAAAGAATAGACTTTACAATTTAGTAATGAGTATTTTAATGGCTTTGTAATGGTGGGGTAATGCTGATTCTGTGTGGGCAGAGAAAATATTTCTGCTTTGTAAGAGAGTAAAAGCACCATATACTAAAAATAATCACATTAATTTCTCAATATTGCTTCATCTTCCTTTATCAGATTATTCTTTCTTGTAGATATGATTTCTCCTGCACAAAAAATGATGCAATAACTATACATATATTTGATTTCTTAAGTATTCTAACATAATTATCATGTAGTGGATATCCTGCCATCTAGGGGAGGGGTGGGGAGTAGGGGGGGGAAATTTGTAACAGAAAGCTTTGTAAGGGTTAATGTTTAGGAATTCCCCATATATATGTTTTGCAAATAAAAAGTATTAATAAGGAAAAAATAAAAATTAAAAAGCTATTATTTTAAAAAAATTTAAAAAAACAATATTGCTTCATCCCAAATCTTTTGAATTTTGGGAAGTTTTTCTGTATGTGGGCAAAATAAATACCTGTCCTATACCTAACATAATCATATTCAGTAATTCGCAGATTTTTTAAAAATTTCTAAGTAAGCAAAAAGTTATCTGACTCTTCTTTATTTGGCTTTTCCAGGTCCTAATCTTCCAATGTATACCAAGAATTATCACTCATATTTATAAACCACTTAGATTTATCAAGAGTTTGTTTTGTTTCCTCACAAATCTGTGACATAGGTGAGGTAAAGCTTTTTCTCTACATTTTACACAAGAGAAAAACAAACCTCAGATAGATAACCAATGTCACAAAGATAGTAAATGTTAGAGCTAGACTTGATTTTTATTTCAAGACTACTATTTGTAATAATACCTCTTTTGAAGTTTTACAAAGACCTTTCTTCACAACTTGTGGTAGAGTAAGCACAACTATTGTAACACCCATTCTGTATATGAGGAGATCAAGTTTCAAAAAAATTAAGTGAGTGGGCATCCAAAACAAAAGAAATTATATTCTGCCTCTACTCCACATTGGTCAGCCACTTCTAAAGTGTTCTATGATGGGAATCACTTTTTAGGCAAGACTCTGACAACCTGAAGTATGCCCAGGAAAGGGTCACTAGGATGCTAATGGTGACTGGAAATATGAGGCTTTTCAAAGGAATTCAGGATATGTATCCATGAGAAAATAATTTAAAGTAGGTTTAGACTGTAGGAGAAGTTTAGAGCTGTAGAGCCAGGATAAAATAATGAGAATTATTCATTGGGCATTCATTGGGACAAATATAATATAGTGAATTTTAGTAAGATTATATATAGCATTTCACTTGTGTTAAAAGGTCAACTTCACAAGTAAAAAAGGAGGCCAACAGAACATGACTAGCCACCAATCTTTATGACTCCTTTCTCATTTTTATAAAATTTTTCTGGGAAAAATCTTCACACATATTCAGGTCATCCCCCATGAGGGCATTAGAAGGGAGATAGTAATAATAATAAAAAAATTATTATTATTTTATACTTTAAGGGTTAAAAAACTCTTCAAATGCATTACATCTTTATATATGTAATATTTCATAGCAATCCGATGAGGTAGGTAACATTATTATTATCTCCATTTTATAGATGAGGAAATTAAAGCCCAAAGCAATTTAGTGACTTATCCAGAATTAGCTACTGTGTATCTGAGTAAAAATTTAAACTCCTGGCTTCCTGACTCCCCTAGCCCAACTCTATCATCCCACCTGGCTGCCTAGAAATGTTGGTATTTATAATCATAGATTCATAAGAGATTTTATCTTGCATCATAAAATTGAAAGAAAGATAATAGAAGTTGTGGAAATCCTATGTATTCTGTTTTGGGACTATTAAAAACTGATTCATTAGAGGAAAATATCACTTTAAAGGTTTTCCTCCAACAAAGTGTCACCTATCTATACCTTTGTCAAATGTTTTGAATAATTAGGACACCAGAGATAACCTTGTTCAGTGATCCTCTCTGATCACTAATATTGGATCTGTCATAAAAGATTGTGCTGTGCACTTAGCAAATATGATTGTCACTATAATGGCAGAGATCCAGCTCATGATCCAAGTCAAGAATCATTTCCTATTAATCATGAACTCCTCTGGCTGCTTCTGTTTGAGGATGCTATAATGCTAATTGCATCAAGCCTTAGAATATCAAACAGAACTTCCTTGGTGCAATCCATCACCATTCAAAAGAAATCAAATGGTTAAAGATTGTTCCTCACATGATAATATGCAATTAGATGGTGTGGTACCATAGAAAGAGCATGGACTTTGGAGTCAAAGAACCTGGGTACACATCCTCACTACTTCTTCCCTTGTCATGGTTAAATGATGTATTTCTTTACATTGTCTACATGGGATGGGATGTTTATATTCTACTCCAGAAATGAGCACCTCAATGAAACATGTTTCTGGTTGTTTTGAGTTGGAAAGAGCCCAGATATTATGCTTAGGACACCTCTTTGGCAAACTATGTCTTCTTAGCAATTTCATCCTAATTGATCAAGGAAATATTTATTATGTGCATACTATGTACCATGCATTCTTGTGGTGATAAAAAAAGCCAAAAGGCAATTTCTCTCTTCTTACATTCTAATGCAGAAAACAACATGAATATACACACACACACATAAATATAAGGCATATAGAAGGTAGAGAGTAACCTTAAAGAAGAAGGCATTAACAACAAAAGAACAAAGAAAATCATCTTCAGAGTTTGGCTGAGCCCAGAAAGAAGTCAAGAATTCTAAGATATAGGTGAAAAAAGAGAATGCTCTAGAATGTGGAGCAGATAATACAAAGGCAAGAACAAAGAAGATGGAGAGTTGTGTCCCACTCAGAAATAACTGCCAAAATATCTGGATTGTAGAGTTCATGGGAGGGAGAGAAGCAAAAGAAGATTGGGATAAGAGGGTGTAAAAATTGTGAAGAGCTTTAAATGTCAACAAAAGACTTTAGGTTATTGAGTAGACCCAGACCTCCACTTTTGTGAAAAAAAAAAAACACTTTGAGAGCTAAGTGGAGGACAAATTCAAGTGAAGAAAAACTTGAGGAGTGAAGAACAGTTTGAGTTTCAATAGACAAGGCAAAAGATGATGAAGACCTGAAGTAGGGTTATGTGAATAGTGAATATATGTGTCAGTCATGAGTAGTGAACGTATGCATAGATGTTGTGAAGATAAAAATTGACAATATTTGGCAATTTATTTGATTTATGGCATAAGAGAGAATCAGGAGTTCAAGATAAAACCAAGATAACATGTGGGAGCTAAAAAGACTTCTGTCTTTTTATGAAACAAAAAATTTTTTCCCAGCAAAGACTCAAGAGATGAAAGAGAAAAAAGGTTCAATAACATTTCTGTTTATGTTGGTGATGAGAAGGTGGAGGATTCACTCCTCTACAATAAATATTTATTAGGTGCCTAGGATTTAGTGCCTCATACAATATGTGAGGCACTAGGGATCAAGTAGTAATTAAAATACTTAATAACAATGTTATAACATCATCCTGTTATGATTTTTTGTAACATGATTTCTTTTCTCCATGTCCATATGATTATAAAATGTTTGTAAAGCCTGGTAGTAAAAGTTGTTGAAATGAACAGATAAATAATTAAGTATACAGACTTAGTTTTAAGCTCTTATTAGTAAAAGTTCAAAGTTGCAGACGATAAAGTATGGATTAAGGAAGCAAAATTTCTCCAAAAGAAAACACTGACAGTTTAGTATAGTCAATCCATACTGTAAAAATAGCCTGCCAATGGCAGATCCCATAGCATATTTGTGATTATATCATATGAAACAGACTATTGATATATAACATAAGGGAAACAATAAAAAGCATCTAAAAACTAATAAGTGAGTATATTAAATGTCTCATGATTATCATGAATATTTTTCTTTTTTGTTTTCAGTGAGTAAAAATAACCCACTATCAAGAAATATATGCATATATAGGTCTTGTCAGCACCAAGGAAAGCCTCAAGTACACTTGCTAAAGAACAGAGTACTGGTTTATTACAGAAACACCACCAGCCTATTAAATATTTTAATGTTCTTCACACAGCTATAACATGCTTTATTTACTGATTTACAATGGAGGAAAAAAGCTTTGTCTAAATTACCCAGATGTAAATATAGAGGTTAATATGGTAGATGTATATTGGCCATCCCCCTGTATTTATTGCATATACCTAGATAGGACCCTACATCTAGCCAAGATAGAAATCACATAAGCACATAAATTTACTCAAATCATGGAATAAACTACAAAGCATTTTATTGTCAGCCTTTGTAAGGCATCCATGGCATTATTAAGCACCCAAAATCCGATGATATCATTGTCTCCATGGTTGCTAATGTACTTTAAAGAGGAAAGGCAGAAAGGAGAAACTGAGTAATGGGTTTATCTGAAACAAGCAATTATAAAAATAAAATTAAAACTTTACAACACCCATACAACATATCTTTTCTATAGTGTTCCTATAACTTCCTCCATATAAGCATCACAGAGCATGTTACTAGCACTTTGCAAAAAGCAGAGATTTCTCATTCATGTGGGTTTCATTGAACAGTTCAGTGGTTTCGGCTCATATGGTTTCATGTCCATTGGCTTTCTTTATGAGTTCCAGTTTGATCCACAACCATATGGCAGACCAACATTGAAAGCTCTATTGGGAAGTTTGGTTCAGCTTTACTGAATTGCCTTTGGGTTCATGAGGTTTCATGGGTTCAAATAAAAGTGGAATCAGGGACCAGTGGAGGATCTTTGAATAGTGCCTTTGTGTCTCAATGAGTAGAAAAGTGAAGAGAAAGATTCCATCCTTGTTAGAGCCAATTTCTCTTCATCTGTAACCTTGTGAAATTATTCTGAGAATTTTTATCTAGCATAAATAGCAATATCCTTTTTCACTAAAAATGGTCAAAATTAGGAAATCATATTTTGAGGTTTTTTCCTTATAATTAAATGGTACAGATTCCCTCCCATTCTCCTCTTTTTTATTAACATAGACATATTTTTAACCAATGTAATTTAGATTTTCTAAAAGGGGCAACTAGACTACAAGGAGATTGGTGCTACAGATCACATACTCAAATCCATCTCATTGCTTTCAAATTAAATTTTTCCTATTATTTTCTCTCCAAAGCCTGAAATTACCATATTTTAAGACATTATTTGAGTAGCCTTGCTTTAAGAAATTGCAGGTGAAAAAAGTATGATAAAAATAAGTGCTTTAATGCCAACTCATTAAAGCCAAGCCCTATAGCTACAAGGGAAAATATTCAGAGACAGAATTCTGGAAGGGTATTGAAGAAGGACAAAGGAAAGCAAGCAACTTCCAAACAAGGCAAAACTTCACCCAAGGGTGAACCTGGATTGTTGTAGCATGTTGACACTAAACGAAAAAATGAATATATGATTTCAACAATATGGGGAAGTCTCTCCACCACCAAAGCAGATTACATAAAACCCATACAAAACTTTGAGTCAATTCAATTTAATTCAACAAATCTACTACATTCCATGTTCTGTGTTGGGTATGTGGCAGACAAAAATTAAACTACTGACTTAAGAAACTTAGCATCCTACCCCTTATATCCTAGGAAGCTGCCTGAAGTAAAAAGAAGTCATTACTTGCCAAGTTATACAGAATTAGCATAAGCAATGAACTTTTTTTTTTTTTTTTTGCTGAGGCAATTGAGGTTAAGTGACTTGCCCAGGGTCACACAGCTAGGGAATGTTAAGTGTCTGAGACCAGATTTGAACCCAGGTCCTCCTGACTTCAGGGCTGATGCTCTATCCACTGCGCCACCTAGCTGCCCCAAGCAATGAACTTTTAACACAAGCTTATTATTATTATTATTGTTAATCTAGCAGCCTGTCCCTTATACCTATCCCCTCTCATAGTAACTTAAATGAGTTCACAAGTTTCATACCGGAAAATGCAAGCATTATGCCTGGGCATGATGGATGCCTTGGAAAAAACAAACATTTAAAAAATGCTTACAGAATACAAGGCATTTTATCAAGTGCAGAGGAGATATAAAGGGAATTAAAACATATTTCTTATGCATAGAGAATCTAGTTCAGTGTGGTTGATGTTAAATAATCACATAAATGTTATTTGAATTTAAATATGACAAGTATATAGGAAATATATAAAAGGAGGCAACATTGTACTGGGGAAAGAGCAGTGGCTTGAGTGTCATACAACCTGAAATCAAATTCTACCTCTAACATGTATGGTTGTATTGTGTTACTTGAGACAAAAATAATTTTGAAATAGTGTCATTTTGTCCTGTCAATGGTCCTTGGTTTGACACTAGACTGACTCTTGAATATATAATCTTGACAAGATAGCATTAGATTGAACTGATTTCTCTACTGTTAGCTAATTCTTGATCCTTTTTACTCAGTCCATCAGAGAATATGAAAGTTTTTTTAATTGTGCTTTTAATTGTCTGGTTTAAAAAGGGGGGCTATTACACCAAGGAAACATATCAAAATTATAATTTTAAAGAATATACTTCAATAACAGATATATCACAGAAGTGACTGGTAAAAGGAAGCAAGAATTTTAAGAATCATTCAAATCCACAATGAAATAAACCACAAAGCATATATATATATGTGTGTGTGTGTGTGTGTGTGTGTGTGTATGTATGTATATATGTATGTAGTTAAAAACAAAATTAATGCCAAAGACAAACTACTGATAAAAACCACCTGATTATTCCTCAAAAAAATAAGCAAAGACATGCAGAGGGACCTGAAAATTTCAGGAGTTGCTATTTATTCCTCTGAAGCAACTCATGGGTTTTTTGAAGTTGAAAGAATAGTGAAGCCAGTTGAAAAAAAATAGTTGTTCATCATTGCTGTGAAGAAAAATCACCTCTTACAAGCAGAATGGTACAAAAATGGAGTACTAAAGATTGGCAAAGGTTTTTTAGTGATGAAAGTTTCATTTAAGATAATTTTCAAAAAGCATTGTCAGAAAAAGTTGAAGTAAGCCTGAAAGATTAGAGCATCTTTATCAAGTTGTAAGGCTCTGTGTGTGTGTGTGTGTGTGTATGTATGTATCCCTGTCATGTTTTTGCACACTCCAGTTTATCTAACACGGAGGACCCCTTGAAGGACCTATGGAGTTTTTCCAAATTACCTATCTTGGATGCTTATTTATTCCCTACCATGTGGGTGGGGATAAATTCCTTTGATTTCTTTTGTCTTTAAATCTGGCAAAACTGAGCCACTCTTCTTTTCTACTGTTTTTTGGGTTTTTTTGTGTGTAATTCTTCTCTGCTGAATTCAGAGGATGAAATCCCAGTTTACCCTCAACAATGCCATGAATAGGATGCACAGGGTGTCATGAATAGAACTGTTGAAAGTGGAAAGACCTTCTTTTCCCTGCTCCCACTTTTACTCTAGTTCTGCATATTGGGCTTAATGGTATTTGTTTCTGTTCTGTGTTATTTGTCCTCCTCATTTTTAGGGGCCAGAGGTGATCACCATGTAATTTTAGAATTTATATCATTAAGACCAAGAAGCCAGAAGTGTGATGGTATAGCCAGTCATGCTAACATGGACACCCTGAGTATGCCTAGAACTCAAACCCAAGGTGGGTTTTAGACTAGGAATTGGAACTTTGCTCTATAATAGGACTTCTTAGACTTTCTCCACTTGAGACCCCAAAATATTTTTACATGATCCCAAATATATAGGTATATAAAATAGTTACACAAATCAAACATTTACTGATAATAAATCACAATTCCATGGTCCCACATCAGTTACAAGACCCCCTATGGGGTCATGAAACATAGTTTAAGAAGCTGAGCTCTATAGGAACCAAGTTAAGCTATGAACCTAATCCTCTTTTCCTCCCCCCAAAATGCAGTGGTACAAGGCAGAGGGGGTGAGGAGGATCAAGTAAGCAATCAAAGGGAGGTTACCTCTTTGGGTAGGTAGGGAACAAAGATGCCTATTACCCATTGAAGAAGTGGGGGCCAATAGCTAGTGTTATAAGAAATTAGCAAATTATTATTTTTTTAGTTCCAGTGGACTTGAAAGTCTTGTCCCACTAAGGAAATGATAAATTCAAGCAAATATATTTCTATATGAGAATTCTAGGATTACAGAAATTTCAAAACGAAGAAAGAATTTTGCAACATAATATTGTATTATGCTATACACTATGAAAATTAAGAAATATAACTGATGAAAGTCTTTCAGAGTCTCTCAGAAATTCCTGCTTCCCCTATCCCAAATAGTATTTATCTTCATATACTTGTATATATATATACACATATATACACACACACACATATAATACACATATAGATATAGATACACATAGATATAAATATAGATATAGATATAGACAGCTATGTTGTCTTCCTTGATAGAATGCAAGTTCCCTAAGGGTCAAGACTATTTCCTATCACTTAGCATAGTAGCTGGCACATAGAAGGTCCTTAAAAAGTTAATAGAGCAGTAAGTTTTTGATTATTATTGTTGTTTTATATTCAGTTATTTGAATGATTAAAGCACTATTATTATCATTATTATTTGGCAAAAGGAATTTTGATTTGTTTTATTTGTATGGCTTCTTACAAACCAATGTTTGATTATTCATTCAATGTTTCACTATGTGAAAATAGAAAATGCTACAAAATTTGTTAATATTAACAATGAAAGAAGGAACCAAAAAAACTAATTAAAAACATATCTGAGTTGTTTTAATAATGACAACTACTAAAAATCATGGCATCTAAATCTATGCATATAAATTCACCAGAACTCTGCTATAATAGTTTTTTTCATATTATATACTTTACATGGGAATCAGCCTTCTAATGATCTAACTTTAGCAGGCTGGCAATTGAATAAACTTCCACAGAATCAAAGACTGATCTGACTTAGAAGGAATTTCATGACACCATGAACATTACTACAGTAGTATGCATATTAATACATTGTACAATTATCCAAAGTTTTAATACCACTTTAAGATATTAAAGGTTAAAACTGTACTAATACTTTAGATCATTCTATATTTTACAGTGCTGAAACTTACCTGCTTTCAAGAAGAGATGGATTCTGAGCCTCATTTATAAAATGCGGTAAATGTCCATAGTGCCTAACTAAATTAATCATTATGGGTCCTACTTCTAGCCCAGCTTTAATGTCATCTTCTGGAAATATGACTCCTGTGGAGAAAGGGCCAGTCATCCTCACCAATATCCATACACAATACCAGCAAGACAACCTAGTTGAAGTAACTTAAAATCCTCAGAATAAGACTGATGGCAGCAGGTGCTAACTAAATCAAATCACCACCACTACCTTGGCCACCATCCCCCTTTGGACCCAGATGGAGATAGCCCAGGATCCTGAATCTAAGAGCTTTAAGAATAAGTGATGTTCCCAGTCTCATGGCCACAGTCACTATCCTAGGAAGTCACACTAATCAAAATGAAGCCAGGCAGCTGTGTCTGCAGGTGTTACAACTACACTTATTGGAGACACTGAAAATAAGTCCTTGGATCTGTCAAATAATTCAATACCAGCAACTGGGCTGATTTTATCAATTAAAATTATATTAAAGAACAGGTATTGTTACCTTTTTTCCTCCTGTAATTAAGGACCACAGGACCTTTCCATCTGACTCAAAGCTGAAATCTTTTTTATATATTGTCACTCCAATTAGAAAATAAATATTTTAAGAGCAGAAACTTTTATTTTTCTGTTTCTATCCTAGCACTTGGCACAATGCTTGGCACAAAATAAGATTATTTTCCATTAATTTATTAATTGTTGTGAGGATCAAATGAGGTAATGTAGCTAAGTTATTATATAAATATGACATATTATATATTCACCCTAATAGAATTCATTGTACTTAATAGACCCTTAGTAAGTATAGATTTGATCAAATAGAATTCATACAAATATTTTTGAATGAATTATTATGTAAATAAATTCAAGAAGTTTGTGGAAATGTGAATCCCAATAGATGTTTTATATACTCCATATTCAAACTCTTTAATTTGTCCCAAAAAAGGTAATTTTCTCACAAACACATTTCTCAAATGACCTTTTGGCATTGTTCTCTGAAGGTCAGCATCAGAGCTGACCTTCCAACCATGTTGATTTTGATGCTAATGAGTTCAAACTCTGAGCATTCCTTGGAGGGAGCTGGAATGATGAAACCTGTTGGCTTCCATATCAGCACATTGTCTACTGATCCTTCTGATTGACCTTTTTTCTCCAGGGGCGTTATATGCAAAAAACAACTCAGAGTGTTAATTATGATTGATTTACTAGATTCTTGGATGACTGTTTATATCATCCCTTACTATCAGCATGTCCTCAATGACCTTTTGGAACCCCCTACACAGAACACAATAGCCTACATGATTCATACACACACACACACACACACACACACACACAAGAACAAAACTTTATTTGAATAGTTGCTCTCAGGTACCAAAATTGCACAAAAGAAAATCTTTGCACTTTAGTTCAAAAAAATTAACCAAGTCTTAATTAACTTCCTAGGAGATCAGAATATTACTATATATATTCATGAATAAGAATTATGGGAAGCTGAAAGAAACCAGATGTATGAAATGTCCAAAACAGTAGGGAAAATGACAGAGTGTACATTTTTCAGTGTACGTGAAGGTGCTAGAATCAATAATATATTGATAAAATATATAAGAAGGGGAGTGAGAAGGAGAGAGAAAAGAGGAGACAGAGACAACAAAAAGGGAAGGAGAAAAAAGGGTGAGAGAGAGAGACTGAGAGACAGAGATAGACAGTGAGGAAAAGACACAGACAGAGAGAGTAGAGGAAAGAAGGAGGGAAGGAAAAAGGGAAGGAAGGAGAGAGGGAGTTTTTAAAACAAAAAAGAGTTGCTACATTTTATTGAGATCATTCCTAATGTTTAAGCATGATGATTCTATTTGGTACTCTTTTAATTAAATTCAGACCTGCTTAGCAAAGCAGCATTCAAGGTTTTTGTGATTGCATTGATTATACAATATGATATATAAATATTTGCATTTGTTTTTAGCATCATGCTAATTTATGTATTATGTTGCACTGCTTGTTTGAACCTTAACAGTTAAACAAAGAGTCATTATGTAGCAAAGAATATTGTCCTAAGCTTAATTTTTTTTCTGTGTCATAGCTTAGGAAAGAAATATGATCCCAACCAAACATTTTATATATAGTTCTCCAGATACATTTTTTCTCTTTATTTGTATGAACATGTAAATTAGATAGATTACAACTATAAGATAAACTAATGCAAGAGTAACACTTTATTCAATAAGTTGTTTAAAAGGTTACTTGTCAAAGCTAATCAGCTTTATCTTTCCTAATGTGAGCTTAAAAATACATTTTATTTCAAATATAAATTATAGTAGTCATAAAGAGCCATGTGGACAAAAATGCATATTGCTCAAATGATGTTAGGGAGGTGGATGGGTAGCACAATGACTTGGTCCCTCAGTACTTCCATTGTGACTAGGTATCAGAGATACCAATAAACTAAGACCAGAATTAAATTATATTGGCACAATACCATTTTCAGTAATTTTATATTAAACCCAGCCACAAAACACAACTTTTCAAATCCAGTTATTTTTATAGTACAACTGTATGCTTATATCATTAAAATATTTTTTCTTACAATATGCTCAGTACCAAGCATGATGTCTAACACATAGTTGGCATGTAATAAAAGCTTGCTGAATGAATGAATGAATGAACTCTGTGATCTCAGAAGAATTAAAACTGAACATAACTCAAAGGCCATGAAAAAAAAATGTGTAGTAGGTTAAGTAGGCTATAACATCTGATTTAATGATGCATTAAATGGCAATGTATGCAACAGCATACAATGATTCAAATGTAAGAAATGGCATTGGAAACATTATTCATGACATCCTTAAACATAAAAAGAGATTTTATCTGGTTACAGGAGGTAAAGTAGAAAGTGTCTTAAACTTTCATTTGAATCCTGTCTCACAATATTGGTGGGGGAAAACTATTTAAATTTTCTGAGCCTTAGTTTTCACATCTGTAAAATGGAGATAATAATTTTTGCACACGATACTTTAGAAGACAGAATTCCTGTAAATGAAAATAAATGGTTTCTTTTTTCCCCTAAATCCTTGAGGGAATGGGAAGGAAGAATAGGTGCTATCTTTGGGACATCCTCATTTGGGAGCTCTCATTGCTCTAAATAAGCATGCTGTTTTTCATTCATTTTTCAACTGTGTCTGATTCAACATAATTCCATTTTGGGAATTTCTTGGCAAAGATATTTGAGTATTTTGTCATTGCTTTCTCCAGCTCAGTTTACAGATGAGGAAACTGAGGCAAACAGAGTTAAATGACTTCCCCAGGATCATAGTACTAGTAAGTGTCTGAATCCAGAATTAAATTCAGAAAGATGAGTTAGGTCATATGACTGCCCCCAAATAAACATGAATAAACATGATTCCCATTTAAATACACATTTGATTAACCAAGATGATCCTTCTGAGACCTAGTGTCACCATAAAAAGACATCTCTTCCTTCTCAGCAAGTATGAGGTTGATTTGGTTTAGCTGTTCAAAATTGGTCTTGCAGGGACTCAGAAAATTGATCTGTTTTTTGAGTACATCAGTCCTATGGACCCACTTAATATTCTTGCTTGCCTAGAATCCTCCAGGACCCTTTCTGTCAAGACTTAATTGGTAGGATACATCTAGCTTCTGGTCCTCAAAGAAGGAGACAGTTCCATGTCATAGAAAGGGTCATCCTGCCTTCTTGGGCTACTCTCAGTCTTGTTGATGGGAAAATACATGTGCACAACAAACACACATGTGTATACAAACACACCTAATTTGCTTGAATCCTACTTTTTTAATTTTGCAACATTTCATTAGACAGTTTTGATAAATCTAATGTTAGAGACCTAAAAATAAGAGGAAATGAATAGGTGACCTGCCCCATCCTATCCTGTACCCAACCATTCAGTCCTAACCATAATGGGAGAAGGCTACCTCTAAATAGAGGAGGTAGGTTATTTCAATCTTATACTAATTGACCAGGGAAGATGCTAATGTCATGTAAACATTACCAAATTGCCAGGCCTCCATTATCAAATTCAGAATATGAATCATGTATCTGGCAACTTTGAGAATTTGTGCTTACCCTCTGTTCTATTACTCTTCCCTCCCTATCCTTATACTCGTTCCCCATTCCCTCCTACAGCTGTGAAAGTAGAAGTGTAGCCACTATTTAACACCCTTTCTTTGTCCTCTGCTTATAGAGAACTGAATAAAATAGAGATGTAAAGAGAAGAGAGAGACCCCTATAGTCTGCAGCTTTAGTCCCTTTCAAGGCAATTTCCAATGGAGAAAACCATTGATAAAGTCAATAGCTTGTTGTGTTGTTGTTTTGGGTTTTTCCTTGGGGGGGGGGAAATATTTAAGAACCAAAGCTGTGCTTGGAGAAGCAGTCTCATCCTTGTTCTTCTTTCAATTATCTCCAATCACTTTCCATGACAGATAGGAATCATCCTCCAACAACAACAGCATTGTGAGCAAGGCCCATCCAAAACCTTGGCAAACTGGAATACTTTGTTATAAATATTTAGTCAAATCACTTAAAGTAGAATATATTGTTAGCTTCAGGTTTGTCTCTTTCAGATATAAGTGAATCATGGAGTCAGAGAAATTTGAGTCTGAATCCTGCTTTAGACTTATAAAGTGGCTGAATCTGGGCAAGTTACTCAGACACCCTCAGCCTATTTCCTCCAAATTCTTATTCAACTAGTTCAAACTGGTTCAAACCAGATCAGACAAGATTAAACAAGTTGAAATAGTTTAAACCAATTTAGATCAACTTAATTTATACCAATAGGAGCCAGTTAAAACCAGTTCAACCCAGTTTTAAAAACTGGTTAAAAATAGTTCAAATGGCATCACATTAGTTCAAATTGGTGCAGACCAGTCAAATTTAGTACAAAACAGTTTAAACAGATATTATTACTATTAGCTTGCAAAAGATGGCAGATTGGTCTATGAAATAATAAGAAATTTAGAAAAAAGGTTTCAATTACTTGAACTAAAAGATCTGTAGAATATTTCTGAATGAGCATTGTCCAAAATTGCACAAGATGAGAAGGAATGGAAATATCAGGATCTACAGTTAAGGAAATGTAAGCCCACATTGTTTCATTTTAGCAGTAGTAGTAGAAGAAGCAATATTATTTTATTTAAGGATAAGAATAGCTAGCACTTACGTAGTACTTTAAAAGTATTATCACAACAATCCTAGAAGGAAGGTACTATTAATGCCTATGTTTTTCAGAGGAAGAAACTGAGGTATACCAAGGTTAAGAGACTTGCCTGAGTTATAGTGCTAAGAAATACCTGCGACTGAATTTGAACTCAGTTTTCCTGACTTCAATTCAGTTTTTTTCTGTTCACTATATCACCTATGCCAAGGTAAGAAATATATGCCTAGAATCATGTATTTTAGAAAAATACAACACTGGAATGATCTAATGAAAATACATAATATAGTTTCATATTTGACTAACACTCATGTATATTTCAGGGGCTACCTTGTGCAGTGGTTAAAAACACAGGATTAGGAGTCAAAAGACCCTGGATTACAGTCTCAAAAATGTCATTTACTAGCATTGAGTCACAGTGATTTCATCATAAACATACATAACCCTTCCCAAATTATTTCATCTGATTCTACTAAGGTTCAATAGGATGCCTAGTCATGTAGAAATGACTCAGTGAGCCAAATTCTCCCATTTCTATGCTCTTTCTGGATGCAAATTAAGTCCTGTATTGTGTGCCAGGTCACCAAGTTGTTTGGCAGTATACTGAAACTGTAACTTAGTGAATGGCTTCCAAAGAAGACTAGCTTCCAATCAAGGAACAGTGTAGGCTCTGGGTAATTCTATCTCAGGAAATTCTAAAAAGCCAGCTAGTCAATAAGACTGCACTTTTCACATGCAAGGATTTAGAAAAGTTTGCAAAATTATCCTCTTCACTCATTTCTACCTGCATGGAAGAACAGGTCTCTTATGCTGTGAATATCTAAGTAAGACTAGCTCTTCCCTAGACAGAGCTTGACATTCAAGTCATTAGATCCACTCAGGATCTAATACTCTGAACACATATTTAATTTAAAGTTTGTTATCAAAACTATGGGGGTGGGTTCTAGATTAACAGACCATAGGAATACCAGGTGAGTCAGACTAGGACAAGAGGAAACAAAACAAACAAACAAAAAGCTTCAACTATACTGCTCCAACAGAATAAAATCAAGAAATGTACTAATTAAAAGAACATTTAATTGGTTAATGAGTTTTTCCAAGATAGGCAGAAAGATAAGCAAAGAAAGAAATGTCCAGTTAAACTGGATTGTACATTTAAAAAACTGAAGCAAGATTGTATTTGCTGTTTCCAGTGAATGGCTTGCATTGAGATATATCACTTCAGTATCTAACAATTTAATTCATTTACAGCAATGTGTAAATTCCACCAAATGAGCTGTATTGAGACAAGTTATTTTTTCTATACTCTTTGTTTGGTCTTAATAGGCAAGCTATCTCTTGCATTACTAAGTAGATTGGACTCCAGTCTTATTCTCAAGGGAGAGCAAAAAGTTGCATTCAGTGATAGGGAAATTCTCAGCTTTCTGCTTCATTTGCTGCCCTCACTCTTACTCCCAATCTTATCCCTTCTACCATCCCCCATTCTCACCACTCTACACCCCCACAGACATTTTCTCTTCAAGTTAAGCAGTTATTTTTGGCTTAAACAATTTCAATCAAGCACTTCTACAATAATCACAAATCATACCACAAAACTAATAGCCAATGATATTCAAGTGGTTTCCTATGTCAGGTGGACCTTACCCTCAAATAATTCCCCTCTGAAATTTGCTGAATGACCAAATGATGAGTTATTTGTCTTCCTTCTTTCCTTAGAGATGGCTAAATTCCCCATGCATCGTCATAAAGACATGGGAAATAATGTAGGTGCAGGAAAATTAAACAAAAAATCTTACAGAAAAGAAATGTACCTGAGGCAAAAAAATAAGACCTATTTGTAACAAGCATCTTCAAAAGACCATTGTGTACTAGATTCCATGAAAAAAATTATTAGATTCACAAGAGAAATAATATGGAAAGTTGACACAAAATATCCAGAGCTTGAATAGTTTAGTCGTTTCCTTTTTCTAAGCATACTTTCTGATGACTTCTCCCACAAAAATGCAAAATTTGAAAATTTCTACATTTTCTTTGAATGGAATATGGCTATATAACTCAGAAATCTAGACATTTTCTTAGATGATGCCATGAGATTAAATCATTATAAGTAATTTTTGTGATTAAAATATAATGTAGAATCACAAAGATTGAAATCTTCCTCCTAAAAAACGTCAGCAAGATTTTCATTTAAAATGGTTTTGAAACAATGGATTTAACAGATTTTTTTCTTCTTATTTTTTCATTTAATTTAAGTAAATTTATCTAGCTAAAGAATGGAACCTTAAACAAAGTTTTCTGTCATGAGCAAAGACTGACAAGCAACTTTAGAGAAATACAAACTCTCAGTTGTAGAGTGTGTGTGTGTGTGTGTGTGTGTGTATGTGTGTTTTAACTCTACTAATCTAATTTGCATTAGAGCTCCTCTTTGTTCAATCTGGGGAGGGGGTTATTTATTTAAGCAACTTTTTAATACCCTCTCTTCATAATAGAAGATTTACAGGTATGAAACCAAACTGGTGGCAACTCCTTACTAGTTTAATGCAAATTGGGGAAGTGAATGCTCGTGGAAACAATGCAGAAATGCTTCCACATGACTTCCTTCAGATGAATTGCTGATAGAGTGCCCCACTGTTATAGGGTGTATTACTGACAGCAGGAAAAGTTAACCCTGCCCCCCTACTCCTTCTGAATAAAGTTATTAAAGCAGATCAAACTAATTAACAGTAGCTTAGCTCTATTGATTGTACTGATCCCTTCTTTGGAGGTGTTGAAGAATGTCTTTCCCGTGCCACCAAAAAAAAAAAAAAAAAAAAAAGTCTATTTTGGAAGAAGTTGATAGGAATCATGGATGGTTTTGGTCTCTTGGGGTAATTTCCATTCTTTGTGCATGGCTTTAGCTAGCAGGTCCATGTATAACAGAAAAAGTTCTATGGGTTTACTCTCAATCCTAATAACTAACATAAATATGGTGCCTTAAGGTTTGCAAAGCATTTCTAAGTAGTATTCCATTTGATCCTTGTAAGTACCCTAGAAGATAGATGTTTTTATTATCTTCAGTTTAGAGATGAGAAAACTGAGGCAAACAGAGGTAAAATGATTACCCAGGGTCACACGGTTTGTACGTCTGAAGTAAGATTATTTATTCTTTTCTTTTGGGTAAATTTATCTAGCAAAAGAATGCAACCTTAAAGTTTTCTGTCAGGAGCAAAGATTGACAAGGTCTTCTTGATCCCAAGCCCAGCTCTTTATCCAATGTACCACCTAGAAGTTAACACTAATACATTATCAACAGTTGAAACTTTGGAACTTCACAAAATCATGTTGAAAAGACTTGATTCTGAAAATACTATAGGAAAAAATGTCATGGGGAAGTATTTCCTTACCAATTTGACTTCATGAAGATTTTAATTTTCATTTTTTATAGTCATAGCATGTTAAGATATTGTTGTGCTCTCTTCTTTGTTCATTTAGATAATTATTGTCTTCCTAAAGAAGAATATAATCCCTTTATGCATATTTTTGTTGTTATTGAAAAGTACAATTTGGCTCATTTCAAAGGAAACTATTACTATTGTTCTCCATTATAATGTAAATTCCTCGAGGTCAAGAACTTTTTTTCTTACTGTAAACTCAAGGATCAGCACAGTGTTTGGTATTTTGAAAAAAATTGAATTAAATGTATGCTCTCATGCTTAGTATTTCATATGTAAGTGTAAGGTTTATTAATTTGTCCACTTAATGCTAGTGATAAGATACTCAATAAATTAATTTCAATCATAAGATTTAGACTAAGTATAAAAAGTCATTGGAACTTCATTGATTGTGCATAATGATTTAGTTCTATTAGGCTAAGAAATTTGACCACACTTCCTAAGGAACATCTGTAAATAACCATGCTAGCTTAGAACCAAAATCATTTGAAAGGTGAGAATAAGTTGGCTTTCCAGTAAAATCTCTGAGGAGGAAATACCTTGGAAATTGGAGGTGTCCTTTTTGCCACACTTCCCTTTGGTCAGAGGAAGGCCTTGAGAGCTTCAAAGGGTTCAGAGAATGTTGTTCTTCTCATTTTCTCAGATGTTTTCGTGTCCCACTTTTAATACTAAGCATCAAAGTGTCCAGAGAATGTTGGGTTTGCCATCTTCCCAGAGTGTTTTTGTACCAAGTCAAGGCAATTTCTTCATTGAGACCTAAAGAGAGGCTGAATGTTGATTAATGACTTCATAAGGAGACCAAAAAAAGAAACAATACCATGAATGAGAACTCCTGGAGTACTCCACAAAAGGGAGCAAAAGATTTTCAGCAATAATGAACTATGAATCTTTTTCTATGTCACATGTGATTGCTGAGATTGAACCCACTTTTCCCTGAACTCTGTATATATTTGTGGGAGAAAGTATCACACTTTAAGGAAGTGAAGAGAGCGGAATACTTTGTACCAACTGTTTTTTTTTTCCTATACCTCATTCCTACTCTTTTTTAAAAGCTCATTAAGCTAACCAAATAAGATGATTCTCTTGGAGATAATTTTGGAGGTGGAGAGAAAACATAGAAATGGGATCTTGAATTCAGAACCCCTTGTGACCCCTTAGAAATACTTCCCAAAACCTTTAGGGGTTCCATATTTTCCATATTTTATTCCATATTTTATAACCTGAGACTCTCCTATGTGAGTTGGAGTGGGATAAAGTCCCTCAGAGCTAATAGGGGCTACATATAGCTGTCTATTCATACAATATATTCTTCTCTTCACAAACAACCACTACCTTACTTCAGGCCTTCATCATCTCATTCAATTCTATGCCTCAAATATCTTCCTATCTTAATACAATCTACATATAACTACAAAAGTGATTTTTCTAAAGTGTGGGTCTGACCTTATTCCTCTTTCAAATAGACAGGCTTATCTATTTGATCTATCTATCTATGCAGTGATTCCTATTATCATTTGGATCAAATATAAATTGCTCCATTTGCTTTTTAAATCCTCCACAAGGTAGTCTCTTCCTCTCCAGTTATTTTAGAATCCCTCTACACTGGCCTATTTTGTAGGAAACACCACATTCTGTCTCTTGATTCTTTTCCCTTTCCCTGGCTGTCTTTCATGCCTGGAATTTTCATGCCTTTCCTCCCTACCTCTTGGCTTCCTTCAAGATTCCACTCAAATTTCACCTTCTGTAGGAGGCTTTCAAAGCCTGACTTCTTGTTAGTGCCTTCTCTCTGAGCATACCTTCCATTTAATATATATATATATATATATATGTATGTATATGTATATATACATACATATATATATATATACATACATACACACACACACACTGTATGGATGTAGTTGTTTGCAAATTGTCTCCCCCATCAAAATGTAAGTTCCTTCAATTTGCTGTTGTCATATTAGTTATGTCTATTCTTTGTGACCTCATTTGGGGTTTTCTTGGCAAATATACTACAGTGATTTGCTATTTCCTTCTCCAGATCATTTTATATATGAGAAAATAGAGGCAAATTGTTAAGTGACTTGCTCAGGAACACACAACTAGTAAGTGTCTGAGGCAAGATTTCTAAATGAAGCTCTCTATCCAGGGCACCACTTACCTGCCCCTTTAGTCCCTGAGAACAGACACCTGTTTTTATATCCTAGGGTTTAGCATATTGCCATGCACATGGTAAATGTAAGCTAGATGACTAAATGCAAAAATAATAATGAAAATAAAGATGCTGATTTAATTCTTACAAAGTAATGAAAAGTATTTTATAGTCATCGTTGTGGAAGATCATATTCTATCAGCTTTTAAGTGATCCTGAAAAAATATCTCCAAAGAAGAAACATATTATCAATAGAGTTAAGCATGTTTTAGAATATATATGTCAGAAAATAAGTTATCTTTAAGTTGGATATATTTATAGTTTAAAATTTATAAGAAAGTATTAACAATTATCTCATGTAGTATATCTAGTATATCTACAAAATAGATAAGTTAAGGGATAGTAGTTCATATTTCCAAAAAAATTGCTTAACTTCACACAAGTATTCAGGGTTTCTTTAAATAGGGAATTTCTCTGACACATTTAAAATAATGAAACTTATTCAAATATATTAATATGCAAGAATTTTCAGAAATATATTTAATTGCCTGAAATGAGTTGCTTTTTAAAAATAGCTAGTAGCATGCAAATTAATAAAAAAGCAGAATAAAAAGCAATTTTCCACCAGTTTCACCATTGGGGGAAAAATAACCTTATAAGATGACTAATTTATTCATTTAATACACACACACAACACACACACACACACACACACACACTAACAGTATAACAGTTAAATGCTGAAATACTTGAATTTTGATCATAAAAAAGGCTCATGATAAAGAATGTAACTTCCTGCTATAAGCCATTATAATCTATCTACATCCTACTTCAGATACTCACTACCCATGTGACTCTGAGCAAATCATTTAACCTTTCTCAGGCTGAGTTTGTTCATTGGTAAAAAGGGCATAATATTAGCATAACCTCACGGTGTTGTTACAGGAATCAAATGAGATAATATATGTGAAATGCTTTGCAAAATTTAAAGCACATTATACTTGTTATTTATTATTATTATTCTATTCTCTAGCTCTAAATTGATGATGATTCTAAGATAATGTATATGACTACATCTATGGCAGAAAGTAGATGATTAGGGAAAGAGAAGATCTGGAAACTCTAATAGTTTGTAGTTTAGGCTACTCCTGTGTTCCATGACCAAGACTCATTCTAGCTACTGCCCTCATTTCTTTCTCTAAGTTTTAAAATAGTCTGATTAACTTATTAGAACCAAGTGGAATGTGTGACTTTTGTAGAATATTGTGAGGAAATTTATATATAGACATAAATTTTCTGAGATCCATATAAAGACCAAGAGCTTAGGGGATATCCCCCACCCTTTTCAAAAAGTCCAACATGGCTACTAAACCAACTTCTGATCCTAATGAAATTAGAATATTTAAAAATTAAAAAGAGAAACTAGAAAATAATATTCTCTATATACTATTAGGAGATAAAACTATAGATCTATGACTAGGAGTGTTAATTATCCAATAATCAGTTAAAAAGGATTTGGATGAAGTTAGCTCAATCATTTGCCTCTTCTTTCTTGTAACAATAATTTTTGCATAGTCCTGACAATGTACAGTCACTGTGCTAAGCACTCTACCATTTTTATCTCATTTGATCTTCACAGCAATACTGAGAAGTATCTTTGACAGGTAAGAAAACTGAGGCAAATGAGGTTAATGACTTGTCTAGGGTCACATAACTAGGGTCTGAGCTCAAATTTGAATTCAGTTCTTCCTAACTCTTGACCTAAATTTCTATCTACTATGACAACTAGCTGCCCCACATCCAGTAATATCCATTTAAAAACTGGGTGGTTTGAGATTCTACCTAGACTAGTATAGAATCACACTAGCATCTTTGGCCTCCTTTGTATACTGTGTTCCTTCTGACTAAGCAACCTAACTGAAACAATATCAGATATAGTTCTAATCTTTAATATATAGATTATTGTCTTTCACCTTAACAAGAATTGTCCTTATATAATGAAATATAGCATATATCACAAAATTTTAGGTAATTTGCTGCTATTATTATAGGAAAACAAATGGCAACTCTTTTGAGCTCACTTAGATCAAAAAAATGCTGCAAGATAACTACAAAGCCCAAGAAAAAACATTTTTTAAAAGGCAACCCCTTTTGGAACTTCACTAGAAGTCTTCAAGTTTTGCATGTAACATTTGAACAACTTCCCATGCTTCCCACTGAACATGTGAAATGAGTTGAAAGACCCAACAGACACCTTTTCTTAGATTCATAAATAGGCTCCCACCTCATATTAAAGGTCTGAGTTTAATTTGTTTAATATTCCCAACACTAACGATGCCTATTTAAGACATCCTTTTAAAAGTTTGTAACATTAATTTAATGGAAAAATGCCAATACCACTCTAAGAACTCTATTAGATTTTCTCCCTGTTAAATTAATGTTACTAACTTTTAATGGATGTTGTAATTAGATGTTATTATTAACAGGAATATTACCCAAATTAAAATCAGACCCTGAGAGAGACACAACTTACATTTACAAGTGCATAAAGCATTAGTATCTGGACATTATATATACAAGTCATGGGGCCAGATGGCCTAGGTATTGTTTCCCCCATAACCAGCCACTTAACCAACCATACATAGTTCTCTTATCATATAACGTCTGCAGAAACAGCACAACTATTAAGGCACCCACTTACGAAAGGAAGTGATAGTTTCTCTACTGGTTCTGATAGAAGAAGGGAGAGAGCCATCTCCCAATTTCACACTTAATTTAAAGGGTCACTTTCAACCCAGCCTGATTGGGTTCAGCAGTGTAAAATTGATTGTTTGGGCTGTAAAGCTTGCCTGCCTTCCTAGCCAATTTAAAAAGGGAGGCCACTAAGCTGCTAGTTTATTATGAGCTACAGAGTTGGGACAGAATAAATGTCATGAATTCAAAGCTACCAAGCCTCTTTTGGCAAATGAGAAGAAGAGACAAAGTCTTTTTCATGTTGGGTAAAATTATGTTCCGATGAAGTGTCCACAGAAACTGGGATGCTAACAATTTCACCTTCATCAAGGAACCCTATTGTCCTACTGAAGGACATGGGTTTGAAGGCTACCTGAAACAAGGAATGGGACTTGAGTCTCAATTGCTCTAAAATCCTTCCTTTTTTTCCAAATTATCATCGTCATGATCAGTTCTCTTAATAATAATGTAAAGACAACCTTTATTTTATAAATAACCTTATGGGTACCTTAATAATAATTATTACTATTTCAAAGTAAGAAAAGTGTTAATTCCAGAGGAAGCCAGATTTTTTGAGATAGAGGTAGTAAGTGCTTCATCTTTGAATCTGAAATTAATCAGATAGCTATTGATTGTATAAAAATATGAAGTGCCACAGAAAGATATGGACAATTCAGAGAGGACAAGGAAGTCATAAGTAAATGAAATCTTTTCAATTCTATCTAACAAACATTTTTGTGTGAACACTGATACAGCAAAGTTTTAGTAAGGACTCTGTTCCTATAATAATAATGGCCATTTAAATTATACTTTACATATATCTCCTCACTTGATTCTTACAACAGCCTTGCATGATACCATTAACTACATTTTAAAGATGAAGAAACTGAGATTAGGAAAAATTAACTAGCTGACTTAAAGCACAAAGTTATTAAATGTTAAAAGCAAGAATCCAATCAAACTTTTTCAAATCCCAGGCCCAATGTACTATTCCCTCTATTATATTACCTCTATAATCTTATAGGAAGGAAAGACACAAACTGTTCTATATAATAATGTGTCAAACTGTTGTATTTACAGAACAAAATGTTAAGTAGATGAGCTCTAAGAATGGAAGCTGTTATCTGTGATGGAAGAAGAAGTGGTACTTGGATTGAGTTTTAAAAGGTGGAGAAATAAAATAGTCAAAGAATTTCAGAAAAGACATTGCATTAATAAAACAAGCATTGTTTTTAAAGGCATGAAACTAAGAAAATGTAGTCTACATTCAGGAACAGAGATTAGTCCAGTTTGCCCAGAGGATGGAGCATATAAGAGACCCAAACCTATATTTCTAGTTTTATTTCTCACTACTCAACATAGTGTTCAAATGTAACTTCAGACATTTACTATCTTGGTGACTCAGGACAAGTTACTGGCATGTTTGCCGCAGTTTCCTCATCTGGGAAATGAGGTGGGAAAGGATATGGCAAACCACCTTACCATCTTTGCCAAGAAAACCCCAAATAGGGTCACAAAGAGTTGGGCACAATTGAACAACAACAACATATTCTATATGTATATGCACATATATATATGTACATATATATATGTATTGCAAGTACACATACATATATACACATTACTTTATTTCTTTAATCTTGTTTTCATCTCTGTCAAAAGAGGAATTTAAACTAGATGACTCTAAGATATCTTCTAGTTCTAGATAAGATAATTATCTCTTTTTATTTTCCACAAAAGTGACAGAAAAAAAGAGGAAGAAGAAAGAAATGAAAAAATGCTTCTAGAATCTCCAAACAAGATGACATTCTCTTAAATATTCAATAACAAAACTAAAATGGAAATTACCTTAAAAACAAATGTGAAATAAAAGGTCTCAAATTCTTTTAGGGTTTGCATAATTTTAAGAGTGCCAATGGCATAAAGATTTGTGTTATTATGACCTCCTAGGAGAAGATTGTGATTAACCATCATCTCGTTATTTAAAAGTTAGTGTTAAAGAGCAATAATAATGTGAAGATGACACTGACAGTGAAGGGATCAGATTACTGTGATCTTTGAGAATGAGAAAATGATGGAAATTACAAGAGACATTTTTGTGCTGATTTAATTGTCTTGTATTTTCTTTGGTTGGCTATAATTGTATAAAACACATAGACTACTCAAAGGAACATATTCATTTAAATTAAGACAGGAAATTGAAACAATGGCCAGAGCCCTGGACTTGGAGTCAGGAAGACCTGAATTCAACTACAACCTCAGATACTTACTAGCTATATGACTTTTACAACTTTTTTTCAGCTTCAGTTTCCACAGCAATAAAACAGGGTAAATAGTAGCACATACCACCAAAGGTTGATATGAGAACCAGGTGAGTTAATACTTGAAAAGAGTGTAGCATAGTTCCTGACACACAGTGGGTGCAAAATAAATGTTTATTTTCTGTCTTCCTTCAAAAGGATTTGCATGAGACATAGACAAAGGAATTAAGAATCACATAACATTAAGATCACTGAGATCTTCAAGGTATACCAGTCACCGTCTTGTCCATACTCACCTGAACAAGAATCTCTTTCTCCTATAGCATCCCAAAAATGTTGTTTACTAGACTTTGTGAAATTGAACTCTGCTTCATGGGGCAGTCCATTCCTCAGTGGGACAACTCTTACATGTTAGAATTATTTATTTCAATATATCAAAAATCTATCATTCTCCTTCAACTTAACTTCTGCCCTCTGGAATCTAACAGAAAAATCTAATCTATTTCTACACAATAGGTCTTGCAGTACTTGAAGAATGTCATTATATACCTCTCTAAAGCTTGTATTGGAAGTCAGATGTAATGGCATATTTCTGTCATCCTTTATACTAGGGGAAGATGAGGTAATTGATTTGAGGAATTTTTAGCTGGATTGTGTTAATTGTGTGTCTGCACAAGTCCAGCACTAGCATGGTAAGCCTTAAAAGCTAAGAGTTGCCATTATGCCTAAAAGGGGGAAAACTTTCCCAGGTCAGAAAAATAACAAAGCAAGTTAAAGCTACTACATTGATCAATCATGAGATCAGGCTCCTATATTACCATTACAAGTTTAGCCTGGGAGAGTCAGGATGATTCAGTCTGAAAAACAAACATACCCCAAAATCATGTATTGGAGATCTTATGACTAGAGTGGACAAAAATATTCAGCATCTATAGGATCTCAGACATGCATTTGAAATATGAACCTCTTAAAATACCCTACCACCTAGCTATGTAAGTAAACCCAATGGCATTAGCACAGATGCACAGAGTGAATACCTTTATTTTAATCTTTAAAAGAAGAGATTTTAAAATCCTTTAAAAAATCAGCTCAAAGCTTCATAGATACTTTTTAAAGGTGTTAGGGGAAAAAAGTAATTTCGGATCTGTGTTTTACAAAATATAGGGAACTCAATATGTGAGGATTCTTTCCATAGACACAGGTAAAAACAGCTCCTCAGTAAGTTGGAGTACTAAAGGATGCCTGAGTACTCAAAGAGTCTGAGAAGCCTGAGAATTTATAATGTGCCAAGGAGCACCTAGGTAGTATATGATAGAATTAGGGTTTGAAATGAGGTCTTTTGAGTGCTTGATCAACTACATCAGGCAGTCTTTAAAAATAATAAGAATAAAAAAATATGTTTGCTTTGGAACCCATTATGTGACAAAACAAACAAATGAAAACACATTTCTCCCTACTTTTGTTTTCCTCTGGATAAATATTAAAATTAGCTGGTATTTCTTCCCTTAGAGTAGAAGAAGTGAAATCAGGATCATTTTCCTCAGAATTGTTTTGAGGTAAATCCCAGATTGATTGGGGATTTTATATTTGCCACAACAAATTGACAAAATTGATAATCGGCATGTGGATAATCAATATTAAATTCCTTCCAATAGTGTTAATTAGTTTAAGAAAAGCCAATTACGTTCATCATATATTTGACATATTTGTTAATGAAGTACTTCTTCCTTAGTTGCAGAAGCAAACCAGAAGGGAGGCATTGTTCTAACATAAACCTGAAGTTCTGATATGTCTCAATGACCAAAGCATATCAGTATTTCAAGAGAGAGTTCATTTCTCCATGGTTCCTGTTATTTGTCTGCTTCCTTTGAGTAGTTTATCGTTAATTTTATGAAGGTTAAAGAGAAGCTGTAATCTCTATCAAAGGAAATGGCAGCCAAGAATAGTGTAAATAATAGTCATCACTAGTCGAGGTGTGTCAGTCTCCAGTCTCCAGGTGCTTTTCTTTAGTGATGTTGCCAACCAGTCACAGCAGAAAGAATGGTGGCATTCAACAAAAAAGTCATACTAGATCATTATTTATGCAGTTAAACAACCCCTCCTGCAAACAAAAACAGATACACACACATGCCATACTAGCTAATAAACCAAAATAATAAATTAAATCTATTTACATAAATGAAATCTATAAAAAGCATCTCACTTTTCACAATTATAGTAGTTACTCAAGAAATTATTAGAAACATTCACATTAAATATTCTGATCAGAACAGGCAATGACTTCCACTGGGGGGAAAATCAGTTTTGATGTTCCACAATTATTTTTTCTTAGTTTAATCACAGAAACTAAATAAACTATTCAGAATATACAAAGCAAATGACACACAAAAACTAGCCTGAGGCAATAAACATATCTTCAGTGTGTATATATTATTTTAATTCTGCCTCTCAGGAGCTTTTTTCTTAGTTTTTTTCTGAAATACTTGTTTCAAATATGAATTAACCTAGCTTACAGATCTATATTTTCTTCCATTGACATAGAACTAGCTTTGATTCCAAAGTGAGGAAATATTTATCTACCTATCTATTTATCTACCTATCTATCCATCCACAACCACCCTCCACTATATATATATATATATGTATATACATATATATACATATATATTCACATATATACACATAAATATTCATGTATACACATACAATTTCATAGATATACACATACATATGCATATTATGAAGATTGGTCTCTTTTAAGTATTCAGTGAAAATGTGTCTTAAAATGAACATAGATTTAGGGGAGTAATGTTTTCTAAATGTCTTGCTAAATGAGTCTGTGTTCATGTATTGAGCTTGAAATGCATTTACAGAAAGGAGGGAACTGTATCTGTCTTGCTGTTTACTGGGGGTAAAATACTTTGGAACTTTGTTATATGATTTCATCTGTATGAATTCTCTCCCCAGTAGTTTAGATTATCATCCTCAACGCTTCAATTCAGGTTCCACCCAATTGTACTGGTAGTCTTCCTCTTCACATCATGTAAATATCTATGGAAAACAAGACTGCTTATAAGTTGTCTGTTACTGTTGGTACATGACCAGTATATATATTTTCTAGTCCTAAACCTCACTGATGATAACTTTTACATTACTTTTCCTCTGCAATTTCTTATAAACAATATGTAGTGGACATCAAATACCTCTTCATTATCCTTTGTAAAACTTTCAATTTAATTTACTAAGAGAATATTTTTACTTAAAACTATGATACTTTGTTCCAAGGAGAAATGTGACTTAATTAAAAAGCAATCTAATTCATTCTTCAATTTTCATACTCACAGAACTAGTTCTGTTGGTAAACCACACTACTTCATATTAATATCACTTTGAACCTTAAGCAATCTTCATCCATTTAGAATATATTGTGTGAAGGGTTACTTTATATCAAATTTATGCATGATTATAAACTTAGTTCCTTTAAAAGACTTTTCAAACTATATTCTTTTTGAGAGCTGTATGAAATTACATATGTTACAATGTTTTAAGACCACAGAGATTTTCTCAACAGAATGAAATGAAGTAGATAGTTGAAAAGACAGAATAATTTAATGGAAGGGAATCAGTAAATTAACCAACGTGATTATGCTATTCTAATCACTATTCTGGGTGCTGGGAATATAAAGAAAGAAATAAAATAGTTCTTTCTCTCTAGGAACTTACACTCTACTAGGAAAACTAAAATATCTGGATAAATAAATACAGAATATGCACAAAGCCAATAGGATGTAATTTTTTGAGTAGGGAATAGGCACTAGTAAAGGAAGGGATTAAAAATATATTGATGTATGAAGTGATATCTGAGCTAAGATTTGAAATAATATAGGGATTTTTAAGAAGCCAAGTAAGAAGTGAGCATATTTTAAGCAAGGGGACAGTCCAGAAATGAAATGTGGTATGTGTATGGAACAGCAATATGGGATAATTTAGCTAAAACATAAAATATTCAAATGAAAATAATGCGTTATAAGTCTAGGAAGGCTGACTGGAAGCAAATTATGAAATTCTTTAAATAGCCAAAAAAGGGATCCATATTTGATATTCTAGGACAGAGGGAGCTATGTGGATAGTGGAATGAAGAGGGGAGAGATATGAAGCAAGGGTGACCAAAAAGAAATATGTTGTAATATTCTTGGCTAAAGATTATCAAGATCTGAAGTGATATGGTGCCCAGATGGCAAGAAAGTAATGAATGTGAGATATATTGTGGGAGTATAATCAACAAAAGTTGGCAACCAATTAGAAAGGAGAAAGATTGAAGACCAAAGGATAATCCCACGATTGCAAACATAATTGATGGGAAAGATGGTAGTACCCCAGAAATAAAGTTATGTAAATGAAGTAGATTTAAATTAAAAGAAAAGTTCTATTTAGAAATAAAGGGTAGATGTTTAGCTCTGGGAGTCATCTACATAGGAAAGGAAGGCGAGAGAGAGACAGAGAAACAAAGAGAAACAGAGAGAGACAGAGACAGAGGAACAGAGACAGACAGACAGAAAGAAAGAGAATGAGAGAGAGAGAAAGAGCGAGAGAGAGAGAGAGAGAGAGAGAGAGAGAGAGAGAGAGAGAAAACACAGACAAAGAAAGACTGAGATTATTTAAAAATAAAAGAGGCAGCATGGTACACTAGAAAAAGCAATAGATTTTGAATCAAAGAATATAGACTCAAATTCCAGCTTAGCTACTTGGGAATGCCATGGCATCTTTCTGGTCTTCTATACCCATTTCCAGTTCTAAATCTGTAATAGTATAATGAGAAAAGAAAAAGATCATCTAAGATGGAGGCTTCAAGTATAGTTCCAGGTAGGAGCATGATATGGATAATGGATGATGATGTAGCAAGATAGTCACTAGGAAGAGAGAAGAGAACTAAGAAAGAATATTATCATGAAAATCCAGAATGTAGAGAGCAACCAAAAGAAGTTGATGGTCAATACTACAGTGTCAATACTACAGAAAAATCAAAAAGATGAAAACTAAGACTGGTATCTTTGAAAAGAGCAACCTCAGGTCTTCTGCTAAAAGGTAAGAATAGGGTGGGAGACTTAAGGAGAGAAAGAAGGGTTTGGAACAGTTTATATTGGCAGCAAGATAGTCTATTAGGGAAAAAAGCAAAAAAGTATAGAAATACAAGCAAGTAAAACAAGCTCCTGCCTTCAAGGAGTTGAAAATTTAATCAGGGAAGATAATATAATTTGTCTGATGATAGATAAATACATATATATATACACATATTATATAGAGAGATGTAGACATATAAGTTCCTGCCTTCAAGGAGCTTACATTTTAATTAGAAAAGGCAGTATATGTATATATGTAGTATGTATGTATATATGCATACACAAAGGAATTGGAACCCAGGGGAGGAAAGGGAAAGGGAGGGACAGCTCACCAATCAGAGCTTAGGTTCCTGGGGTAAAAGTCCCAGTTTCAGTAGAAAGAGAAGGTAGGGCTATGAGTGGCATGACTTAGATGTCTAGTACCAATAAGAGCCCAGTTGAGTTTATGTGACATAAATTTGCAACAAATCCAGTCAGCATCATTGTCAAATTATTCCTAATACCATTCAATAGCAAATGAGTAGAAACAAAGAAAATGGATTGTGAAACCAATCCAAAATTGGAGCTTGACAAGGTATAAATGGCATTAGGACAAGGGATTCACTATAGCTTTTGGATTCATTATAGCTGGAGTATTGTTGTCCAACAGAGAGGGTACAATTCAGATAACATAGATTTATACTACATCCAATTGGCACAGTTGTGTGACTTCCTTCAGTGGTATTCAGCCAACACAGAAATTTGGAAATGACAAAAGTATCAGCATCCAGGAATTTCCCGTTTGTTAGAATAGAATCTATTTTTTGTTACTTTTTTATGATTCTCTATATCCAGTGACTTGACTCTTGAAGCAATGGACTCATGGTACATGGGCACAAAGCTCCTGCATATTCTACATATCTTTAAAATTATGTTTGCCAACAAATCTTTTATTTTCCTCTTCTATTATCCTTTTTACAATAAAGTCACTGAGCATAGGTTAATTTGTATTTGTTCTATCAAATTCTTCATTGGATTATTCTTCTCCTTCTACAATAGATATAGACATACAAAGTACAGTTATTTTCATCCTTTTTGCAAATGTTTATCATGAATCCTGCAATACAGGATGAACAAATGCCCCATGGAATACAACTCCTTGCCACCTTTCAGAATATAGTGAAACCAACTGCATCCATTCCTGTTTTTGCTTAAGGAAAGCCTATAAGCTGTCCTCTCATCTCATTCCAATTTTATTTTTGTCTTCTCTTTTTACTGGAGTGAGAAAGCCAGAATCGATTTTATTCAGTGCTTCAAATAGTATGCTCACTCACTGGACACTGGACAAAAATTTCACAGAATATTGATAGCTAAATTAACATTCATATATTATTTTAAAATGGTCAGTCTTGCTTTCTCCCTTTTACCACTCTGTCAGTGTCATTGTAGGAGCAGAAGGGTTTATAAAGGATTGTGGTCCACTCTATGTTGTCATTATCATTATGTGTTCTTATCATTATGTGTTCTTGTTTAGTCATATCAATTGTGTGCAACACTTTATGACCTCATTTGATATTTTCTTGTCAGAGATACTGGAATGTTTTGCTATTTCCTTCTCCATTTTACAGATGAGAAAACGGAGGCAGACAAGGTTAAGTGTCTAGCCCAGGACTCCATAGGTAGTAAGTATCTGAGGTCATATTCGAATTCAGGAAGATAAGTCTTCCTGAGTTCAGGTCTGGCAATCCAACCAATGCGATTTCAGTCTAACTTATATTTATACAAAGGATATCATATATCAAAAATCTTAAGTCCTTCATTCTCAACTCACTGGAGAGAATCAGTGAGCTTCACTAACCACATTTCTATAAACATGAGGAATCCTAAAAATATTGTCCTTATCATGTTAATAGAAGTCTTTATGAGCCATGGAAAGTAGGATTTCAGAGTTACCATCAGCACATGCACAGTCACTGAAAGAACAAAAATCTCTTTTCTTAAGGAAACCAGAGCTTGGTTTTGTACACTTCTTCAAGTGGAATCTGAGACACCAAAGCAAGAAACAATTTTCTACTTTCATTAGTCCCGAGGCAATCAGTAAGTGAGAGGTCCAGAGATTCACAGAATCATTGAATTTTACTGGACTGCTAGATCAATATGAGTCAGCAGTGTGATATGGTAACCAGGAAAGAGATTGCAATCACAGGCTTTATTGAGAGGCACAGTGTCAAAGTTGAAAGAGGAAATAGTTTCATTATATCCTGCCCTGGATCAACTACATTTGGATCATTGTACTAAGTCCTGAGCACCAAACACATTTTAGGAAATACACTGGCAATATGGAGACCATTCAAGGAAGAGTAACTTTGAGAATTTTGAAGGGTCTTGAGTTGATGCTCTATATGT
Organism: Myrmecobius fasciatus; assembly: GCA_023553655.1. Lineage (NCBI taxonomy): Eukaryota > Metazoa > Chordata > Mammalia > Dasyuromorphia > Myrmecobiidae > Myrmecobius > Myrmecobius fasciatus. The sequence continues at coordinate 9,385 of JAJPUD010001686.1, read as the reverse complement.
CAAAGGAAAATGAGATTTTTAATCTGGATTAGAGATGAATTTGATGACGAGAGGGATGGAAAATGACTGCTATCCTCAAGAAGAACTAAATATGCTCTGCTTAGAACAAACACAAGGTGTTCCCCCAAAATCTTAGTGCAATTTCAAACGTGAATATCCTTTAATAGCTTAAGATTTGGGGGACACTCTGTAAAGTCATATAATATTAGCACAGGGTACCTCTGAATCTGAAAGTGGTATATTTCCTCTCACTGGAGGTCCTTGAAGTAATCTAAATGAGTACTTGATGAGATTTGATAAAGGAGTTTTTATTTAGATTCGAGGTAGCCTCTGAAGTAACATCTAACTCCCACCTCCCTTTCATCAAAATTATTTGGTACTAGTGGAAAGACTTAAACACTGCTCAATAGAATCAACAAAGTCATGATAGCAAAGTATACCACTGTTTGATAAACTTGTAACACAAACTATTGGGTTGAGGACTCTCATGCTTCATAAGAGCTACCAATAAAAGTGGAAATTTAAGTTGTCAGGAATTAAATTTAGCTCAACCTATTATACCCTGTACCAAAAAAAAATGCCAAGTAGATATTTAACCTAAATATGAATCATTTTTATTGGAGAAAAGTCAAAGGAGACATATTTAACAAGTTTTGCTATATGAAGAATTCTGAACAAGGGAGAGAAGAGTAAAATTCACTTCAGTGATGTAAATTGTCATGATTGATCTCTTGAATAATCATGTATTTTATTAAGGAAGTTTCATAATATTATGAGCACAAATATAATCAATGCAATGTAATTTGCAGAATAAGCATCTGGAGGACCTCATAATCTGGAGGGAATCCTTCCATTTGGACTCTGCAGCAGATTCCTTACTTAGCATTGATTAACTCCTTTGTTGAGCATACACTGAAGGCACAGTTTCTTAATCTTTTATTTTTGTCAATCTGCTATGATCCAAAGGTTCCCCCCAGAAGCTTTTAAATGAATAAATTAAAATACATATTATTATAAAGTAAACTGATAATATTGAAATAATAACCATAATGTGTGGGTGTGTATTAAGCAAAGTTCGAAGAACAGGGATTTTAAGAATCCTTGGTTTTAGTTTAAATTATTTTAATGTAAAATAATCAGAAGACAAAAATAATAAAGATTATCTCTGGAATTGCATTTATCAAGGCATCTTCTATGATTTTAGTATGAGCTATGTCTATAATTTTTCCTAGCTAGTATAGTGTTTTTTTAGAATAAAGAAACCATAATGTGCTCTTATATTCTCAGTACCTTTCAATTAATCATACTATTCTAAAGACATGCTCTAATGTAGAGAATGGTTTACAAAAATCTGCCATCTTTCCATGCTGAGAATTACCTAAATACATACATTGTTCTTTCTAGTTAAGGTTTTATAAAGAAGAAAATTAAAAATGATGATAATAATAACATCTGGCATTTAGTTAGTACTTTTAAAGTTTGAAAATACTTTTTCTACCTCATTTGGATTAACAGCTTTTGGGTATATTAATTTTTTCACATTCTTTTAATTTCTCTAGCTTGATATATCATGTAATATAATCCCTAAATACTTTCAAGATTTTATTGTCTCAAGCAAAATGTCTGAGATATGTAATTGGTCTGACTTGAAAAGTATTCCCAACTTTGTTTTCCTAAGTGCCATTAGGGAAATAAAGTATTAGTGTAAAAATAAAGGGGTTTCTCTATTGTTACTTATGAAAACAAAATACTATAGAAATATTGTCAAATCTGTTTCATTTTTACATCAATTTATTGGTCTCTTGCCAGTTTCCTCCATGAATGTCCTCAGGATGAGATTCATTTGCAGCTTATAATCAACTTTCTTTAAACTTGTTTTTACTTTGCTATTTTCACTCTTTAAAAAGGTGAAATTATTTACAATTCTACAACATTTTCTTTCCACATGTTTCACAGATTAGTTTATATTTCATACCATCATTTCATATCATCATTTTATCCCTAAGCTGTCAACTTTTTGCTTAGGATGGAGATTTAAGTATTTTTTTGGCACCAGTGCTCTGTGGAATCTTTTGACATATTCAAAAAAAATAATCTATCACCACTTTTTAAAAGCCAATACTCTTGAGAACTATGTCATCTCCTCAGAAAATGGGTGCTTTGTTGGACAAAAGGGGAAGAAAAGGAAGATAATAAAGGAAAATGAAGCACAATAGGACCTGAAACCAATTTTAGCAGATTAATTTATTAGAACAGCTACTATGAGGATTGAGCACCTAAAATAGTTGAGAGCTGAAATAGGAGTTGAAAGATAAGAACAAAAACATTTTTCTTATTTAAAATTGTGGCAAGACAACTCCGGAGGTCTATGTTGTCAGAATCAGGGGGCTTACCATGCTGAAAATCTTCAGTGTCTGGAGGGAATGGCAATAACTTCTCAAAGAGATAGGGAGATACTCATAAGAAAACAAGTGATGAAGAAAAGGAGGCAGGAACTATATATGCCAATGTCCTACTTCTGTTGATGTTCCTTCTTAAGATGCTATCCCTGGCTCAGAATAGCATCTGAGAAAATGAAAAGTAGTCATTTTGTAAATAGTTAAAGAAAAAAAAAGTTATCCCTGCTAGCTTAAATTGTAGCCAGCCTGAGGAATGATGATATACTTCACTTAAGCTATTGGCCCCACTAAGTCACACACATTCACAGACACAAAGTTTGCCCACTATAATAGTCCCCACCTGCATATGCCTAAATAGCTTTTAATTATACCACAATTCAAAAAACAGGTGAAGTTGTTTCAATTTTTCTTTTCTTTCCTTCCTTGAATACTGTTTTCTTGAGGTTGGTGAATACATCTTAACTTGGCCTAACCAAAACAACAACAAAATCCCCATAGTTCTTCCAAAAACCTGTGAGGAAATACTTATTTTCATGGCTATTGCTGCATTTTTAAAGATTGTTGGCCTCGTGTGCATCATAATACACAAAACAAGCTCATTGAGCAACCTTTTTTTTAAATAATTGGACTTATGATATCATTAACATAGGGAGAGGCTGATGAGAAAACTCTACCAATGCAGATGTTCACCTGCTCTGAATCTCACAATCTTAGAGCAATCTGACATAGTGAGATGTTAAATGATTTAAATGGTTAGTAGATATCATATATCCTGCTCTTTCTTAACCAGAGGACCACTTTCTATTCAATCTCTCCCACACTGAATCTCTCTCAAATGAACTATTGTTAAAAATGAATTGTTTTCATAAGACAAAAGGGAATGAACTATAGAAATGATAGACTGAATTTAAGAGAGCCTTTATTAAATATAAATAACAGCATGACTAAGTTCTGCCTTATATATTTCCCAAACACTTCTAGAAAACATGATTGACTACTTATCTCCATAACCTGATAACTATATTGTTTTGGTACACAATCTCTTCTCTGAGATTGAGGCCTTTGGCAAAGTGGATCATTGATATGCAAGAAAGGTCAAAGGTTCCCACAATCTGAACTCACATAATAAATCTCAATCATAAGTTAACCTGTAGTTTCAAGATGGCTACTAATATGCTATAATTGGTTTATCTGATTACATAAATAGCAATTCCCATAATTGCTTTTATGCTACAACAAAATAATGACAATAATAACAACAATATATTTATATAATACTTTAAGCTTTTCATACCTTATTTCATTTAATGAGCTCTCACATACTAAAAAGAATCTTTCAATAAGTTGCTCCATTGATATTATGATACTAGTACACTCTATTGTAATGTCAAGATTAGATTATTTTCTATCTAAAAGAGCCATCACTATAATCTTTTCAGAAACCAATCATTTTATTTATTCCTAAATAAAACCCTAGTGGCTTGAAAAAGTCAGTGCAGATGTTAGATGTGTATAATTTGCTTGAAAGGAATAACTAAGGCATGGAGAAACTAAAGCTTAGTATTTGTTTTTGTCTATTTTCCATCATTAAATCACTAGAGATTATTCATTCTCCATGGCCAACAAAAGAAACCTAAGAGAAACAGTACATAATAAATGCATCAATAAAGGAAACTAAGAAAAAGGCAGTGAGAAAGGAAGTCCTGTATCATTCTTCCAATAAAAGTCTGCTGCTTGGTGATAGAGTCAATCACAAGAAGTTATGAGGGGAAAAAAAGTAGGAGAAAGGAGGGAAAAGATATATGGTTTCTATCTCAATAACATTTTTCTAAGCTGCATGTGGATAAAAGAATATAAAACCCTTCATCTCAACATATCAAAGTCCCTGCTGGAGACATTCATAGATTTTAAGAGAATCCTGGAAGAGATACATAAACAAAAGGAAAACCTTACTTCTTACAGTTCAGAAATAGAGACTGAATTACTATTATTTTGTATCAAGAAATATTGCATACAGCCCAGATTCCGTGAATAACTCTCTGAACTAAGCAGATATTTTAGCCAAAAAAAAAAAAAAAAAAAGACACAGAGAACTACATTTTCAATGCATTCACTGCTTCAGCAATTTCATAAAATCTTAAGCCAAGCATTCCAAAAAACCCAAATCATGCCTCAAAAATATTTAATGATTAGGCACTTTGTCATTATAATACTAATAACTCAAGAGCATTTCCTGCTCACTCAGTAACCATTATACTCCATAGTAATTAACACCTTGCCCTTCAGACTTGAAGTTTATTTAGTCCAGGATATGGTTATCACCTTGCAACAGGAAGCACTCACGAATAATCATCTAACCATATCCCTTAGGCCCCAGGTTACTGGGGTTCAACAGGCCCATGAAGCTTTGAGTTTAACCTTAAGGAAACTGAGTGACAGCTTGGTTGGCATTTTCTAGTGACCTTTCTCTGGAGTAAAAAATTAGAATATGTACACTGTGATAGTAATGTTTAGTTATGTAGGCATCATTGAAAATAGTCTAGTAAAGGAAAACTTTATAAAGTATCATTTATCTCCTCAAAGTAACTCTATGATGATATACTGTTTTCAAATTGCTGGAGATAAGGGAAAGAAGTTTCTTTCCTCAAACTTTATTTCCTGTAGCTTTCTTTTTAGGTGCTAAAGGAAAAGATTTATGTGGGGTTTGAAGTAAACCTCGATAATCCCTTTAAACTGGATAACCTTTATGTCTGAAGGAACTTAGTTAATTAGGTCTGTTAATATTATGTGACATATTAGAGTGTAAACTAAAAAAATGAGGATCAAAGCAAGACCAGTCAGTTCTGTTCAAGGAGAAGGCAATGACATGAAGAAATCAGTGTGACTGTAGCATCCCATTCATTTGTGCTCAGGCTCAGAAATGTGGGGGAGGAGGTGATTACTGAGTAGTGATACTGAGCAGACCTCTGTCACTGCATTCTTTGTTCACATGGACTACACAGGTTGGATGAAACATGTGGTTTTGGCAAAGTCCCATAGACTTCTGAGCCTGTCTTAGTAAAATGAGCTGGCAGACTAAGCTACCTAAAAAGGACACCACAGATTAAATGCAATAAAGATCCCAGAACCCAAATAGCAAACCAAAAATTGGGGTGGGGAAGCATTGGAGTAGAAAGAGGTTGAGTTTGAAGAAAGATAATAGGTAATTATTTCAATTTCTTTTTGTTTTTTCCACTAAAAGGGGGGGACAGGTAAAAGTACAATAATGTGAAACTCAACCTGTGTAAAGAAAAATCTGGGCAATATATAGCATTTCAAAACATGGGGAAAAACTCAGAATATTGGATAATAATAAACAGCAATGCTAACAATCTAAAGGAATAAACAGAAGCTTGTTGCTAGACTAAAGTGGTTTGATGGCTAGGTGATGTTTTAGAAAAGGGATGATATGTTCCGTTCTTTCCTAGGGAATTTTTGAAAAGAGTCTTTGTATCCCTAGTGACTAGCACTTAGGTGCTTAATAAATAGTTGTCAGAATAATTGAGTCAATCAGTCAAAAACATTTATTAAGTGCTTACTGTAGTGGTAGCTAGGTAATTCAATGGATGGAGAGCTGAGCCTGGAATCAGGAAAACCTAGCCTTAAATAGTCCATAGTTGTGTTGACTCTGGGCAAGTCTCTGCTTGCCTTTGATTCACTGGAGAAGGAAATGGCAAACCACTCCAGCATCCTTGCCAAGAAAATCCCATATGAGATTGATGAGACCCTGAATATTGTTTCAGACCAAAAAAAAAATAAATAAACAAAAAAAAAAACCCTAAAGAATTGATCCTTGAGGCAAGCAGGCAGAAGTTCTGATAGAGATCAGTTTAGCTCCATAGTCCCACCCTTTGTCGAGGTGGTCCAATCTGAAATTCAAGTTATACCAAAAACCTGCGACTCTGTAGACCTCTGTAGAGGTCTGGAGTAATCTCACCTTGCCCTGTCCTGTCAGGAATCCCAGTCATGTCCCAGAGGCTAAATTTTCTTTATAAAACAACTTATGGCCCATGACTTTACCACCACCTTCCATGGCACTTCGTCTCCTAATGCTTTTCTCCTTATTCTCTCTTCCCCCACGCCCCTTGGTATATCATCTCTAAATCCAATGGGCTTCTAACCCCTGCTTTTCCCTTCAGCTAACTTTTTTAGGGTGTTAAATCCTTTTCAGGATTTAGCCTGCCAGCTAAGAGCATGCCCCAACCTCCTGAAGTGCTCCCTTTCTACTGAGTAATTGTAAATTCCACTGAGGAACTTATCTTTCATATGCTCTTCCAACTCTATTTCATATTTACCGTTTCCGGTATCTATCGGATCCCTTCATTTTGTCTAAAACCTATTCCCGTAAATAAATCTACCTTTTGCCAAAGCGAATGGCCATTGTGAATTGTTCACATGACCAAACCCCAACTTTTGGTGCTTTTTGGTACCTGCCATCATTTGGTGATAAATCCTACATCATAGATCATTATAAGGGTCACAAAGAATTGTACACAACTGAACACTGAACAACAATATATCAATTTCTAGGGATAAAAAGAAAGGCCAATGATATTCCTTGACCTCGAGGAGCTTACATTTTAATTGGGGAAAACAACATATAAAAAGAAATTGAAAGAGGGGAGAGTAGTCATCACAAAGACATAATGAAGTCCTGCTCTGTGCCTCCTCTTTAAATAGACGATTTCAGAATTTTATGATGGTGGAATTAGCTTCCGGGGGTGGAGCCATGGTGGCGGAGATCAGACAGGATTCTCTGTAACCTCCTCTAACCTCCCCTCAAACCAACAAAATATGAAGCCTCTAGACTGATTCTGAAGCAAAAAAATCCACAATATCTGGAGAACAACACGATTCTAGATGAAGATACTCTGGAAGAACCTCAAAACAGGTCTGTTTTAATGGGGCAGGGGGTGGCCTACTGAACCCAGACTGCAGCACAGGGAGACCGGGGCAGGGAGCTGGAACAGGAGTGAGAACAGGAGTGGGAGCGTTGTGCTTTTCACACACCTGGGAGTCTTCTGCGAGCCTCTTGGAACAATTTGTCCTGATTGTGGGCAGGTGGTTTGGAGGGTCTGCCTTTTGAGGGGGATAGATTATGAACCACTGAACCCCTGATGAGCATCGTAACTAGCTGCCATTACACAGCACCTTAATGAAATCAATCAAACAACAGGTCTGATAAGCACCAGAAATAATTCAATCAGCGGAGCTGCCCAGCCCTGACATAATTCAATCAGCAGAACTGCCCAGTTCCTGAAATAACTCAATCAGCAGAACTGCCCCAGGGCAAATTAAAGCAGCTGTCCCACCTTTGCCCTAAACAGACCTCACACCTTTTAAAAAAAATGAATAAAAAACCAAAAAGAGCTCTCACCTTAGACAACTTTTATGGAGAGAGGGAAGAACAGACCTCAAATCCTGAGGCCCCTAAAGGTAAAGCAACTCCAGAAAAAGCCCCAAAGAGAGACATAAATTGGTCTCCATGTCACAAGGCTTTCTTTGAAGATTGCATAAAAAATCTTAAAAGAGAGTTAGAAGAAACATGGGGAAATGAAATGAGATCACTGCAAAATAAAATAGAAAAAATGGAAAAAGAATGCAGTGAACAAAAAAATGTAATTGGTCAATTGCAAAAGGAACTAAAAACAGTAACTGAAGAAAATAAGACATTAAAAATTAGAATCGAACAATTGGAAATTAATGACTCATCAAGACTTCAAGAATCAGTTGAACAAAAACAAAAAAATGAAAAGATAGAGAAAAACATGAAATATCTCCTAGGAAAAACAACTGACCTGGAAAATAGATCTAGGAGAGACAATCTAAGGATTATAGGGCTTCCTGAAAGCCATGATGAAAAAAAGAACCTGGACACTATATTCCAAGAAATCATAAAAGAAAACTGCCCTGATATTTTACACCCAGAAGGCAAAATACTCCTTGAAACAATCCACCGATCACCTCCTGAAAGAAACCCAAAAATTAAGTCCCCCAGAAATATCGTGGCTAAATTCCAGAACTATCATACCAAGAAAAAGATATTACAAGAAGCCAGAAAGAAACAATTTAAATATCGGGGAGCTACAATTAGGATCACACAGGACCTAGCAGCTTCTACTTTGAAGGATCGAAGGGCCTGGAATCAGATATTCCGAAGGGCAAAGGAACTTGGATTACAGCCAAGAATAAGTTACCCAGCTAGAATGAGCATTATCTTCCAGGGAAGAAGATGGTCTTTCAATGATATAGGAGAATTTCACCTATTTCTACTGAAAAGACCAGAACTGAACAAAAAATTTGATCTACAAACACAGAACACAAGAGAAACATAAAAAGGTAACAAGAAAAAATAACACTTGAGAACTATATTTATGTTATAGATACTTATAGAATGAGGGTTGATTTTATGAATTGATTATTACATTATGATTATGATATTATTACTGTGATTTTATGATTATTATCATATGATTACTGTGATTTTATGATTATTATGATATGTTTATTGTGATTTTATGAATCTTATGATATGATAAACTGAAAAAGAAATTAGAGGTAGAAAAGGGATAACACTGGAAGAAGAGGAAAAGGAGGTAAAATAAGGGAAATTACATCACATGTAGAGGCAAAGAAAACCTATAATGATTGAGGGGAGAAAAGGGAGGGGAATGAGAATTGGGTTAATCTCCATCTCATCAGATTTGGCTCAGAGGGAATAATAGTACTTATAATAAACGTACTTATAAGGAAACTGGAGGGAAAGGGGGGAAAAGGGGGGTGGGTGGGGCTCTAAAGGGGAAGGATTGTTTGAGGGAAGTGGTTTTCAAAAGCAAAATAGTAGGGAGGAGGGAAAGGGGATAAGAAAGAGAAAAGCATAAGCTAGGGTAAATAAGATGACAGGAAATACAGAATTAGTTATTTTAACTGTGAATGTGAATGGAATG
>JAJPUD010001685.1:374732-400517 GCA_023553655.1 Myrmecobius fasciatus | reverse complement strand
CCAAGATAAGATCTAAATGGGTTCATGATCTGGATATAAAGAGTGATACTATAAGTAAATTAGAGGAATGTAATATAGTTTACCTCTCAGACCTATGGAGATGGAATAAATTTATGTCCAAAGAAGAACTGGAACTCTTAATTGAAAACCAGATAGATAACTTTGACTATATTAAGTTAAAAAGTTTTTGTAGAAACAAAATCAATGCAGACAAGATTAGGAGGGAAGCAATAAATTGGGAAATCATCTTTACATTTAAGGGTTCTGATAAAGGTCTCATCTCTAAAATATATAGAGAATTGTCTCATATTTATAAAAATTCAAGCCATTCTCCAATCAATAAATGGTCAAAGGATATGAACAGACAATTTTCAGAGGATGAAATTAAAACTATTTATAGTCATATGAAAAGGTGCTCCAAATCACTATTGATCAGAGAAATGCAAATCAAGACAACCCTGAGGTACCACTTTACACCTGTCAGATTGGCTAAAATGATAGGAAAAGTTAATAATGAATGTTGGAGAGGATGTGGGAGGGTTGGGACACTGATGCATTGTTGGTAGAGCTGTGAACGGATCCAGCCATTCTGGAGAACAATTTGGAGCTATGCTCAAAAAGTTATCAAACTGTGCATACTCTTTGACCCAGCAGCATTTCTATTGGGCTTATATCCCAAAGAAATCATAAAGGAAGGAAAAGGCCCCACATGTGCAAGAATGTTTGTGGCAGCCCTTTTTGTAGTGGCTAGAAACTGGAAATTGAATAGATGCCCTTCAATTGGAGAATGGCTGAATAAATTATGGTATATGAATATTATGGAATACTATTGTTCTGTAAGAAATGACCAGCAAGATGATTTCAGAGAGGCCTGGAAAGACTTACATGAACTGATGCTGAGTGAAATGAGCAGAACCAGGAGATCATTATACACGGCAACAACAGTACTATATAACAATTAATTCTGATGGACATGGCTCTCTTCAACAATGAAATGTTTCAAACCACCTCCAGTTGTTCACTGAAGAAAGCCATATACACCCAGAGAGAGGGATGTGAAATGTGGACCATAACATAACATTCTCATACTCCTTGATTGATGTTTGCTTACATTGTGTTTCCTTTATCTGATGTATTGTTTATGTAGATAAGGTTTTTCTTGCACAACAACGATAAGTTTGGAAATAAATAAAAAAAAAAGAGAGATGATAACTAAGTAACTCTTTACAAAATCTTCAGAGAAAGTATAAGGATACCTCCCAAGATTGAGAGTTCTGCTCTTAGTTCTCTCTCACCCTCTCTCTCTAGTTCTCTTACATTTGTTTTCTTCTAGACTTTGAAGCAATTCACCTTCAAATGACCAGCACTAGACAATTGTTTTGACTAGCTTCTGGAGTCTGACTCAACCCATTGGATCTTGAATCAGTTTAAGCCCTTTCAAATGGGATCCTGTAGGATGATCCAGCTCAATGCCCATTCTTAGCAGGAAGTAGTTTCAGAAGATGAGATCATCTCCCCATACCTCAAAGGACTTTAAGCTCCATTTGTTTGGGAAGGAATTGAAACTGGTTGGTGAATGGACCCCAAATTACCCAGTATCTGAGTGGGTTCCCTGCATCAATCCTATGAAGAGGGTAGGTTATATAGGATTAATGTTACTCCCTGCTGCAATGATATTTGGGATTTAGGATGGGACGCTGAGTTAAAATTTAGGGTAATATTACTGAAAAAGCATCAATTTGATGTTTGTCAAATTATAGAATTGTAAAGGCTCGACTAGCTGTAGACAAGCAGGTACAATTATGTCCTAACAGAGAATGAGAATTTTTTGGAACTGCCTGTCCAATTTGGAATAATGTTTAATTTGCTACAAGGTCTATATGTTTAGAAAATGTAGATCAAAGAGTAAGTTGGCTATACATGTAATAATTATAGCTCTCTTAAGAAGAATTGGAATCAAGTTAAGAACTTAAGGCAAGTGATAGAAATCAATTCCAGGGTAGAATTGGTAAAGTACTCTGTAAAGAGTCTGAACAAATGGGGGCAGCTAGGTGACTCAGTGGATAGAGCACCAGCCCCAAAGTCAGGAGGACCTAAGTTCAAATCTGATCTCAGATACTTAACACTTCCTAGCTGTGCGGGGTTAAGTCACTTAACCCCAATTGCCTCAGCAAAAAAAAAAAAAAAAAAAAAAAAGTCTGAACAAAAAGAAATTTCTATGTCTGTATTACAGGTTGTTTTGTTCTACCTGTCCCTTCTGTGAAGGAATAAACCAAGTTAAACTAGCCCCTTAGCTCTGGAGATCAATTAGCTTGTCTCTCAAGGCAGGGTAAAAGATCCCAAAATCTAGGGACTTTAGCGGAATGTACTGAGAGCAACTTTGGCAATTTCTCAGGGATGAGCATACCGAAAGCAAACCTTGTTTGGTATTGGGAAAGCAGCACTCCCAAATCTGCTTTGCCCAGGAACTGGGTGGGCACCTGTGCACCAATCCAATTGGCTATTCTTTTTACCTTGGCATTTGATGAAGTAAAAAAGATTGAATGAATCAGGAAGAATTAAGTCAAGAATAACAACTGATGAATTCAAAACTAAAAATCTAGTTGTGAATTTGGGTCATTCCTACTCTGGTTGGTAAATATTATTGAATAATTTTCACCAGAGAAGCAGTGAAGGGAATAGTAAAATAGTTAGATGCCAGTAGCAGAATAGCATGGGAAAATAGGATGACTCTAGAAAAGTTATTGTCAGGAAGAGAAGGAATATGTGTTACAATTGGAAATAGTTTCACTCCTAGTAGAATCCTATCAGAAGAATTTGCAGATAATTCAGGGATTAATTATCCATCCTGTGCAAGGAAATCTGTGCAGGGATTAATAGACTTTTATGAAGTGGGATGTAAAAATTATTAGACAAGAGGGTAGAAAAATTATCAAAAAGAAAAAAAAGGGGAAATTGTGGGAAATGGATGGGTATTTTGGTTTCCACAGTTATAAAAATCAAATCGGAGAATTAGAAAACTGAAACCCAAGTGGACATCAAAGAATAATCAAGTGTGGAGGTTATCCCCCCAAAGAATGTAAGCTCTTTGGGGGCAGGGACTGACTTTTGTAATCAGGGATGGTGGCCTGATATTTGAAAAGAGTCTTTTGTTCTTTGCCCTTAGCCCTTCTCTGTTAGCTTCCCCCTTCTAAAAATTAAGTTTCTTGGGAGCAATGACTCTGTAATGAGGGGTGGAGATTCACGTGCTGTAACTTTTATAACATATAATTAATGAGGAATCAAAGGAGGGACTTGTGCTTTAGGATAGGAAATAAAATTCTGCCTTTGGAGTTTCAAAGGTGTGTCTACTAACCTGGGTACTCCATAAATCTTTCCTGTATTCATCAGTGAGTCAGTGTAGTTCTTGGTAAGATATTTTGTTTCTTAACACAAACTACTGTAACCACAGATTATCCAAGCAACCTCTGAAAAACTGGGGTAAGAAAAGAGGAAGTTTCCTCATGCCTAAAAAATTCGTCTTTATGAAAGCAAGGAAACTAATTATGAGATTGTTGTCCAAGGGCCCAAATTCAAACCTGAAATACTCTTTGGAAGTTTGAATTATGGAAAATTCAGATGCTATCTGACCCATGGCATTTTGGGTTTGTGACTTTGACAATTGTAACAATTCATATGACAGCAGTTTTTTAGGACTTTCATGGTTATGGGCTGTGTTTGGAAGGAAGAGAACAAAGACTGAGAAAGAAAGTCTTTTCCTGACTTCACTTCTAGGTAAGTCTCTATGTCTTTTCAAATCTGAGTAGTGACTAGCTGAAGAGACAGTGTGATAGTGAGACAGTGTGACAGTGATGCTCTCTGCAATATACCTATGGCCATTCAGACACTGATTAGTAAGGCTTCTGAGAAGCTCTTTAGGGAAGGATGTTTTGTTCATGTGGATGTGGTAAGAAAATCACTGGTTCCTGGAAGCTAAATAACCTGAACAGCCTGTCCATCTCATCCTCCAATAAGGAAGAGACATGATTAGAAGGAAAAGGGCACAGCAAAGCTCAAAGTTAGACTTAAAAGCAATGTTGTAATAGCAGAAATAACATTGGCTTAGATGTCAAAAGACTTTGGTCCTAGTTTTGATTTCAACCACTTAATACCCATGAGTGTGGCTTCAATCCAGGCTACAATATTCTGTCACCTCCCTGAAAGCTCTTTAACTTGGAAGATCACTTCTGCTCTGGAATTCACACCTCAGCAATACCTTCAACCCCTGTGACTCTTGTCTCAAATAGGATGGCTCCTCCCAGAACTTCTGTTGAAGAAGAAATCCCTGACAAACCAGCTCTTTATTTCTCACCAGGTTGCAATGAAAATTATTCCTTCATCACTCTCTACCATATCAATCTTACTCTTCCTTTACTGTGTTTTCTTCTCCAGTTAGGATTTCTTGGGTCATAGATTGTCTTTGTTTTTGCTTGTGTTTGTATTCCCAGGGTTTAGTATTGTACCTGGCACATAATAAGTGCTCAATAAGTGCTTGCTGACTACTGACTAACTGGCTAGGAAGTTTAGTTTCTTCATCTGTAAGATAAAAGGATGGGACATGATCTGTAAGTTGCCATGTCAACATAGATAAGAAAAGATCCCTTCCAGCTCTTATTTTCTATGATTTTAATACTTTCCTTTTCACTCTGAAGGGGAGAATTTGACTCATTAACAAATAAATATGTCACTTCAAACTTCAACAATTGTTAGCTGGGCACAGGAAAGGCACTATTACGATGGCAAAGTATGGGACTAAACATTGTCCTCTAGTCTATGTAGATATTTGTCTTGCTTTGCCAAAGAATTCATGCCATAGGACAAGCATCTGCAGGCAGAGAGGAAAGTAGGGGATAGGGGTGAGAGGGTCAGTAAAGAGGTAAAAGCAGTGCTAACAACTCTGTCCAATTAGATCTCAAACCCATAAGACATAGGGAGTGAGAATTTCATCCTGCCTAGGGAGAGCCAAGTTATTTCCCTGATGACTGTGGCTGTAACTGGAATGGACAGGGCCTAAAAATACTTCTCCCATTTTGGTCATGGGCCTGGATCTTATATTTAGAAAATTGCTTTTCAAAGAATCAAGAGAATATGAGGATAGCTGATAGTAGTAGTTTCAAAGAGCTTCTAGACCCTGGGATTGGTTTGCAGATACTGAGTTTCTCTCAGATGCCAGTGATTTTTTTTTTTTGCTTAAAGGATCTTGGAAGATCAATCACTGAGGTCCTCTTGCTTTTGTCACTCTAGATAGTCTCCCTCAATTTGATTTAGTGTCTGAGAGTAAACTAATCTTTCCAAAATGTGAGTTAAATGTTGACTTCTTGCTCCTGCCTGGAGACTGAAATTCTACCCAGAGAAACTGCATGGTATTTTAATAGGTAGAACGAGGTGGAATTAGGAGACTGGATTTTAGTTCTGATCCCAATAGTGTATGCCCATAAAAAAAATCACTTGCCCTTTTAAACTTCAGTTTTCACATCTTTAAAATGGGGATAATGATACTTGTATTGACCACATAGGTTTGTAAGAAAGAAAATAAACTATTGAGTTCTATAGAACTATGTTATCTATTATTACCAATTAAAAAAAATCCCTTTCTTAGCCTATAGAGAAGAAAATTATATAAGGCCATTTAAGGATACAGAAAGTAAAGCTACAAATCAGGAATGATTATTATTTAGACCACTGGATTATATGAGTAAGCAGAATATTTACAGTGGCATTTTATTTGATCATTTATTGTGGTACTTTGTTCCTTATTTCATATGACATTGAAGGCAGCTGAGATTTATCCAGCCCAAAATAGATGAGAAAAGCATTACAAAGAGACAGTTACCAGTAATCTGTGAGGAAACTAATTTTTTCTATTCTGTTTTTACTTCTCATTCTTTGCTATAGCTCTCCATATCTCTTGTGTATCCTTGACTCAAGTCTGACAAATAGATTGAAGATCTGAACTCCTCTGCATGGTTCACACAGATATACTTTTTCTGTTATAGGCTAGCAAAGGATTCTGGTTTAAATTGTTGCCCTTATTTATATTTGTCCTTAGGGCTTCTCATTTATTGTTCCCATTGACCTTGGAGATAACTGAGGCTTGACCTTGAGATATTCTAATCCTGTACCCTAGTCCTGAGCAACCACTTGAAATCTAATATTGTGTGTGTTTTATCTCTGGCTAGAAGAGATGGAACAAACTTTGTACTTTGCTGAAATGCTCTAGGGACCTACCACATATCCAGTAAATGATAACACAGGGGTGTATTTCTATGTACAAAAGACTACAAGAATGTGGCTAGACAAATAGAAGAGGCCATGATTCTATCTTTAGACTTAACTTTGTCTTTGTGAATTTGTTTCTGTAATCTCCAATCCATGAATCTATATAGGAGAGTAGAAGAGATTTGGACTTGGAACAAAACTAGGAAACCATGAATTCCAGAGTGATTGTGTAGTTTGTTATTAGGCAAACAGTGCTTAAATGAATTATGACCAGGAATAGTCTGACCTTTAGCTACTAAATGTAAAAGGTATACAGAATGTTCATCATTAACTAGAGTAAAGTTACCCACAGAAAGCCAAGCCTAATGACTAAAAATTTCAGTCTGAAGAAAACTGTAAGCCTAAAAGGATTAATTAAGTGGGAGGGCTTTGCTCTTTATCCTAATGCTTGAGAGTAAAGACTCTCCAAGTAGAGCTAAATCTCTAGAAGAGACTAGAGTCTTTGCATAAAGGAAAGGTTTTTTTTTTTTTTAATCCTCAAATTATTATTAGTATCATGGCTGAAGCAAGAGTGGCTATTTTTCTCAAAGAGCTATTTAAAAAAATCTTGCTATTTGAACTAAAAGAGCATGGTAGTGCCCATTCATCTTATGAAGAGGTAGCACTAGGGGTGTGCTGGAGCCAGCTTATACTAGAGGCAATTGTTAAATTTTTAGCATCAGCATTTGTGCCTTGGAAATCAGCAAACCCTCATAAATCAGGCCTTGATTTATTGTTTTCTTGGTTATCTAGAATTAAAAAAGTGTTGGAGAAATTAATAAGGACATCTAGGTGATTCAGTGCAAAGAGCACTGGGCTTGATCAGGAAGACTTATCTTCATGAGTTCAAATCTGGCCTCAGACATTTACTAGCTCGGTGAACCTGGACATGTCACTTTACCTTTTTAGTCTTAGTTTCCTCATCTATAAAATGAGCTTAAGAAAGCAATGGCAAACCCCTCTAGTTACTTTACCAAGAAAATTCCAAATTGATCACAGGGCATGACTGAAACTACTGAACAGTTCAGCAGGAGAAACGAATAATGTAGATTGAACTTTTTTTCCTGTATACATTTTTTTAAGATAACCAGTTTTTAAACAGTTACCAGAGCACTTTTGGTTGGCACTGTAGCCAAAAGCTACGTGGCAAAAAATGAAACTCCACAGTCATATGTTCAGTGATGCCATATCAAATGGGGTTGAGTAGATGCCATGTGTATAGTAGAGAAATCTCCAGCAGATCAGTGTCCACAAGAATGAGTCTATGGTATCATTAGAAGACACAGGAATCCAAGTAGTCCTGCAGAATTAGCAGCATGATTTCCTCCTCTATTTGTATGTCCTGGTCATATATATACATTACATGTGTACCTCATGACATATGTTTAATATGTGCATTAAATGCACACATTATTTGTGCTTCCTGACTGATTATTAAAGATAAATATACAGAAAGATGTGGCATGAGTTATAGTTTTAGCAAGTGGGTATTCATGCAGTACATTTAACTTAGGCTAAGTTTATCCACAATTTTAGATCTCTCAGATTTCTACATTAATAGAATCAAGTCGCTTTAAGCTCACCTATCTCTAATTTCTTTTTTTTTTTGATTATTTTGTTTTTGGTGAGGCAATTGGGGTTAAGTGACTTGCCTAGGGTCACACAGCTAGGAAGTTTTAAGTGTCTGAGGCCAGATTTGAACTCAAGTCCTCCTGACTTCAAGGCTGATGCTCTATCCATTGCACCACCTAGCTGCTCCCCAGCTCTAATTTCTATTCTTATTTCTATAGACCAGTTTGTTTCACATACATGATTATGTAAAGGGTATGGAAATAGAAAGTGTTCTAGAGCCTCACTTTACTTTGGTTCCATCTAAAGAATACTCCAGTGATTAGATTAGTCCATCAATGGAAAAAGTTGTTTCTGGAACAAATGATTTCCCTCTTTCTAAAGATGTGCAAGTGAAACTAGATGACTAACTTTAAAAAAATATTTTTATTTTATTTTTAATTTATAAAATAAAATAAATATTACCATGGGATGGTAGAATAATAAAAAGATGATTGCACAAGAAACTGCAAATCTATTATATACTATTGCTATTCTGCTTAAATATATAATGAATTTAGCATGTAAATTTCTTTTTTTTCCTTCCCTTTCTCAATCCCCAAACATGGCTACAGAGATATCATAGAGGATATTCTGACATTGGCTGAGAGATTGATTTGAAGATGACCTTCCAATTTTGTAAATTTATGCTTTGAATTTGACTCTGGAGTGCCACTGATGAAAATGACTGTTGGATGAACACATGAGGGACCAGGGATAAGGAGCAGATGGTCTCTTGAACAAATTTTCCCCTATCACACTTGCCTTTCAGAAGAGCTGAAGCTGAATGGGATTTCTCTGAAGAATGGAAGGTTGGAAAGAGATGTTCAGACAAAATGCTGGGAAAAATACACCTGCCAAAATGAATGCATTCTTTTCACTTGGGACTAACTAATTTGCTGTCCAACCAGATGAATTGAATATCCTTTTGGAGCTAAAAATCCATGCCGTGAGACTATAGTGTAGAAGGCTGCTTTTTGAACACATGCTGGTGTTTCAGAAGGAGGTCCCTAATGAGAGGTGACTGATCTTTGGAACTCAGCACAAAACTCACACCTGAGTTTCGGCTTGCTGGAACATCCCTTTCAGTTTTTTGATGATGATCAATGACTTTGGGGACTAGTTCTAAGGATGGACTTCCTGAGCTGTGTAGACCCCTCTTCATCAACATCGTTTGAAAAGTTGGGAGAGTTAAAAGGATTTCAGACTTCAATATATTTCAGCGTAGTTCTTACACAGAAGGAACTAAGAGTGAGTGTAAATGCCTTTGTTTGGGATTTTATTTTCAGTGTCAAAATGAAATAACATACATTTCAGCTACAACTTAAATACCTAGTGTTTCAGGTTCTACATTCCGCTGCAAAGTTTACTCACACAATAAATCATTCCTTTGCTAAGATGTCATTAACTAATAATTCAAGGTTGGTAACCTTCAATCAACCATGATTAAAGAAGTCTTGCAGAATGGCAAGGGGTTAAGGTGTTTCTCTAAATGCCAATAGCCAAATTTATTTATTCCATCAATCTTTCCTGTGATAAGCTGACCTTAAATAATAATTCCAGATGAGAAACTTTTAAATTAAACATGTTGCTGAGCAGGACCAATGCAAATTGTCAATAACAGGAATGATTGTTTTATTACAAACTAGAATCAAATAACTAATACTTATTTAAGTCTTAGTGAATTGGTATTAATGTGCTTATTTTAATCATTAACAAGGCTTGATTGCAGTGATTGTTGTATTGTTGGTAGTTCCTTCACTGACATAGATTGTAACATTTCAGTGCCTCATTTCATGAGTTGATTTGACCCCAAAAAACTCCATCAGTCTGTGAGTAATCTTCTGGTGAGACACTTCTCCAAACTTAGTTGGGAAGAGTCCTTGGACAATAGTAACAGACTTCAGAACTAGCCCTGGATTGGAAGACTTATAGGATCTGACAGAACTTGCTTTTGTTGGCATGGTCTTCCAGACTATGCCCAGGGACATCTCTCTGAAACAATGATACATAAGAAAGATTAAAATACTAAAAGGATAGTATATCTTCAAGTCCAAGTGTCTATTGTATATACACTTAAGCGCATGACATAATACTATCATTTTTCAGTACATATTTATGACCTATACTTAACTAATTATTTGAGGGGGAGCATAATGTGGACAAATTTCAAATCATTTCTGTAAGGCTTTAAAATGCAGCTTGTCATTTTGGGGAAGTGGATTTACATTTCTAATTAGGTTTTCATGAGGGTAATGTGAAAATGAATCTGGCCTTCCTAAACACATACCATTTGGTAGCTGAGGGAAGTGGTATTTGGAGAGCAGGAGGAAAACAACCTGAAATGAAATATTTGCTATGGACACATCTCTTGTAGTGAAATAGAAGTTGACCAATGGTGATTACTTCTTATACATGTAGAACACATTTTTACATCCCTTATTTTTCTTGAATTTTTTTTGTGAAGTAAGTAGCATTATTGTTTCAATTTTACAGATGAGGAAACAGAATTGATGAACATTTGAAATACTAGAAGAGTTTGGCCTGAGGAAGACAAGACTTGTGAGGGACATGATAACTATTTTCAAATATTCAAAGCATTGTCTTAGGGAAAATTAATTGTTTTTGTTTGCTTGGCCTTATGGGTAAGCTGCAAGAAAACAACATTCCAATTCATCTAAAGAGCTCTAG
The DNA here is from genome assembly GCA_023553655.1 of Myrmecobius fasciatus. NCBI lineage: Eukaryota > Metazoa > Chordata > Mammalia > Dasyuromorphia > Myrmecobiidae > Myrmecobius > Myrmecobius fasciatus. The sequence goes on along the minus strand of JAJPUD010001685.1, from coordinate 389,921 downwards.
GGATGGGGAGCTCACTATCTCTCAAAGCAGCCTTTAGACATTTCTAGTTGTTTTTTCTTCTTTGACACTAAGTTAAAATTTGCTTCTGTGTCACTTCAAATTATTGTTCCTACTTCTGTCTTTTGGTGCCAAAGAGAACAAGTCTTACTATGTTTTTAATGGCAGCTTTTCAAGGACTTAAAGGATGTTACCTTTTCACCACTAAATCTTCTTTTCCATGGGGTAAATACACTCAATTCCTACAATTAATCATTGTTATGTCACATTCTCCCACTTTTTCACTATCTTACTGTGCTTCCCTCCTCTTGACATATTCTGATTTGCCTACATCTTTCCTAAAATGTGGCATTCAGAACTGAACATGATACTTGAGATATGGTCTTGCCAGATCAGATTGCAGTGGGACTTTTATCTTCTTTCCAAACATGATGCCTCCAATTATGGAGTATAAGTTCATGCTAGCTTTTAAGATGATTTTCACAATATTGTTTTCTAGGATGCTTCTTTTTTTTTGAGAATCATGATTCATACTTCACTGAAAAAAAGCTGAGATCATTTTCAAAAAATTTCCTTTTTTTCCTCTTCTCATGTTATGTCTCTCTGACATAATTTGTCACTATTTGAATAAGTCTCTCTTTACCTTACCAAAGTCAATTATACTACATGCACTTTACATCTCATCTCCTCTAGTTGTCTCCAGAAGATGGTACCCAAAATGATATCCAATTATTTCTCTAGAATTCAATCACTAACTACCTGGTTTCTTTCTATCTATAAACATATTTCTACCTTTTTCATTCTTGGAAAAAACTGCTAGCTGTCATCCTGCATCTCTTCTTTCTTTCTCAGCTAAACTAATTGAAGAAACCAGGTATTTTCAGTGTCTCCAATTCCTCTTCTCTCACCTTCTAAGTGTTCATCCTTTTCAACCTATCAGTGGCAATTAACAACACTGATCATCTTTTCCTCCTGGAAATTTTCTCCTCTTTGAGTTTCCATGACCATGCCTCCTTTCTTTTGCTGGATTTTTTTCTATGATGAGCAACTGTATTCTTTCTTTATTTCTATTCTTTGTTTTTATCTTTCTTCTACGATTTTTCTTTCTTTGTATGTCTTCACTCAGTCATTTGGTGATCTCATCAGCTCACATAGGTTCAATATTATCTCTGTGCTAATGATTACCAGATCTATAGATATATTTAGCCCTAGTCTCTCTACTAAGCTTTAGCCTGCATTACAAGATTCTACAGGACCTTTCCAATTGGATATCTCATTGGCATTTCAAATCAACATGATTAAAATAGAATTTATAATGTTTCTTCTAAAACCTAACCCTCTTCTGAACTTTTCCCATAGCTGTCAAGGGCACCACTATACTCCCAGTCACCTAGATCTACCATTTAGGTGTCAATCTCAACTTTTTATTCTTAATCATTCTAAATAACCAATAAGTTGCCAAATCATGTGATTTCTACCTCTACAACATTTTCTTTCTTTTAAATTTTTTTTTAAATTAAAACTTTTTATTTTTCTTTCTTTCTTTTTTTTTTTTTTGCTTTTTGCTGAGGCAATTGGGGTTCTTCTATTTATATACTTTCTTTCTTTTTTTGGTGAGGCAACTGGGATTAAGTAACTTGCCCAGGGTCACACAGTTAGGAAATGTTAAGTGTCTGAGACCAGATTTGAACTCAGGTCCTCCTGACTTCAAGGCTGGTGCTCTATCCACTGTACCACCTAGCTGCTCCAACTTTTTATTTTTCAAAGCATATGCATGGACAATTCTTCAACATTAGCCTTTGCAAAACCCTGTGTTCCAATTTTCCTCTCTTTCCCCTTCACCCTCCCCTATATGGCAAGTAGTCTAATATATGTTAAACATGGTAGAAATATATGTTAAATACAATATATGTATATATATATTTATACAATTATCATGCTGCACAAGAAAAAAAGAGAAGCAAAATAAAATTCAAGAAAACAAGAAGAGTGAAAATGCTATGTTGTAAACCATACTCAGTTCCCACAGTCCTGTCTCTGGATGTAGTTGGCTCTCTTTATCTCTGAACAATTGGAACTGGTTTGAATCATCTCATTGTTGAAGAGAACCATGTCCATCAGAATTGATCATCATATAATCTTGTTGCCGTGTATAAAGATCTCCTGGTTCTGCTCATTTCACTCAGCATCAGCTTATGCAAGTCTCTCCATGCCTCTCTGAAATCATCCTGCTGGTCGTTTCTTACAGAACAATAGTATTCCATGTCATTCATATACCATAATTTATTGAGCCAATCATTCTCCAACTGATGGGCATCCATTCAGTTTCCAGTTTGCTGCCACTACCAAAAGGGCTTCCACAAACATTTTTGCACATGTGGGTCCCTTTCCCTCCTTCAAGATCTCTTTGGGATATAGGCCCAATAGAAACACTACTGGGTCAAATGGTATGCACTGTTTGATAACTTTTTGACCATAGTTCCAAATTGCTCTCCAGAATGGTTGGATCTGTTCACAATTCCACCAACAATATATCAGTGTCCCAGTTTTCCCACATCCCCTCCAACATTCGTCATTATCTTTTCCTGTCATCTTAGTCAATCTGAGAGGTGTATAGTGGCATCTCAGAGTTGTCTTAATTTGCATTTCTCTGATCAGTAGTGATTTAGAGCACCTTTTCATATGACTAGAAATAGTTTCAATTTCTTCATCCTCCACAACATTTTCTTCATATGTTCTCTTTTCTCTACTCACACAGCCACTACTGTAGCTTAAGTCCTGTCACCTTCACCTGAACTATTATAGTTTCCTTCTTGCTGGTCTCCTTGATCTTCATTCACACAGCTGCCAAAATGATTTTCCTAAGCTTACACATGACTATATTATTCCTGTATTTAATAAACTCCAGGAGTTCCCTATACCTTCAGGATCAAATAAAAACTCCTCTATTTGGTATTTAAAGTTCTTGACAACTTCCCTGTAATTCTTTCTTTGTGTAGTTTTCTTTCATATTACTTTCTTCCACAAATTCTATGGCTGCAGAATGCACTAATGATATTGTGGCTGGAATGCTCTCTTACCTCACATCCCACATTTAGAATCCTTAACTTCCTTCAAGACTCAGCTTAAATGTCACCTTCTCTTAAAGCCCTTTCCCAGTCTCTCCTAGTTACTTATGTCTTCCCTCCTCAAGTTATTTTTCATCTACTTGGTATGTGTCATATATACTCATATAAACAATTTCTCCTGTAATAATATGAGCTCCTAAATGGCAAGGACTATTTTTACTTTTCATTTACATCATCAGTGCATAATACCCAACATATAAGTGTTTAATTAATGCTAGTTGATTGATTGTACAACTGATTTTTGGAAACCAAATGTAGGTGCTTACATTTAACCTTATTGAAATCTATCTTATTAAATTAGTTCCATTATTCTTACCTATTTAAATTCTTCTGAAAACTGACTCTTTGATCCAATGTATTAGATACCTTTTTCAATTTTGACATCTGCAAATTTTCTATTTGTGCTTCCATTGAAATTATTAATAAAAATGTTGAACAGAACAGGGTCAAGAAAACATTCCTGGGAGCCTTCTACTGTAAACCCCTTTCCAGTTTGATCTGTTATTACTTTTGGGATATGATCTCATTCTTTCACACAGAAAAGGAAAATCAGAGAATGGTGGATATTTATGAGTGAAGACCTTGACCCTAAAAGAGTTTTGCTGATTCCCATGTTTAGATTTAACTGCCCTACCTGTGACTGGAACATTCAGATTCATCTGGAATTTGTTCAGTTGAGGTTGGAACACCCATCTCCTTTTGTTTGAAATCCCATATTCAGGCCTCATTTCTCAATTATATAGAGAAATGAGTCAAATTCATAAAAATACAAGTCATTTTCCAATTGATAAATAGTCAAAGGATATAAATGGGCAATTTTCAGACAAAGAAATTGAAGCTATCTATAGTCATATGGAAAAATGCTCTAAACCACTATAGATCAGAGAAATATAAATTTAAAAAGCTCTGGGATACTACCTCATACTTACCATATTGGTTAATATGACAAAAAAGGAAAATGATAAATATTGTAGAGGACGTGGAAAAATTGGGACACTAAGGCACTATTGATAAAGCTATGAATGGATGCAATCATTCTGAAAAGGAATTCGGAACTAGACCCAAAGGGCTTTAAAACTGTGCATACCTTTTGATCCAGCAATACCACTGCTATATCTATATCCCAAAGACTTCTAAAAAAGATAGTAGTGAGGAGGAAATTCTATTTGTACAAAAATATTCATAGCAGCTCTTTTTGTGTTGATAAAAAATGGAAAATTGAAGGGATGCCCATCAGCTGGGGAATGACTAAACAGGCTATGATATTTGATTGTTTTTTTTATATAAAGCTTTTTATTTACAAAACATATGAGTGACCTTTCAACATTGACCTTTGCAAAAACTTTTTTTTTCCCAAGCTTTTCCCCTCCTTCCCCCCACCCCCCACCCCTAGATGACAGGTAATCTAATACATGCTAAATAGGATAAATTATATGACAAATACAATACATGTATACATATCTATACAGTTATCTTACTGCACAAGAAACATCAGATCTAGAAAGAGAAGAAGAAAAAAACAACCTAAGAAGGAAAACAAAATGCATGGAAATATTCACAGAAAGCGTTAAAATGCTGTGTTGTGGTTCACTCTCAGTTCCCACAGGCCTCTCTCTGGATGTATATGACTATCTTCATCGCAGAACAACTGGTTTGAATCACATCATTGTTGAAGAGAACCATGTCCATCAAAATTGATCATCGTATAGTCTTGTTGCTGTGTATAATGTTCTCCTGGTTCTGCTGATTTCACTCAGCATCAGTTCATGCAAGTCTCTCCAATCCTCTCTGAAATCCTCCTGTTGGTCATTTCTTACAGAACAATAATATTCCATAACATTCATATACCATAATTTATTCAGCCATTCTCCAACTGATGGGCATCTTTTCAATTTCCAGTTTCTTGCCACTACAAAAAGGGCTGCCACAAACATTTTTGCACATGTGGGTCCCTTTCCCTCCTTTAAAATCTCTTTGGGATATAGGCCCAGTAGAAACACTGCTGGGTCAAAGGGTATGCCCAGTTTGATAACTTTTTGAGCATAGCTCCAAATTGCTCTCCAGAATGGTTGGATCCGTTCACAGTTCCACCAACAATGTATCAGTGTCCCAGTTTTCCCACATCCCCTCCAACAGTTATCATTATCATTTCCTGTCACTTTAGCCAATCTGACAGGTGTGTAGTGGTATCTCAGAGTTGTCTTAATTTGCATTTCTCTGATCAATAGTGACTTGGAGCACCTTTTCATGTGACCAGAAATAGTTTCAATTTCTTCATCTGAAAATTGTCTGTTTATATCTTTTGACCATTTATCCATTGGAGAATGGCTTGAATTCTTACATATTTGAGTCAATTCTCGATATATTTTAGAAATGAGGCCTTTATCAGAACCTTTGGATGTAAAAATATTTTCCCAGTTTACCTACCCTTCTAATCTTGTCTGCATTCATTTTGTTTGTACAAAAACTTTTTAACTTGATATAGTCAAACTTATCTATTTTGTGATTAATGATGACCTCTAGTTCTTCTTTGGTCACAAATTCCTTCCCCCTCCACAGGTCTGAAAGGTAAACCATCCTACATTGTTCTAATTTGTTTATAATATCATTCTTTATGCCTAGATCATGAATCCATTTTGACCTTATCTTGGTATATAGTGTTAGGTGTGGGTCAATGCCTAATTTCTTCCATACTAGTTTCCAATTATCCCAGCAGTTTTTGTCAAATAGTGAGTTTTTATCCCAAAAACTGGGGTCTTTGGGTTTGTCAAACACTAGATTACAATTGTTATTGAGTATTTTGTCCTGTGAACCTAACCTATTCCACTGATCCACTACTCTATTTCTTATCCAGTACCAAATGGTTTTGGTGACCACTGCTTTATAATATAGTTTTAGATCTGGTGCAGCTAGGCCACCCTCATTTGCATTTTTTTTCATTAATTCCCTTGAAATTCTTGACCTTTTGTTTTTCCAGATGAATTTTGTTGTTATTTTTTCTAGGTCAGTTAAATAATCTCTTGGGAGTTTAATTGGTATAGCACTAAATAGATAGATTAGTTTAGATAGTATTGCCATCTTTATTATATTCGCTCGACCTATCCAAGAGCACTTGATGTTTTTCCAATTGTTTAGATCTGACTTTATTTGTGTGGAGAGTGTTTTGTAGTTTTGCTCATATAGATCCTGACTTTCCCTTGGCAGATATATTCCCAAATATTTTATACTATTGATAGTTATTTTGAATGGAATTTCTCTTTGTATCTCTTGCTGTTGCATTTTGTTGGTGATGTATAAAAATGCTGATGATTTATGTGGATTTATTTTGAATCCTGCAACTTTGCTAAAGTTGTGGATTAATTCTAATAGTTTTTTAGTTGATTCTCCAGGGTTCTCTAAATAGACCATATGATATTTGATTGTGATAGAAAATTATTGTACTATAAGAAATGACGAGCAAGATGACTTTAGAAAACCTGAGAAGATTTACATGAACTGATGCAAAGTGAAGTACATAGAACAGGGGAACCTTGTACACAATAACAGCAAAATTGTTTGATAAAAAATTGTGAATGACTTAGCTATTCTCAGCAACGCTATGATCCAAGACAATCCCAAAGAACTAATAATGAAGCATACTATATACCTCTAGAGAAAGAATTGATATTGTTTGAATACAGACTGAAGCGTGCTATTTTTCACTCTCTTTCAATCTTTTTCTTTTTTTTTTTCAAGTCTTTTGTATAAAATGACTATTGTGGAAATGTTTACATATCCGATTGCTTACTGTCTTCAAAACTTAAAAACTTAAAAAAAAACTTTTTTAAACATGTAGTTATGAAAAAAACAAAATATTGCATGCTAAAAATAAAAAAATAAATAAAATCCCATAGTCCTCTAATCACATTATCTATGTTGTATTTTTTATTTATTTTTATTAAATGCTTACCAATTACTTTTAATCTTGTTTCCCCACTGTATTTTTTGGGAGGGGGGCACGGAGAAGGTTACAACCTGCAGGCCATGAGTTTGACACTTCCGGTCTAGAACACTGGATTGAGTCTAACAAAATGAAATTAAAATAAGATTCAAAGTTCACTTTAAAAATTAGCTCCATAAGTACACAGTGGAAGAGCTAGAGTAGCTTATGTGAAGAATCTGGCTTTATTGGACTTCAAATTCAATGTGAGTCAATAGTAGGAAATGACAGCCAAGGATGCAAATGTAGGTTTTTTCTTTTCTTTTCTTATCTTTTTTTTTTTAACCTGAAGGAGCTGAGATGAGGTGGAGAATAATTTATAGAAATTCCCAAACAGACTGTGTGTATTATCCTATATTCAATTCTGGATACATAGTTTAGGGAGGATGTTGAGAAACTGAAAAATACCTAGAAGATAATAAAATCTCCTTGGGTAATCAGGCGATGCAGTGGACAGAGTGCCTGAGTCAGGAAGATCTGAGTTGATATATTGCCTCAGATACTTACTAAGTGTGAACCTGGGCAAATTACTTAACCCTGTTTGTCTCAGTTTCCTCATATGTAAAATGAAAAGGAAATGGCAAACTTGTCTAATATCTTTGCCATTAAGACCCCAATGGGGTCACAAAGAGTTGAACATGTAAAATAACTGAACAACAAAATATCCCCAATTTATACTAAGAATTTGTCAGATTATTTGGCAAAGAGAAGGTGTAAATAGTTATTTAAATACCTTCCTAAATAGGTCTCAGGCATAATACTAAACACTTTACAAATATCATTTAATTATGCCTTTTTTATTCCCATTTTACAGTTGGGAAAATTGAGGCCAGACAGAAGTTAAATGACTTGCCTGGAATCATATAGCTAGTAAATCTCTGATGCCAGATTTGAAGTTAGGTCTTCCTGACTCCAGGCCCAGCACTCTACTATACCACCTAGATAGATCTGAAAAAGAAAAACAAGAAACTAACACTGGTAGTTGTTCAGCAATCACAGCTAATACTTTTCATACTTTGAGCTATAGATCATTTGGGCAAAGTAACTCAGACTCAAAGAGGGAAGTTAAGTTTTCTATTACTGTTTTGCTTTATTTTTATTTTCATGTCTTTATTAACCATTTTTATTCCATCCTTTTCAGTTTCCTTAGTAGAAAAGACAGGAAGTTAGGTAGTACAGACAGTAGAATAGAATACTGGTCCTGGACTCAGGAGAGCCCGGATTCAAATCCAGCCTCAGATGCTTATTCACTGTGTGACCCTGGGCAAGTCACTTAATCCCATTTGCCTCAGTTCCCTCATCTGTAAAATGAGTTGTAAATGGAAATGGCAAATCACTTCAGTATCTTTGTCAAGAAAACTTCAAATGCGGTCATGAGGAGTTAGACATGATTGAAAACAATTAAACAACATGGTGGAGAAGACAGAAACAAAATTTTTAGTTGAATTATTATGCCTTTTCTCTGTACTCCATCATTTCCTTTCTATTCAACTTGATCCTTTCATTCTGTCCTTTCTTTGATTTTCCACTTAGACCCTATTGTTATCCAAACTATTTATCAACAACTTTAGTTCATATGAGCTTTATTGATGCTTTTCTCACTGAAACATATTACTGTCAGTTACTTGTCCTTCCTTCCAACATTTGTACATCTTTTTAATATCTAAGCTGATTGCTAAATTCCATGTGTATCATTCTCTTTATAATGCTTTCCCCTTTTTTCCTCATCAGAATCACTTACGCTTATGTCATCAAGGGCATCTTTCCCTCTTGGGACAATTTTCCTATTGAAATTTTAAACCAGAATCCTGCCTTCTTCCATCTCTGTTCAGGGTACTTCAGAGTTAATCTATGCTAACAAGAAAAGCAAAATCAAGTGCACACATAATCATTCAGTACTTTTGTTGTTGCCCAGTCATGTCTGATTCTTCCTGACCCCACTTGGGTTTTTCTTGGCAAACAAACAGGAGTAGTTTGCCATTTCTTTCTCTGGTTCATTTTATACATAAGGAATTGAGGTAAGTAGGGTTAAGTGACTTTCCCAAGGCTACATAGTAACTGTTTGAGTTGAAATTTGTATATAGATTCTCCTGATTCTAAAGTTAGTGCTCCACCTACTACTCTATATGGCTGCTCATTCAGTACTTTAAATATCCATCATTTCACTAGCACGAATACTTCTTTTAACAATAGAATGCCACTGGAATATTATTGTTCTATAAGAAACAACCAGCATGATGATTACAGAGAGGCCTGGAGAGACTTGCATGAACTGATGGTGACTGAAATGGGCAAAACCAGGAGATCATGTTACTTGGCAATAGCAAGATTATATGGTGATCAATTCTGATGGACATGGCTCTCTTCAACAATGAAATGTTTCAAACCAGTTCCAATTGTTCAGTGATAAACAAAGCCATGTACACCCAGAGAGAGGCGTGTGGGTTCTGAGTCTGGACCACAACATAGCATTTTCATACTCTCTATTGATGTTTGCTTGCATTATGTTTTCCTTCTCAGGTTTTTTTTTTCCTTTCCTGTACAGCAAGATAACTGTATAAATATGTACACACATATTTGATCTGTCATATATTTTAACATAATTAACATGTATTAGACTTCCTGCCATCTAAGGGAGGGTGTGGGGGGTAGGAGGGAAAAATTTGGAACAGAAAGCTTTGCAAGGGTCAATGTTGAAAAATTACCTACGCATATGTTTTGCAAATAAAAAGCTTTAACAAAAAATAAAAACCCAAACAAACAAAAACAATAGAATGCCACTATTCTTTGCTTTAGCAGACAGTCTTTAACAGAGGGATTCTTAACCTTTTGTGGTCCAAATTCTTTTGTCAGTCTACTGAAACCTATTGATACTCTCTTAAAAGAATATTTTTAAATGCATAAAATAAAATATATTAGATTACAAAGGAAACCAAAAGTTAGTGAAAATAAAGATAAAATTTTTCTCCCATACAAATTCAGTAATCTCCTGAAATCTATCAATGGATTCCAGGTTAAAAACTTTTGTTTTAGTATGCTGTAAGCTAAAAACAAACAAATAAACAAAAAACCCAAAACCAATCTCAACACTTGGTGACCAGTTTTCTGGTGATAAATGTCTCTGTATTTAGCTATTTGGATCTCTGCAACATTAATAGACAATCTGTTGTTTGACCTGTACTATAAGTTTTCTCAACTTGGTAGAAACAGGATAGTTTGTGTTTGGCTTTGAGTGGAGGCCACATGATAATTGAAGAGAATATATAGGACCCATAGGGTATCTCAGACCAAATGTGAGAACAATTAAAAAAATTTAATACATCCTGAATTCCAGCCAAAATGTACATGCTGTAACAGACACTGGATTTGTGGTTGAAATTGACGGGATTAGCAGATGGTTTGGCATAGCCCAATGAAGATTGATCTCAATTGCTGACATTTTGAAAACACAATTAAGAATGATCTGGACAATCATGAGAAAGTCATATATCAATTAATCATGAAGCTGAAGAGTATTGGCGCATGCTGTTATGGTTTAGATAGTAATGCCATTAATAGCTGTGAAATCCTACGAGAATTTAATTTCTTGAATTTATAACTTGTTTCTCTACCAGAGAGCATAAAGCACTTTATCTTATATTTCTTAATTCATGCTTAAGAAAAGCTAATGATATCACTTGTTGCATTTCCTGGTGGTTAGAACTAAAGCCTCATTAAAATTTCATCTCTGATGCTTTTTTGTGGCTTCTTCATGACTCTGGCCTTTCAAAGACTATGTATGTCAGGGGAAAGCAAGTTCTGGCAAATCTTATTAAGCTGGAAAAACTTTGGGAACTTAAGAACAGGCCCAGTCACAGGCTCTGGTTGTTATTTGAAGCCCAGTCTAGCTGATTACAGAGAGGCTTAACATAGCAAAAAAATGGGACTACAAGGGAATAAATATTGACCACAGGAACTCACAGAGACCGTTTACACTTGACACAAAGAGGCTGCAACTTGCAATGGTGAATACAATTCATAGTGATAAAATCATGGGACTTTGAATGCATTGAAACAAAGGTACAGAACAAATAAGGTTATCATCCTGTTGTATGCTGCCTTGGTCAGACTATGTTTTGTAGCCTTACATTTATTTCAAGTGTTACATTTTAGGAAGTATGCTTATAGCTTGGAACTTGCCAAGAAATGGGCAACTAGGATGGAGAAAAAATTTGAAACTATGCCAGGAGTGGCTCGAATGAAGAAACTTGAGACATTTAGCCTGGAGAAGAGAAGATATTATAACAGCCTTCAAATATTTGAGGGATTATCATGTGAGAGAAGGATAAGTCTTATTTTGAGAGCAGCTTGGCATAGTAGATAAGAGCACTGGGATTGGAATCAGAATGACTTGAGTATGAATATCACCTTAGCTATTTACCAGCTATGTGACAGTAGGCAAAGCAACCATCTCTTTCAGGCTTAATTATTTCACTTTTAAATGAGAATAGTATCTGTCTCAGTGTCCTTGTGAGGACTTTGCAAAGTTAAAAATGATGTACAAATGATAGTTGATGTTGTTGTAAATGTTATTATGATTATTGTTATGCTTGACTTTTGAAAACAGAAGTAGGATCAATTTGTGAATGTTATGTGGAGATGGAATTCAGAGCAACATAAGGAAAGATTTTTTAATGATTATCGCTGCCCAAAACTGGAATCCCATCTAATTTGTGTCACATATATCAATCTGTTCTTTCTCTATTCAGTTAATCAGTATGTAGAGTATTTATCTGCTCAGTGTTATGCTAAATTATACTCTGATAGATAGATAGAGCATTTATGAAGCACTTAACATAAACCAAACACCATGCTAAGTGCTAGGGATATAAATATAGACAAATAAAATAGTTCCTGTGCAGGTCTCTCTCCTGAGTGGGAGTTTACATTCTTATGGGGGAAGATAGCACATAAGGGAATAGGGGTTCTTTCTGAATGTGGGGTCACAAAATTATGATTAATTATCCATAAATGTTTGATTTATATACCTAGCTTATATACCTCTATACTTGAGGTCACTTAAAATTTTTTCTGGTGAAAAAAGGTCATAAGTGGAAAAAGTTTAAGGAGAGGTGTTGTAGAGGTATCAGCCCTGACAAGATAAAGCAAAAATTGACTATCAGGGCTGAGGGACATTGGAGCAGAATCCAGGTTACCAGGGAGAAGGAAGTGGAAGTGATGGTTTGAGTAGAGTTCGCATGGAGTAGAATGATCCATAGATCCTCAACAGATATTTTCCTTCCTCAAAATTTCCCTGGATCTCCTCCCTCCCACATATGCTACTTTGCATTGCATTTAACTGTCTAAATTATTATGCCCCCCTCTCTTAACTGAATTCAAAGCTCCTTGTAGTTTTCAAATCTGTTCAAAGAGCTAGACACTGAGATTGTGGAGATGCTTATTTTTTCTTGAATTAGAATGAGTTAGACTATTATTTGATCCTAATCATTTTTAGGAGAGTGTTTGACCTATCTTAATCTTTAGAAAAAAATGCCCTCATGTTTGTTTTTGTACCATTTCCTCCTGGAAACTTGTTCAGGGCAATGCATTCAGTGGGTATTTGTATACATTATTGGCTGACTCTAATGATTTATAGAGAATGAGAGGTGATAGAGTTAATCAGTTACTTTCTCCCTTAGTCTGAGGGCGTCAGGCCATTCTGACAAACCATTCATGGAAACAAGATTCCATTTCCCATGGAACTATTTGGACTTTTTTTTTTTTTTGTAATAGAGGCACTGATCTCATAGTTTTAGGATCTGGATTCAAATCCCAACTTTACCACTGAGTTGTTATATGAACATGAACAAGTCACTGGTGATGCACAAGCTCCCTTCAAGCTGACCTTTTCTAAGTCAGATGTCATTGCCTTTGGCAAAGACAGGATCTGTGTTAGATATATGAAAATTTCCACCTTCTAGAGAAGTATCATTTTGTCAAATTATCACATCCCTGTGACTGGAGTCCCAGGGAGCTCACTAAGTAATCTGGGGTTAGATCCATTTGCCTCCTAATGTCCTTCTCATTGGCAGCTTGAGTCTGGCAGTGAGAAGTTAGTAGATATTGACAGAGCTGGCATGTGTTCTCACAAGACAGAAAAGTAGGGCTAAATTAGCCCATTAATTTACCGTTGGTATCAAAACTAAGGAACATTTGTTAGAACCACCAGTAGTGACTTCAGCCAAGGTGGCAGCAGGGGATCATAAACTACTAGGTTTTATCCTTATAGGCTGATTACAAAAATCAACAGAGATTATTTGAAAGGAGGTGTAAATTGGAAGATGTTATCACCCCAGTTGCTTGCAAAAAATCATATCTCTAAAGGTTGGACTGAGGAAAGTTAGTCAATAAAGAGCTCTTTTTTAACCCAAACCAAAAAGGTTTCCTGGAGAGGAGCTAGTCTTCTGAAGGGAAGCAGCAGGTGAATCCTCATTTCCAGAAGTCTAATCCATCACTTTCCATAACAATGAAGCTCTAATGGCATGTCAGCTCATACAAATTGAATAAGGAGAACCCTTCCTGGTCTCCCATTCATCTCAGTTTGTTTTCCTTCCCTAAGCCCAAATTCTTTAGTTTCTCTTTCTCATTCCAATCCCAAACTCTTATCTTTGAAGACAATAACATTTCTCAGTTATTCCCCTGGTTCAAGTGACTATCACCTTTATTATTTTAATACTTCTTTTTTATGACACTGAGTGCAGAGATCTGTGGTTTCATTTATGTGAAATCCTAGAATATAAGCTTTTTGATGTTAAAGACTTTTATTTTGCCTTATTATCTCCTGGGGCTACCATAGTGCTTGGTATTCAGGAGGTTCTTAATAAATGTTTACAGATCAATAGATATGGGTAGCCATTTCTATGGTGCAAATGACAAACTCTCCTTTCTTTAGTAGAAGGTTAAATGAATTATTGTGGCCATCTTCTGAGAGTCAAGCCTGTGGGAATAAATCTTGTTGAACATATAGCTTTTTTCCTGACATATGCATAGTCTTTCCTCTAGGTAGGACCTCTCTGAGAGCTTACTGGCATGGCATTTCAGATTCAGAGTTATCTCCACTCTATGAAGGAAGGAGACATCAGTAGAGGATCTGGCTTAGCTAATCATTGAAAAAATACAACTGGGAATTTATCAAGAATATGTAAGACCAATTATGAAATAACCAGCCTTTATATCCAATTCAGAGTATCAGGTTATTTTAAAATTCCAATATTTTATAATTGGGTAAAGAAATCAAATAACTTTCAACAAATTGGCTTTCTTCCTTCCTTCCTTCTTTTTTCCCCTTCTTTCTTTCTTTCCTTCCTCCTGTGTGATTCAGAATGGTGAGTGACCACCATATAATAAAAAAAAAAAGCTGGAGATATCTCTAGGATCAAAATGAAAGTTTATTATACATTCTTGAAAGAAGTGGGCTCCCTCCAATGGAATAAGCATTCAAAAGGAGGAGGCAATTCTGGAGACAGGTCAGCAGTTTAAAAAGCCCCTAATGCAAATAGCCCACCCACCACTGACCCTTATACTCATTGGCTGAGGGTCTTACATTCTAAATATGGGAACTACCCAGGAAATTGAACTTTGATCAAAAAGTACATAACTGCCCATATTTGATTGAGATAGGAAAAAAATGATGTCATGGAAGAATAGCAGGAAGGGGAAGTGGGTATATCCTTGGGTCAATGCCCAAGGAGTACCTTCAGGCCTACTCCAACTCTGGAGTAGATAAAGCCTTAATCAATTTTCACAACTGTCTTTTAGAGATCTCACTCCATCTCATTTACTCCCTTTCTCATTTTTCCCTCCCTCCCTCCCTCCCTCTCTTCCTTTTTCTTTCTTTCTTTCTTTCTTTCTCTTTCTTTCTTTCTTTCTTTCTTTCTTTCTTTCTTTCTTTCTTTCTTTCTTTCTTTCTTTCCTTCTTTCTTCCTTTCTTCCTTTCTTCCTTCCTTCCTTCCTTCCTTCCTTCCTTCCTTCCTTCCTTCCTTCCTTCCTTCCTTCCTTCCTTTCTTTCTTTCTTTCTTTCTTTCTTTCTTTCTTTCTTTCTTTCTT
>JAJPUD010001685.1:222902-374722 GCA_023553655.1 Myrmecobius fasciatus | reverse complement strand
TCTTTCTTTCTTTCTTTCTTTCTTTCTTTCTTTCTTTCTTTCTTTCTCTCTTTCTTTCTCTCTTTCTCTCTTTCTTTCTCCCTTTCTCCCTTCCTTCCTTCCTTCCTTCCTTCCTTCCTTCCTTCCTTCCTTCCTTCCTTCCTTCCTTCCTTCCTTCTTTCCTTTCTTCCTTTCTTCCTTTCTTTTTAATCATATTGTGCAAGAAGAAACAGACCCAAAGGGGGAAAAAAACAAGAAAGAAAAAGCAAGCAAGCAAACAAAACAAGCTGAAAATACCATGCTTCAACCCATTTTTGTTTTCCATAGTTCTCTCTCTGGATGCAGATGACATTTTCTATCCCAAGTTTATTAGAATTGTCTTGGATCAATGCATTGTTGAGAAGAGCTCTGAAGTCAGGAGGACCTGAGTTCAAGTCTGCCTCAGACACTTAATACTTCCTAGCTATGTAACCATGGGCAAGTCACTTGACCCCAATTGCCTCAGCAAAAACGAAAAAGAAAATAAAAGAGAAGAGCTAAGTCTATCATAGTTGATCATCACATAATATAGCTGTCACTGGGTACAATATTCTCCTGGTTCTGCTCACTTCACTCAGCATCAGTACATGTAAATCTTTTCAGACTTTTCTGAAATTAGCCTTGAGCTCCATTTTTCTTTTTCTTTTTTTGAAAGCTTTTTATTTTCAAAACATATGTATGGATAATTTTTCAACATTGACCCTTGCATAGCCTTATATTCCAAATTTTCCCCTCCTTCCTCTCACCCCCTCCCTTAGATGGCAAGCAATCCAATATGTTATATATGTTAAAATATATGTTAAATCCAATATATGTAAATATATTTATACAATTATCTTGCTGCATAAGAAAAATCAGATCAAAAAGGAAAGAAAATGAGTAAAAAAAAAAACTCAAGTGAATAACAACAAAAAGAGTAAAAATGTTATGCTATGATTCACATTCAGTTGCCACAGTCCTCTCTCTGGGTGTAGATGGCTCTCTTCATCACCAGATCATTGGAACTGGTCTCAATCATCTCACTGTTGGAAAGAGTCATGTCCATCAGAATTGATCTTTGTCTAATCTTTCTGTAACTGTGTACAATGATCTCCTAGTTCTTTTCATTTCACTTGGCATCAATTCATGTAAGTCTCTCCAGACTTCTCTGAAATCATCTTGCTGATCATTTCTTATAGAATAATAATATTCTATGACATTCCTATGCCATAACTTATTCAGCTATTTTCCAATTGATGGGCATCCACTCAGTTTCCAGTTTCTTGCCACTACAAAAAGGATGTCATATTTTGCACATGTGGATCCCTTTCCTCCTTTAAGATCTCTTGAGGATATAGGCTCAGGAGAAACACTGTTGGAGAAAGGGTATGTACACTTTGATAACTTTTTGAGCACAGTTCCAAATTGCTCTCCAGAATGGCTGGATCAATTCACAATTCCACCAACAATGTATTATTGTCCCAGTTTTCCACATCCCCTCCAACATTCATCATTTTTTCCCTCTCATCTTAGCCAATCTAACAGGTGTGTAGTGGTACCTCAGAGTTGTCCTAATTTGCATTTCTCTGACCAATAGTTATTTAGAGAACCTTTTCATATGACTAGAAATGATTTTAATTTCTTCAAATAAAAATTGTCTGTTCATATCATTTGACCATTTATCAGCTGGAGAATGGCTTGAGTTCTTATAAATTTGAGTGAATTCTTTATATATTTTAGAAATGGAGATCCATTTTTCTGTCTTCAACTACTTGCTAGACATCTATCTTTACCTGGTTATCCCATCGGTCCCTCCAACTTAATATGTCCCAAACAGAACTTTTCCCTTAAACTTACTTTTCTCCTATGTAATGTCTGTTTATGTTGAGGCATGATTCTAGTTACCTAACTATGCAATTTAGGACTCATCCTTGATTTTTCACTCTTGTTTCACCCTTCTGTGTCAAATCAGTTGTTAAGACTTGTCAATGATGTCTCCACAGCACCTCTAACATCCATCCCATATTTTTATTCAAACCATAACCACCCTAATTCACAGTCCCTAGTCACTTCTTTCCTCTCCTATTGAAATAACTTCGTAATTGATTGCTCTGTATAAAGTATCTTTTGTCTCTAATCAGTCCTCCACACAACTGCCAAATTAGTATTCCTAAATCACAGATTTGATTATATGATTTCTTTGCTCAAGAATTCTCAGTGGTTCCCTGTTGCCTTTGGGATGAAATATAAACTACTCCATTTGGCTTTTTAAAACACATCACAATATGGTTGCAACCTATCTTTCTAGGAAGTTCGGACATCACTCCAATCACTTACTATGATTCAGTCAAACTTGCCAAGTTACTATAACTTATACATTGTATTGTGTCTGCTATTTCTGTGTCTTTGCAATACTAGCCACTCATTGCTAGAATGCTTTCTCTTCTTATCCATCTCAAACCCTTTCTTCCCTTCAGGGCTCAGCTTTATTGCGAGTTTTCAATAATATATTTTTCCTGATTCTCCCATTTGTTAAAGATCAGTTCCAGTTACTTTGTGTTTTTTGCATATGTTGTATGTTTACTTGTATATGTTTTCTACTCTCACAATCTTTGAGGGTAGAGAATGTTTAATTTTTAATTTCATAATCCCAGTATTGAGCATATCTGACACATACAGGGTTTGTGGAATTAATTTGGAAGATTTGAGTTCAAATGCTGTCTCTTTTGTTTATGATCTGTATAATCTTAAGTTACATAACCTTTCTTAATCACATTTTCTGTATCTGTAAAATGAGAAAACTGGATTAGATGACCTCTAAGGTCCCTTTTACCCAACCATGTGCTAATAAATATTTCACAATTGTTTCTCTTACAAATTACACATGGTACACTTTTAATTTTAATCTGTATTATTAACACTTTTCTCATCAGTTTTTAAATTTTAGACAGTCAACAAAACTGTTAAGTCTTAATATGTAGAACTTGATAATTTCTGAAGTATAAATGCTCACAATGAAAATTTAAAAATTGTTCCTCAGCTAGCTTGAGCTGGCTCCAGCATACCACTGCTTCTAGTTCTAAATATGTGAGATTCATGAATGTATTTTTTTTAGTTCTTCAGCTGATGAAATAACAGATTCTTCGTATCCCTACAATTTGGCCTCATTTTTTGACATGCTGTTGGGATTCCATTCCTTTTCTCATTCTCCCACTCACTACACTCAGCTAGTCCTTTTCTCCTTAGGTAAAATTCTCATACAAAGTTTTCAGCTTCCCAGTCCTGGTATGTTTCTTTTCTCATAGAAGTTACTCTGTTTCCCTGGTTTCTGCATCAGTTTGTCTATTTAACAGAAAGAAGCAATTTCCCATTAATATCTTAGCAGGGCCATGCAGAGGTAAAGGTTAGCTTAGTTCCTCTGATGGAAAGTGCTTAGAGGAAACATTTAGGCTGCAATTAGATGCTTCCATGAATGCCAGAATTTTCATAGTCTGCAGTCCTCATAATTAAACACTTAACAAGAGAGTGTTGGTCTAGTGGGAAAAAACAGGCCAAACTGGGTTGTTATAGAAGCTTTGGGGCAGGAAAGCTGTGAACTCACTTTGCAGTCATTTTGCTAGTGGCAAAGTTTCCCAACTCAGTGCAAAAGCCATTTAACACCTTTAAAGAAATGGGAAATGGGTTTTTCATGTGTGGTGGTGCTGAAAATTGAGAATAATGACAGAGTTATTAAAAACAGGGCTTCTCTGCCTTAGACTCTTAATTGCTTCTGGACTGTAAAACTGAAATATAAGTGTTTAGTCATGGTGTCTTTTGATCATTTCTCTTAATTCTCACTCTTGTTTACCAATTTCAAAAATAATTTGTATTTTATGTAGATGGCATTTTAAAGTTTATAGAAATTCTTTTATAAATTATTACATATATTCCTTACAATCTCTCTCTTTTCTTTATTTCCTTTTCTTTCTTTCTCTCTCCTTCCTCCATCTCTTCCTCCCTCCCTCCCTCCCTTCTTTCCTTCTTCCCTTCCTCCCTTCTTCCCTTCTTTCCTTCCTCCCTTCCTTCCTCTCTCCCTACCTTCTTTCCTTCCTTCCTTCCTTCCTTCCTTCCTTCCTTCCTTCCTTCCTTCCTTCCTTCCTTCCTTCCTTCCTTCCTTCCTTCCTTCCTTCCTTCCTTCCTTTCTTTCTTTCTTTCTTTCTTTCTTTCTTTCTTTCTTTCTTTCCTTTCTTTCCTTTCTTTCTTTTCCTTTTTTTGGGAAAAGAAATGGGAGAAAAAAGAAGGATTGAAGCTGATTTAGAAGGGGAAGATAATTAGGAAGGTGATTTTGAGGGAGTTAAACTTATCACTTGAACCATGGGAATAACTGAAGAATATCCAGAGGCTGAATTTGGGGAGGAGGAATTTTGGAGAAATTGAAAAAAATTGTAAGAAAACAATAATCTCCAGGTCAAGATGCTATTTCTGAACAAAAAGGAGAAATAAATTGTGAAGGTGAATTTGTGGTGTTTGAATTTGTGAAGAACCCCAAAGATTGAGTTTTGTGGAAGAGAAATCTGAGAAACCTCAGGGTAATCCGAAGATTATAAATTGAATAAATCAAAAGGCTTCTGCTGGAAGACTCAATCTGAAAGAAGAAAGGAATTGAAAAGTAAAGACCTGAAGAAAAGGACTCAAGGACAAGGTAAGTGGCAAGGTAAGGTAAGAAAGAAAAAGTAAGCAAGACTCATTGATGAAATAATAAGAAGAGAAAGGAAAGACTATTAGGTAGTTAAAAGATGATAAAAAGTAGCATAATTCATAACAGATGCTTAGGAAGTGAAATATTAATTCCTCCAAATAGTTCAAAAAACAAGGTCAGTAATCTCAGTGCAGAGAACAAGAAAAGAGTTTATAATGTTTGCACTCCTGCCACATTCAAATACTATTATCTGTGTTCCAATGTAGGCTGGTCTACATTCTAGAAGAGAAGTTAAAGGGAATAAAAAACTATTTCTCCATACTTCAAGCCTTCAAAGACAATGATATATTCCTTTAAAAATGGAAATAGAGCTTCACTAGGGAAAAATATGAATGGGAAGGAGAAAAATGTAGTTATTATTTTAGGAAGATAGAAAATGCAGAGGAGAAAGATTAAAAAAAGGACAATTATGCAATTGAAATCAATGAAGGGAGAAATAGAAGCAATTTTGAAATTAAATACCTTACTATAGACCACCTAGACAGAGAAAAGAAATAGAATTCATGCCTAGCACGAAAATATGAGAGAGTAGTGGGAAACTTCAACTATCCAAACATTTATTGGATTTCTCTCTCTCCCTCCCTCTTTCCCTACCTGCCTCTCTCTGTCTCTGTCTCTGTCTCTGTCTCTGTCTCTCTCTCTCTCTGTGTCTCTCTCTGTTTCTGTCTCTGTTTCTGTCTCTCTCTGTCTCTGTCTCTCTGTCTGTCTGTCTGTCTGTCTCTCTCTCTCCCTGCCTGCCTACCTGTTATCTGCCTTAGCTCTTTCCCCTTCTTCTCTTCTTTTCTTTTTCTCTCTCTCTTCCAAAAATAATTTGCTCATAAATTCCTGATTTGCCTCAATTATATTTAATCTGTCAAAAAGTGGAATAACAAGTAAGGGGGATTCTAGATATAATTCTCTCTAACTGGGAGAAGTGGTTAGTGTGTTTGTTTGGTCCTAGAAAGTAAAACTCACAAGAGATAAATTTAGACTGGATATTAGCAAAAAATTCCCCTTTGGTTAAATCTATCCTAAAATGGATTGAATTGCCTTATGACGTAGTAGGCAGGTCCTTCCTCATTGGAAGTCTTTGAGCAAAGACTGGATGACTATATATTGTATATGTTTTAGTGGAAATCATTGTCAAGGTGGCCAAGATGTGCAGCCTGTATCTATCACCAACAAGCTATTTAATCTTGTCTTGTGAGTCCAATGGAGAGCCAATACCTGGTAGAAGGTGAGTCAGGGAAACTTCTTTGACAAATTTCAAATGGAAGGAATTGCAGCCAAACACAAAATTTGCATAAAGCTGACACTGAAAGGCTTCTCCAGAGCTTTAAAAACAGCCCCAAATGCCAAAATAGTAAAGACTGAACTGACTAATAACTGAACAATAAGCACTGTCCCTGCCTCCCAGTGGCCAGAGATCCACATCTTAGTCTTACTGTAACATGTGATATGCTTAAAGGGATTATTCCTAGAAAATTGTGGATTGACTTTTGAGATCCCATTGTCCTAGACTTTGAAGTCAACATATATTTACCTGTACAAGACCTTGGGGTGGATTAGTTGTTCCCTGAGATCCCTCCCTTCAAATTCAAAATCTCTGATTCTGCAACTTTAAGTAGGTAAGTATTTTTTTTTTGCCTATTTTAGTAATGTAAAAATTGGATATCAGATGTTAAAATGATTTGATCAAAGTCATGCAACTAGTAAGTGGCAAGCAATGGGGCAGACCAAGATCTTCTGACTCCAGATTCAGCAGTCTCTCTTTTATATACAGAAAAACAAGAAAAGATGATAGAAAGGAAGGAGCACTGGCTTTGGAATTAAAAGGATCTTGGTTTGAATTCTACTTGGTACTTTTGAGACCAGACACTGTGACTAAGAATTTAACCTTTGTGGACCTCAGTTTTCTTATATGTAAAATGAAGGATTTGAATTAAAAAGTTTCTCATGTCTGACTTTATGATCTAGAATCTCTGCAAATAATTTAGTGAAAAGAAATCTGACCTTGGAGTCACCAAATATTTACACAACTTTGGATAAATCATTTATCCAGTTTCTTCATTGTAAAATGATGATTTTGGACAGGATGATTTCTAAAGCATCTTGTATCTCTAATACTATGATTTGTAGAATTTCAGAATTGGAAGTGATGATAGAGACCTGGTGCGATCCCCATCATTTACTCATTAAAAAAATAAAAGCCCTAAGAATTTAAGTATTACTCTCTGATTCTCACTCATTGATTTTAGATTATTTTATTATTGCAAAGTGCTGTAGACTTTGTAAGAATTTGCCTTTAATTAGAATGGAACTTTAAATGAAGTCATCTTTTGAGAGATGAGTGATGGCTATGTTTCCTTTTTCTAAGGAGCTGGGACTTAAAATATTAAAACTCTTCTAAAGCCTCAGACCGAGAACAAGAATAAGGCAATAAGGACTCATCTGCCTTTAGGTGACAATCATAGTCAATGCAAGATAGCACATGTAATTGTAGAACTTACTGGCACAGAGAGTTATAAACTATCAGAACTGGTGGGGACCTTACAGCTCATTGAGTCTAACCTCCTTATTTTGCTCATGGAGAAAAAGGTGTTTTATCAATACATTGACATGAGACCCCCATCAGTAAATTTGCCTGGGTAGAGGCTAGCCTTGTTTGGGGCTGTGATTAAATCTTTCTGCCTTCCCTCTCTCTCCTCTTCTTTCTCTTTCTCTCTCATCCTCCTCTTCTTGTTCTTGTTCTTGTTCTTCTTCTTCTCTCTCTCTTTCCTTTCCTCCTTCTCTTTCTCACTCACTCAGTCTCCCTGAGTGAATGCTCATCAATACCTCTGTTAATATGATTGAAGATATATCCTGGGCCTAGGTACTTGTCAATTGTTTTATACCTAACTGAGAGATCTTTTAGTTAGGAAATAATTTAATTGTTTTAGGCTACTGTGGTTTGGCACCACCTATTCAGACTGAGCATGTAAATGAATTTCTGTAAGAGATTAGAGTGTTCTTTGAGGTGAGACATAATCAGAAGGAGCAGCAACAGAACTGAAAGTGTACCTAAGTTGCTAGGAGGAAAATTGAAAATGATATTTCAGAAAGTTTAAAAGAGAATGAGAGGAGAGGAAATAGAGGCACCAATTATTGAAGGCTTTTTCAAGGAT
Source organism: Myrmecobius fasciatus (assembly GCA_023553655.1). NCBI lineage: Eukaryota > Metazoa > Chordata > Mammalia > Dasyuromorphia > Myrmecobiidae > Myrmecobius > Myrmecobius fasciatus. Next base: position 366,844 of record JAJPUD010001685.1, on the reverse strand, counting down.
TTAAGCCAAGAAGGGGAGGGTAGATGTAGGATAATAGCTACGAGGTTTTTTTTAGTATAGAGGAGACATGATAATATTTGTAGCTACCCTTTGGATGGGTGAAGGAAGGGAGGAATAAGGCAAAGAAAAATGACTTTTGAGAACTCCCTAAGATTTAACCCAGTCCATATAAACCTACAGCTGAGGTGTGCTGGTCTATAAGTTATTCATATGAGGACATTGAGGACTAAAGAGAAATGATTTGTTCAAGGTCATGTAGCAAGTGGTATATTTAGGATTTGAAATTTTCTCAGCAGCTACATGGAATCCCTTCCTGAACACTTCTGGAACTTGAGAAATGAAAGGAAACCTTACACTGCACTGTTGTCACAAGTTTCCCCTAGCACGGGGGATTGTGATGAAAATAAACTTTCTTGGATAGTCAAACTGACTTCTTAATAAAAAAAGAAAGTGTAAATAAACTAGAATGTAACAGCTAAAACTATGGTTTCTCCATACTTTATTCATTTCATTTTGGGTAGAAGGGAAAGAAAATCCCTTTCTTCATCATCTTAGGGAGGGGAGAAAATCAGGGGTGAGGGAGAATCCACTCTATAATTTTGTAACCATGTGTGAAAATAGTATCCTTGATCTGTATCTCAGTTTCCTCATCTATTCTATAAGGGTATTCAGATTGTTCCAATTCTAGCTCTGCAACTTCCTAGCTATCTGAATTAGGTCAAGTCACTTGACCTCTCTTGAACTCCATTTCCTTAATTAAGGGAACACAATTAATATAATTTAAATTCCTTTCCATCTCCAAATCTATGATTCTATCATCTCTAAGGTTCCTTCCAACTCTAAAATCCTATTATCCTGTGATCCTTTTCTGAAGGATGCAATTTATGAAAATTTCCAGAAGATGGCAGAAGTGAGCTTATTTTGCAACACTTGGCTAAGGTTGGTCCCAAATGAGTTTAGAAAATTTGCAGAAGGTTCTACCTTCTGCTAATTCTCCCCCAAACACACACACACACACACACCCACCACACACACACACACACACACACACACAGAATTCATGATGATGAACAATGATGATAAATCATATCTTATTCTAAAGAGAACCACAGGAAAATGTGGATTATTCTTCATGGATGGTAAGAGATTTTTTTAGAAGGGGGATGTTGTGGATATTTGACAGGGCAAAAGTTCATGTCTGTACTCCACTCCAGCAGTACCCTGTACACAGCAGGCACAAGCGAGCACTTTTTATTTCAGGAACAAAAGTCTACTTTGTAAACTGCAAACAAGCCTTATACAAGATCCTGGGCCTTTTGCTATCTTACCCTGTGATTGGAAAGCAAATCTTCTTAGTATATGAATAAGCTGATAACTGAAGAACTTATTCTCTGGAGTCTCTAAATTTCCAAGCTTAAATTCTTGGCACTAATTTGATCATCTTTGGTGGGAGCTGTTGACAGAATTTGAGTCAGTAAGGAATTTAAAAAATGAAATATAGTGACTACTGTAATTTCTGTACTACTCATTTTCCCATGCCCATGAGCCTCATTTCCAAAAGCTGTTGGAATAACCTCTAAGCCCAATGTTTCATTTCTATACATTTATCATTCTGACTTCCTTCATTCCCTTGCAAATTCTATCCCTCCTTCTGAGTTGCAGTTTCATTCTTCAGTTTAACCCAAACTTGGAGCTTTCCCACAATGCCTCCTGATTCTTATAAATTGATGCACTGTTTCCTGGCACCTAGGGAGCGGGGGCAGAGACTAAAGTTGAGAAGGAACAGATGTAAGTGATTTCCATGCATCTACATTTCCAGCTTGCAGTTTTCCTCCTCGGGATCTCTTGAAAACTGAAATGTGTTTTCCGAATATGAAAATCCAGTTACACTGACAATTCCTTATAGACTTGAGTTCAAATCCTTGTTAGGATGCTAAGTGAGAGAAGATTTAATTTCATTTCAGTTTGCCCTTGGACTCTGTCACCAAGCTGCCTTTTGCCAAGGTTCAGTTCATGTGTCTTTCCTTAAAATACAGTCTTCTGTGATCATTAGAGTGCTTTTAATATAGGAAGTTAAAGTGGATCACTATCCCCTGTTGCCTTTGGAATTTTGTGGAAATTAGCATATCAAAGATAAATTAAAGAATCCAGAGCTGAAGTTCTTAACCTAGAGACTGTGAAATTACATATATATTATATATACATACATATACACATATATGTATATACTATAGTTTAATAAAGTTGATTTCCTTTTTAATTTTTAATATTTCATTTTATATTTCTTAAGGCATTGTTCTGAGGACTCCATAGGTTTCATCAGGTTGGCAATGGACCTATCATTCTCCAAATTTAAGAATTTCCCAACTTTAAGAACAAAGAAATAGGAATTTGTCTCAGAGAGAAGCTCAAAAGATGAAAATTAAAATTTGACCAATGAACATTTGCAGAGTATGTGCCTATGTGCCCTTACACTCAAGGACATAAAACATAAACAATGGGAAAGATCAGTGACAATACAAGGATTATATAATGTGGAGAAAAACACAATTAAATATTGTTCAAAGCAGCCCTTGGTTAATTGCCAAATGAGTTATCCAGTAACAAGTGGGGCAGAAGCCCAGTTTTGTCCCAGGAACCAAGTATATTAATTATATTCTTTTTATGAAAAAAATTATTGGTGTCTTTTGTTTTTACACCATAGTTATCTTGAAATAGGCTTCTCCTCTTCTTTTGCCAAATAAGTCTTCTCTAATATAAAGAAGGAAAAAAAAATAAATGATACAGTTTGAGTTAACAATAATAATAGCTATGATTTGCATGGTGCTTTAAGGTTTTCAATGTGCTTTACAAACATTGTCTCAATTGTTTTCTCATAATAACCCTGGGAGATGAGTGTTAGTGTTATCCCCATTTTATAGATGAGGAAATTTGAAGCAGACAAAGCTTAAGCAGATTTCCCAGGTTCCCCTAGTGGGTATCTGAGGTTGGATTTGAAATTAATCTTACTGACTTCAAGTCAAGCATTCTCTCCACTATACTATCTACCTGTTCATTACATTCAGCTAACACCATTTGTTTAATAATATCCAAATTGAGGGGAATCCACTTTTTTTTTAAAATATGCTATCATAAAAAGTGCTATTATGAATATTTTGATATATGAGAACTTTTCTTTTTGACCTTGACTTCTTTGGAGGTCATATCTAGCAGTCTAAGATACAGCTGAGTCTATCCTCAGCTAGTTCCAAATTGTTCCACAGTCTCTTTGGATGAAGTGATAACTTCACCAGGAGTATATGTGTGCCTAACTTCCTATAGTAAGGTGCTGAATTTAAAGGGTATTGAAAATACCCTAGCAGCATAGAAACAGCAGCACTTGGCTCAATTCCTTTCAAGGATTTTCTTCAGAGAGTGGTACAACAGACAAGCACTTGCATGGTGACAACTCCACAATATGCAGGGATTGGCAAAGAAGAAGGAATGAAGGTCTCAGAATGTGGTAGCATCTCTGCTCTGTGCATTATAATTCTTAGGGGGGGTGGGAGAGAGAGAGAATGAGTATGGCAAGTATGAAGAAAGGAAGACCAACTAATCTCCTTGTCCACTCACCCATTTCTATCTGCATGTGTGTGTGCATGTAGGGGTGTATGTGTGCAAGCATTCTTGGAACCACAAGAGCAACTTTCCCCAGTGCCTTTCACTTCACCTTCATATGGACAGCATGTGAGACCTAGATCTAAGTAGAAAGAACAAATGTTTCAAGATCCACTTATTGTTGGTGCCCAAACGTCTTGGAAATAAAGGTTTATGGAAACATCAATGACTGTATCCTAATGAATTTTTTGCATTTCTTATACTGATAGTATACATGGGAAAAAAAAACAAAACAACACTTCTTTTCCCACCCATTGAAGTGCAGGCTCCATTAGGTGTCCTTGAATTTGTCTTTTCTCTGAGTTCCACTTTGCAAAGTGTACTGATAAGGCTGGGACTATAGCAGCCATTAGGTAGATCTGGAGTAAGAAAGGCTTTGAGTTCCCATCTGGTCTTAAGCACTCAAATACCACTAGGCAGATCATTTTTAGTGGAAGGTTACAACTAGAGACCATTAGGGTGAGCATTTCTTTGTGGAGGAAACTTGATAGTTTAAAGATATGAGTGAGAAAGGGCAAGATCATGGGATCATAGGTTAAGGGTCTGAAAAGGAGCCTTTTATTTTTATGTTATGGAGGAGAAACTTTGTACATATCTTGTATTTATTTATTTTCTCCCTCTTATATCTTCCCTCAGTATCAGCTCCTTGAAAAACTGTTTTGATTTTGTCTCTTTATGCCAAATCATAGTACAAGGCCAGACATTCAGTGAAGTACAGGTTGATTGATTAAGGAACTTGGCCGTGACTAGATGTGGCTCATAATTAACCAAGCTGGGATTCAAATCCTAGGTCTTTTGATTCCAAGCTTAGTCCTCTTAATGTAGGGTGGTATGATCCAGATCAGTATGACTGGGTAAAAGACATTGTAGTGATAGGAATCCAAGTTTGGAATTGTAATACTGGAGTTTGACAAGGAGAGGGGTCAGGGAGGATTTTTTGAGTCTGGGATTGGGGGACAGGGATGACCTAAGTATTCGAGTTCCTATAATTCATTTCTTTCTGCCCCTGTAGTCAAACTAACTCTAATACTCTCAGTCCAGTCCAAAGGAAGGTCTTTTAGGGATATAAATATCCATGAAGCTCACTCTGGGAAAGAGAACAGAAGGTGGAATATTTCTCTTGAGTCTTTTTGTGACTGATGAAAAAGTCATTGTCTGATCAAGATAGATTAAACAGATCTAACCTTTAAGGGGGAAGACCTATTAAACTGATAAGCATCCTTACTCCTTTTGACATTAAAAAATACACACACACAAATATGACACAACAACAAAGCAAATAAACCTATCAAATGAGTGATTGAAAGCAAAAACCTTGTTATTGCTTTTTTTTCCTGTGTCCTTCCCACTTCCTCATCTTTACCCTCTCCCCTGCACCAGCTATGTAAGAGAGCTCTATCTGCTCCTCATGTCACAGAAAAATTTATTTTATAAAAAGGTGGCAGAATGAAACCTGGTCAAGTCTGATTAATTTGAATATACCCTGTCTAATGTGTCTGCCCTAAGCTCATTTCTCCTCTTGTCTTCTTACTAACTCCCATCTCTTCTCCTTCCTTGTTATTTCTGCTTCCTCTCTTCTCTTCTACCTTTCTCTCTCTCTTTTCCCTTCCTTCCTCTCTCCTCTTTCATCTTTCTTCCCCCTCTTCATTTCCCAAACTTTCTCTTTCCCCTTTCTTTTTCTTCTGATTCAGTTCTTCCTTTCCCCCAATAATCTGCCCAACTCAGTCCCCCTGATTTCTCCCCTCCTTCCCCTGATCTCTCTACTCCTCTTAGTCTCTCTAATTCCCTGTCTCTCTTTTCCCCTTCCCCTATTCTTTTGCCTTCCTTCTGTTCCCTATCTTCCTTTTCTCTCTCCTTTCCTATCTTCCTCTTTTGCCCTTTCCCCTCCTTTCTTTGCCAGTTGTGGATTTAGGGGGGTGTGTAATTAGCTAGAACCATAGCTGATTGACTTAGACCTTCTGCTGGCTGGAGAGTAAGTTAAATACCTGAGAAGCTTAGGTTACAACCAGTGTGTTTGCCAAAATGCTGCTTGCTATGTTCAGACCCAGCTTCAGCCCCATGCCCAGTCTCTCCCAGTCTGCTTCTGGCTGGTGGAGCCAATAGAGAATTAGAATATTAAGGGACTTATTTACACACCATGGGTATCCAGCAGGCACTTATACTTCCTCTTTGTCAGCAAGAGGATTGGATGAACTGAATAAATACTCCCAGATTCCGTCAAATATGCTCATTGCTTGAGAGTTTGTGTTATAGTTATCTTATCCGGAGATGTGTTGGCAGGATTAAGGCAGACAGAATCGGCTCTGCAGATTCCTCATTCAATGTCTTTCCTCTGCAGACAGCAGATGATGCAAAACTAATGTCCTCTGGTATTTCTTTTAATTAAAACCATGTTACGCAAGGGCATCGAAGAAAAAATAAACTTTTAAAATTCTTAAATTCATTTTCCCAAATAGAAAACTAATTTTGGAGACCTCAAATATCAGGCAAATAAAAGATTATCTTTCAAATCTGATCTGTCTATGCAACAGTACTGCCCCCTGCTATAGGTAGTTTTAAGTTACTATGCATATGATATGTAAATTGACAATTTTCAGAGATTTAGAAGTCAGAGGAAGATCTACTTTGTTGTGGAGGGGCTGTGGCCTGCATTTGGTATTTATTAAGAGCGTGTGTGTGTGTGGGGGGGGGGTCCTCTCCTCAAATAAGCCCCTTGATAGTAGAGACTTTCATTTTTTAATCTTTGTATTTCCCACACTTAGCATAATATCTGGCCTCTCTAACAGGCATTTAATAAATGCTTATTGATTGATTAGTAGAGGGAGTGCCTGTACCACTTAAATCTTGGCTCATGGGATTCAGATCCAGAAGGCCGTTAGAAATCATGTAGTTAAAAATTTCCCTTTTCAAAGACAAGAAAACTAGAACTGAGAGAATTTAAATGATTTCTCTAAGGGCAAAGACAGGACTGGATTCAAACCTTGGTTTTCTGATACTGAATATAGTATTTTCCCCCACTCTGTCACCTGATGAACTGAAGTAGCATATTGTAATTTTAAGTACCAGCTAAATTTTATTCGGAAACACGATTTTCTCTTTCTTGATAACTCAGAAGGAAATGGGAGTGGTTGAGAGGAAGAAGGAAGGAAGTTGTCTTCTTTGGAAGAATCTAAAAATGCTGAGCTGAAGATCTGAAATTTGCTGACCCAGACTGCCACAAGAACAGCCTGACCTGTCACTTTCACATAATGTTATGTATAGTCCAAAGAGTATTTTCTTTTAGAAATTTATTTTAAAGTGGTAGCAGTGACTAGTGAGTTTCTATTTCTGGAATCCATTAGTCACAGAGAATTCCCCATTTCAGTGTTTTTTCGAGGAAGCCACAGCTTTGAATGTTAAAGGGTCTTCAGAACTGCCAGCATTACAGACCAAGGCAAACAAGCTCCTTTGAGAAAAGTTGGAGTCATTTAAAAAAAAAAAAAAGGTCTAGAGAGACAAAAACATTCTAAATTGGTACCAACATACAAAATCTTAAAATTAGTAGGATTTGTCCCACTGCTGTAAAGGGAGTATATACTTACCATTCTGGAGGCACGCTAACTGAGGTATAATTTTATAAACAACTTTTCCCAAATTGACTCCTTTTTTAAGGAAGGATGGTCTATATTTAACAAAAGAAAATCTTGTCTCTCTCCTCAGTGTTAATGCCAGTGAGAAGAAATCAAGCACCTGGATCAAGAAGGCAGCAGGTATTATCAACAAGATCGTAGATTGGGAATTAGAAGGAATGTTATAAACTGTCAAGTCCAATGCCTTCATTTTATAGATAAGAAATAGGCACAGAGAGGTTAAGGGATTTGCCAAGGCACACATGGCTAGCAAGTATTCCAGGTGGGATTTGAATCTGGGCCTAATGTCAAGTCCAATAACATACTATCTCTAATGGATCTAACACAAATCAACATGCATTTATTAAGAATTTACTGTGTGCAATATTGTCTCTTAGGCACTCGAATTACAAAAGTAAAATGAAAACTAAAACCAATCTTAAAAGAGCTTACATTCTATTGGAGTTGGAGGAAATATAACAAATAAACAGATAAGTTTTTTGTTTGCTTGTTTTATAGCAAGTTGTGATTTTATTGCTGTAGGGAACTCTCAGGAATGAAACTCTAGGTGCTGTATAAGTTATTACTCTGCATTCTACTGTCTTGGTCTTAAAATTTTGCCTGGAAAGAGAAAAATGAAAAAGAGAAATGACTTGCCTAAGATCACATAGTCATTATATGTAATAACTGGGACAGACAAATACATGGTAATTTGAGGAGGGAGAACATTAACAATTAAGAGGATTAGGAAAGTCTTCCCTTAGGAGAAGACAAATGAAGGAAGCTAGGAATTCTGAGGGGGTAGAGGTGATGAGAGAATTTATTACAGGTGTGGAGGTCAGCTTTTACAAATATGGGAAAGCTGAGGATGGAAGGATAAATTCAGCAAAAAGGGAAAAAAAATTAAATCAATTGTGTGAGTATAGAATGTGGGAAAGGCAGCAATGTCACTGCAGTGTGGGAATGAACATAAAATCACTCTGAGGCTACCTATAGGCAGATATATAAATAGCAGAGCCTAGGCCTCTAGGGTAGTCCTCTTTAATTAGCCCTTATGCTGTGATTTTTTAGCTGAGTATGCATGAAAGCCAGGTGGAATCTTACTCTGGTGGAGTAGTATGGATAGGGAGAGTCTTATTTCCTGCATAACTTTCCCTCTGTATTTATGTTACTCTCTGTTATGCATGTCCATTGTGAAGCATTGTTTCTTGGACTACTGCTACAGACTATCTGAAGGCAATTAGATGCCTCAGTGGATAGAGTGCTGAGTCTGGAATCAGCAAGACCTGAGTTCAAATCCAGTCACAAACACTTACTAGTTGTGTGACCCTAGACAAATCACTTAATTCTGTTTGTCTCATCTGTAAAATGAGCTGAAGAGGGAAATGGTAAACCACTCCAGTATCTTTGCTAAAAAAATGCCAAATGGGGTCCCCAAGACTGACTGAATAAGATGATGTTAGCTCAAATTTTTGTAGTACTTTTTTGAACCAGATTTTTTTTAATTAAAGCTTTTTATTTGTAAAACATATGTATGGGTAATTTTTCACCATTGACCCTTGCAAAGCTTTCTGTTACAAATTTTTCCCCCCTAGTTCTCACCCCTCCCCTAGATGGCAGGAAATCTACTACATATTAATTATGTTAAAATACTTGACAGATTTAATATGTGTATGCATATTTTTATAATTATCTTGTTCTGTAAGAAAAGTTGGATCTACAAGAAAAAAAATCTGAGAAGGGAAAAACAATGCAAGCAAACATCAATAGAGAGCATGAAAATGTTATGTTGTGGTCCACATTTCACATCCCTCTCTCTGGGTGTATATGGCTTTCTTCACTGAACAATTGAAACTGGTTTGAAACATTTCATTGTTGAAGAGAGCCATGTCCATCAGAATTGATCATCATATATTCTTGTTGCTGTCTACAATGATCTCCTGGTTCTGCTCACTTTACTCACCATCAGTTCATGCAAGTCTCTCCAGGCCTCTCTGAAATCGTCCTGCTGGTAATTTCTTACAGAACAATAATATTCCATAATGTTCATATATTATAATTCATTCAGCCATTCTCCAATTGATGGGCATCCATTCAGTTTTCAGTTTCTAGCCACCACAAAAAGGGCTGCCACAAACATTCTTGCACATGTGGGGCCCTTTCCCTCCTTTATGATTTCTTTGGGATATAAGCCCAATAGAAACACTGCTGGGTCAAAGGGTATGCACAGTTTGATAACTTTTTGAGCATAGCTCCAAATTGCTTTCCAGAATGGTTGGATCTGTTCACAGTTCTACCAACAATGTATCAGTTTGGACCAGATTTCTTTAGTGTAAGGAGCTCCCAGTGAGGAATTCCCTTGATCAATGCAAATTAGCATCTCTCTTTACAATTTGTAATCTTTGAAAGTTTTCTAGGGCATTGTGGTTTAGTGACTTACTGAATCACATAGGATGGCAGGACTTCACCCAAGGTCTTCTTGACCCAAGAATGATTCTCAGTACATTATCCCACACAGTTTCTTGTGGTAAGAGTAGTTCACAAATATATGGGGAATAATGTCAGAGGGATTTGAGATGAAGAGAAGGAAAGAAGAGATTTTTCTTGGAGATTTGCTTCATTTTTTCTTTTCAGTGGAGTGGGAGATGAGGTCCTCACCCAAAAGATTGGAGCAGAGAATGGTGTGAAAGGCTTGAGGAAAGGAGAAAAGATTTGGAGTTGCTTCTGGTATAGGACATCAATTAGGATGTAACAGTAAAATTGCTGTAATGAGGATTCGGATCAGCTAAAATAATATAATTGTGTTATATATAAAATGTGTTAAGAATAAAATAGATAATATATAAATATATAATTTTATAATATGTAAAATATAATTTTATTTTTAGTAGATCCAGTTAGCTTTTATCTTCTCTGCTCAGGCTACCAACCACCCTGACTTCCTTTAAGTCCTACTTTTCATAGCAAGCCTTCCCCATTCCCTCTTGATCTTAGGGCCTTTCTTCTATTAATTAGTTCCAATTTATTCTCCATATAGCTTTCTTTGTATTAGTTGTTCCCATGTATTCTCTCTTATTAGATTGTAAGCTCCCTGAGATCAGGAACTGTCTTTTGGTTCTTTGAATCCTTAGGTTTTAGCACAGTGGTTGGAGTAGATGCTTAATAAATTTTTATTATTGATTGAAATTACTTTCTTTCGGAAATATTGGATCTCTGCCCAAATACATATATCAAGAAAGAAAGAAAGACCTAACCTAACCTGACCTAAGGTTCTTGGGTTTTGTTAGCTGAGTATGGTGGCTATGAATAAAGAGACATTTGTCTGCTTTTATTTGAAAAAGATTATTTGACTTGAGGAGATTAATTTCATTTGTAGAGACAGAGTGACACCCTCCAAAGACTGTGAAATCAAAAAGACCAGCAGAGCAACTTATCTAAAAGAGATGCAATATCATTTGGGGAGTGGGCCCAGTGAAAGTAGTGTGATCTCATTGATGGCCTTACAGCATCCTGATGTGAGTTGCTCATTAACAGATGTTTCCCATTTGTTTGACCTTATATGTGATCTCCATGTATGCTCATTCATGGTGTACATATCCATGAAAGGGTGGGTCTCAAGTTTATGGAGATATATATTACTGCAAATATTCTTAGAGAACTATTTCATTGAATAATTTTCTTTGAATTAATCATATTCTCTGACTTATTAGAAAACATAAATACATGAGGACTCATAATCTGCTGTTTTGCGTGAATATGGGCCCACAGAGTACTTTCAATAGTACTTTGAATTTTTTTTTTCCTGAGGCAATTGGGGTTAAATGACTTGCCCAGGGTCACACAGCTAGAAAGTATTAAGTGTCTGAGATCAAATTTGAACTCAGGTCCTCCTGACTTCAAGGGTGGTGCTCTATCCACTGCATCACCTAGCTGCCCCCCCAATAGTACTTTGATAATAGCTCTAATAAATACTTTGGGACCCTGCAAGTGAGAAGGGGATTTTTCCCCAGGTGCTACATATTGAATTAACATATAGATAGATACAGATGTATATAGATAGCTATATATGTACATATATATGTACACATATATATATATATTTGTATGTTTATATATATATTAGGTATGAAACATTTATCACAGATATTTAATGCCAAAATTTTCTTTCACATGATTATTTTTTCTCTTATTTGTTTCAATGATTTTATTCACATAAAGCTTTATAAATTTGATATAACTAATAAAAATTGCCTATTTTATCTTTCATGATTACTTCCATACATCATTTAATAACTATTCCCCTGGCAATAGTTAGGAAGATGCCTTCTTCCAATCTCTTTGAAAAAAATTATTTTAATAATATAACCTTTTATAGTTAGGTTGCATATAAGTCTAGGTTTTATTAGAATATATGATGTAAGATGCTCCTTTAAGGCTAATTTATGCCATGCCTCTTTTTAATTTTCCCATAAGTTCTTATAAATAAAGATTTGTTTCTTCATTAGTTTTTGGTTGTGACTTCTGGCCAAGATCTCTTTCCAAATTCAGGCTCCTACATACCCACTTTAGCAAATAACCTGAAACTTGCAGCAGATTGAATAATGTTCAAGAAATCCAATGAGAAATTATAGTAAGCAAAATCTTGCACACCTGAACCACATGGAAAATCAGCAATAGGAAAGAGTGTGGCCACCAAAGTCAACATCAGAGTAGGCAAATAAATATAGCCTTATAGCATTACTAGCCAGAGACAAATTCAGTCTGTAAGACTTTGTGATCAGACGCAGCAAGATTGGAGATACCTTGAATGATATTCAGAGTGATCAAAAAATCCTGGAGTAGAGAGATCTTAAAAGCCCTAAGGAGTTGCAGTATTCAGAATGACATAGTTCTCATACTGGATGTTCCTCGTGTCCTAAGGCTCACAGATTGTTAAACTTATTTTGACAGTCTTAAAGATCTACTGCTTTGAACACTAAAGAATAACATAGAATTGTGCCCAAAGGTCTATAAAACTGTGCATACCCTTTGATCCAGCAATAACATGGCCAAGTCTATACCCCAAAAACTTCAAAAAACGGAGGAAAAGACCTATTTGTACAAAAATATAACAGTTTTTTTTGTGGTGGCTAAGAATTGGAAATTGAAGGGATGGTTATGAATTAGGGAATGACTAAACAAACTGTGGTATATAATTGTGATGGAATATTATTGTGCCATAAGAAATGATAAGCAGAATGATTTTTTAAAAATCTAGAAAGGCTTAGGTGAACTGATGCAAAATGAAGTGAACAGGACCAAGAGAACATTGTACACAGTAACAACAATGATTTGGCTATTCTTAGCAATACAAAGATCCAAGAAAATTTTCTTGGATGAAATATGCAATCTATCTCTAGAGAAAGAAGTGATATTGTTTGAATATGAACTTAAGCATGCTTTCATTCTTTTTTGTATTCTTGCATAGAATGACTAATATAGAAATATTTTACATGATTAAAAATACTTACATAATAAATTCAATATGATAATGTTTAAAAAGATCTACTACTTTGAACTTCAAAGATGAGGAAATGTTACTGTGTGGGTATGTGGGAATTAATACCTGGAGATGAAAGTTAAGATAGGAACCTAGGGGACCCAAAATGAGAGTAAGTATAGCCAACCTTCTATCTCCATAAAATGCAATAGTGGACAGAGAGTAGACCAGGAACAAAGTCTTAATTCAGTAATTATAATTAAAGAGATGAGTAAAGAAGAAAAAAAATTGACTAGAAAGTAAAAAAAAAATTAGATCTAGAGAGCCCTCAAAAGAAAAAGTCAGTAACTCCATAACAAATGCAAATAGTGACTCAAAGTTAAAAAACTTTTTCCACAAGGATTACATAAAATACATAAAGGGAATAAAGCAAAAGGAACACTCTGGAGGAAAGAATTGGAAGGAAATGAAATGATATAAAAGAGAAAGTGATAAGGCTAAAGTGATGGACTTAAAACTAGAATTGAATAAACAGAAAACAATTATTCCATGAAATAGTATAAAACATTAGAAAGAATAGAAAGATTGAAAAAAAATCAGAAGAAACAGCATAATTAATTAAAGAAACTTGGGGCACACATCAAGGAGAGATCATTTAAAAGAATCAAGGGGTGACTAGGTGGTGCAGTGGGTAGACACCAGCCCCGAAGTCAAGAGGACCCGAGTTCAAATCTGGTCTCAGACACTTAGCACTTCCTAGCTGTGTGACCCTGGGCAAGTCACTTGACCCCAATTGCCTCAGCAAAAATAAAATAAATAAATAATAGTAATATGTCTTAAAAAGAAATTAAGAGTCAAACTACTAAAGCATGCTGAATACTGGTGTAGATTGAGTTAAAATTCTCCTTAAAGAAATAAAGAACTTAAATAATTGAAGAAATGCTCAGTGCTCGTGGTTGAGTCATGCTAAGTATGAAGGAATATAATGGGTAAATGACATTTCTACACCTTTAACTATATATATTTTTATTAAAGCTTTTTATTTGTATAACATATGTATGGGTAGTTCCCTAACATTGATCTTTACAAAGTTTTCCATTACAAATTTTACCCCCAGTCCCCTCCCCTCCCCTAGATGGCAGGAAGTCCACTACATGTCAATAATATTGAAATACTTGACAAGTTATGCAAGAAAAATCCTATCTACAAGAAAAAAAAAAGAAAATCAGAGAAAGGCAACACAATGCAATCAAACATCAAAAGAGATCATGAAAATGTTATGTTGTGGTCCATTTTTCATATCCCTCTCTCTGGGTGTATATGGTTTTCTTCAGTGAACAACTGGAACTGGTTTGAGACAATTCTTTGTTGCAGAGAGCCATGTCCATCAGAATTGATCATCATGTAATACTGTTGTTGCTGTGTATGATGATCTCCTGGTTCTGCTCGTTACACTCAGCATCAGTTCATGCAAGTCTCTCCAGGCCTCTCTGAAATCATCCTGCTGGTCGTTTCTTATAGAACAATAATATTCTATAACATTCATATACCATAATTTATTCAGCCACTCTCCAATTGATGGACATCCATTCAGTTTCCAGTTTTTAGCCACTACAAAAGGGCTGCCACAAACATTCCTGCACATGTGGGTCCCTTTCCCTCCTCTAAGATCTCTTTGGGATATAGGCCCAATCACCTTTAACTATATTATAAAACAATGATCATCAATACCAAAAACATTTGGTATTGATTAAAAAATAAGATCATAGATGAATGGAAGTGATTAGATGAGGAAGAATCAGAAAAAAATGGAACTCAATAATCCAAATATGATCTGCTGAAAAGCATGGGGAGATGCATTAACTGATGCAAAGCAAAGAAGAGATATAAGAAGATACCTCCCCCAACTCCTATGTAGAGGTGGGATATCCATGCCAGTGGAACACTGCTTATATTGTTAGATTTTTAAAAAAAGTGTACTGTTCAATTAAAAACATTTTTCTTTTTTTTTTCTCTTTGCAGGAAAATATTTCATCTTGTGGGACAACTCTCTGGGAAGGGAGGAGAAGACATAAAAGGAAAAAATTTGGTTATGTGAAATTAAAATAATTTAAAAAATAATAATTGGAATCCCTGAAATCTATGGGGAAAAAACTTGGAAACTATATTTCAAGAGAGCATAAATGAAAATTGTGCATTAAAATAGAGAGAAAATCAAAGATACCAAAAATTTGCCAATTACTTTCTGGAAAAAAAATTGGACTTGAATCTTTTAACTCATGTCTTTAAAATTTGAAAGTTCTCTTGAAATTTTTCTGGATTTTCTTGTTATTGCCTCTTTATTTCTATAAGTTTTTTAGATTTTATTAATTTCCTTTTTTCACTGGAATTCACTGGAAGTAACTCCATTACTTCATATTATTTAGTCATTATATTATGTCTTGTTAATTCATCGTTGTTCTTTCTGTGAGAGTACTATTGATGGGTTTCTATTTGTGGACTAAACTTATCCTGAACCTCTTTATTGATCATTTACTCCTTATCAATTACCTCTATATGAGGCCTCCAAGTGTTTTTTTTTTCCTCCTCCAGTCATTGCTACATAATTTCTCCTTGGATTCCAGAGGACTGGAACACTTAAAAAATCCCCCTCCTATTGATAGGTGAATGAATTTTTGGCTAGATCTTTATTGTATAGAAGTTTCACACAGAGAGAACAACAGCTGGACATAAAAAGTCTTCTTTTTCATACCATGGGATATAGACTTTGAAACTCTAGGTCTCCCCAGTATACCTAGTTACTCCTTTTCTCCATTGTTGGTTTGGACAATTTTATTCTTTTTTCCCAGTAGGGAGCATGTATATGTTCAGATCAGGTGGTTGAACAATAAAAAGTTAAGGATAGAAGTCATCTCAATTAAAGTTCAAAATGTAGACATTTTTAGTTTGTCACAGGAAATGAACCAGGCTGAGATGATGAGTATATCTGTGACCCAACCTCAGTTGTTATTTCTGAAGGCTTTAAATTATGTGGTCATGTTTTTCAATTCCTCTTTTTACCGCAACACAAATCATCACATATCCAGAATATTTCTTTTTGTTTTGAAGTAATGGAGTTTGGTCATTATTCTGAGAACAATCAATTCTGCTGTCTTTCTGATTTTTATTTATCCATTTTTATTTTAGCATGGTCCAAACTGCATAATGAATGACATCAGAAAATGATGAAATAAATAAAATATCTGTCTTAATTAGTACTTACCTGACTAAAAAGCCAGAAAATTCCCTGATAAATTTACTATTACCAGAAATATGATCAGGTAAGAAAGAAGACACTGAATCCCACTTTCTCAGAACTTGCACTCACCATTATGCCCCTCTTACTTCTCATGTGCTCTCCCCTTCCGTGCTTTCACTGCTGAACTCTATGGAAGAAAACAGCACAATGATTTATCTCATGCTTGTCCCATTACTACTTTCAAGAACTGAGCATCCCATGTTTAATTATGAATCAGTGAGATGTGGTAGCATTAATTATAGGACTGAGGCTTTGTTACCTAGAGAAATTCAGTGCATGTTTAACTTTGCTTTCTTGGAGAAGAAAAATTATGCTTTTCTTGATCTTGGAAATAATACTGTGTGAGTATGGATGTTAACACTCCAATATTCTGAGTTAACAAGCTTTAGTCAAAAGCTTCTATAGCTGATAGGGATCCTTGTAGGTCACAAATATCCCTTCACAGCATTTGAGTTTTCTCAGTTCTGATTCCAACATACTAATTATTTAACAAGTGAGAGTCCAGTAGTTCCACTTAGGGAAAAGGTTTAAAAAAATGCTGTCTTGAAGAAAAGTAGAGTTACCATCATCATCATCAGGAAGTGATCACGATTTTTAAAATTTCTATGTGGCCCTCTGATTCTAAGATATTTGGGCATTATTTCTTTATAATTTCTTGAAATATTTTTTGGTTTTTGATTCTGGATTTCTAGTAATCTAATCATTCTTAAATGATCTCTCCTTGATCTATTTTCCACGTCAGTTGTTTTTTTTCCTGTAAGATATTTGACATTTTTTTCTATTTACTCAGTCTTTTGACTTTATTTTATTGTTTTGCCAGTCATTAGCTTTTACTCGACTAATTCTAATTTTTAAAGTTATTTTATTCAGTGAGATTTTGTGCCTCTTTTTTCATTTAGTCAATTCTGTTTTTAAGGGGTTAATTTCTTCAGTTTTTTGTGTGTTAATTTTCTTTACATAATATTCTTGAATCATTTTCACTTTCCCTCATTTTCCCCTCTATGCCACATATTTGATTTTTAAAATAATTTTCCCTCCTTTAAAATCTCTTTTTTCAACTTTTCTAGGAGTTCTTGTTGAATGTGTGTCTAATTTGCATTTCCCCCTTTTAATCTTTGCTTATAGATGCTTTTTTTTCTTTTTTCTTTTTGCTGAGGCAGTTGGAGTTAAGTGACTTGCCCAGGGTCACACAGCTAGGGAATGTTAAGTATCTGAGACCAGATTTGAACTCAGGTCCTCCTGACTTCAGGGCTGGTGCTCTATCCACTGAGCCACCTAGCTGCCCCTTTATAGATGCTTTTAAGTCATTGTCTTCTACTGAGTTTGTCTTTTGAACTTCCCTGGTAGCATACTAGCTTTTTATGGTCAAGTTTTTGCTGTTGTTGTTGATTAATTTTCCCAGCATATTTCTTGACTAGAGTTGATTAGAATTGAATTTAGCTTACTTCTGGTGGGACAGGTAGTTACTATTCTAAGCTTTAGACTTTTGGGTCCTACTATTTTCCCAGCTAGTCTTGGAACTCTTAAGTTTTCTGTGCTTCCAAGATGGTGCCATCCAGGGAGAGATGTAGTCACTATTCTCCTTGTCTGTGTTCTGGTCCTTACCCAAGTATGAATACTGCTCTCTTTTAGCTGTTTGCTAATGTCCTTTCTAAAATATGGTGCTGTAAATTGGAGTCATTCCTTGACATTATTATGAATAGAGGATAATACAGAAGGATTATCACTTCCCTCATTCTGGTTATTTTATTAGCTTTATTTTTTGTTGCATGTTACACTGATGACCTATAAATCTTGTAGATCCTCTTCACTTTCCTTGAGTTTTGGCCACATCTTCTTCATTTGGTGCTTGTACATTTGTTTTTTGATATTGAGTACAGTACTTAGCATTTGTCTCTATTGAATTTAAACATTTTTAGTTCCCATCTTTTGAGGTCTTTTTGGGATTTTGGGATTCCTATCTATAAACAAATCTAGTAATCATCTATTTCATTATTCCAATCTTCCCCCCCCCTTTTCATACACATATGCACACAAGCACACACACAATATACAGTGGGAGTGGAATTTTCAGATGTATAGCTTCCATTATAGCAGACACTCTTACTTTGACATAAAGTTTTTAAATCATCAAAAAGATGGCACTCTGCACTTTTCCCTTTTAAGAAAAAGCAAAACTAAAAATGAAGAGATTTTACTTTCTGACCCCAAGTCAATTGAGATAGAAAACATTTCTAGGGAAGATTGTCCTCTTCTGCTAAAACCAAATTACTAGATCAAAAGGTCTAGTAGGAAGCTTTGCTACAATCAAAAGATGCAGTGGGGAGCTTTGCTATAATCTTGGTTTCCAGGTAAATCAAAGCTAGAACCATTACAAAGGAAGGGAAAATTAGATATTGGCTAGTCCCCATACTCAGCTTATATTTCACAGGCTTATGTATTTCCTTTTTTAGCCCGGAGGTGACACCCGAATTCTTGAAGTCTATGTCTTTAAAAGGCAATCTGATAGTTTTTTGGGGGACAAGTCCCTCAAACTTCTGTAATATAACCTCTATTTGCTTTTTGAGGACCAGTTTAAGCAAGTAGATAGAAGCTCATCACCAGAGATCTGGTCATTGATTGATGGCTCATTTTGATCATGACAACTATGAAGCATAAATTGCACAGCATGAGAAAGTATGGAAGTGATTTGAAATGGTGGAATGGGTTTTCTTGTGATGGAGTTCAGATCCATTGGCATATCAAAGACCTTCTAAGAAGATTTCCTCTGTGTGTATGTGTTACCACATCAATTTGGGAAAATATCGAATAGTCAACAATAATTCCTACTCACTGACTCCCAAGAACATCTGGCTCAAAGTGACAGGACTTTATTCATCCAGATACTATACACAGAGATTATTTATAAGTGTGTTCAGATGCCCCTGCACACATCATGCCAAATCACGGGCTTTCTTTCTAAAACAACATGTATAAAAAGCTTGTAAAAAACAGTACTCTGGGAGGAACACAGAATAAAACCTGACAAAGTGATTACATTTTACAAAGTCTTCACATCTGTTTCCTCACAAATGAGAGGAAACAAACTGATTAGACAGTGAATAGGTGGCACTTGAGCACAGGGGAATTCAAGAGTGACAGCCAACCCACTGAGGGATGGAGTGGAAAAGAGTAGAGTGAAGAGAGAACCTTTGCAGGTATTATGTTGTTCTAATGGCAGCAATGGGACAATGGAAGTAGTCCTTCCAAACAGCTGGCGGACCTCTTTTCTGACCAGTTCCCTTTCATTAGAAAAATATTACATCTGTCCTTGACATATAAACAATATGATTACTACACAGAGAGACACATGGTGTTAGGAGAAAGTCCCAGATTGAAATGACTACCTCTGAGTCTCTTCTGACACTAGCTTATTGTGGCACACTGAGCAAGTTACTCAATTTTTTTTAGTTTTATTAATCAAATGAAAATAATAATTATGGCTTCAGACGTCTTGTTGATAAAGTAATAATGCATTCTTCCATAGTATTTTCCTCTCACTGAGCCTACCTATGAGCAAGGAGGTCAGTTTCTCTTTTACAGATGAAAAAACTGAGACTCAGAGCAACTGAACCTTATTAGTAAGTTCTGGAACTAGAATTTAAAATGGTCTAGTAGGGCCAAATCCAGGGCTCTTTCCATGATACCATGATACTGTTCCAATGTGTTGGGCTACTTTTGTTTTATCATACTTATGTAAGGGTTTTTGTTATTTAACTCTACCATCTATTCATAATTCTGGTAGTTACTATTTACAGACCTCTAGGTTCCTCCCCTGCTTTCCTTCCTCAATGGTTTTGATATATGGCCTACAATTAAATTGTAGACTAGGAGACTTTGACATACATATTAATTCTTTCTCTGATATCCTAATCCTCAATTTTGTTCTTCAACCCACTCTCTCCCATGAGCTACTCTTTATCCATCCTCAGTCACACACAAAGATGGTCATACCCTTGATGTTTACATCATCCACTAATGTTCTATCTTTGTGTTCAAGAATTCTGAAATACTCTTAGTTGACCACAATTTGTTAACTTTTCACTTCTCTGTGTTTTCCCTTACAAAATTCTACTATTCAACCACATTATGACTTTCATTCCCTTGACCTCTCAATTCTCTTCCAGGTCAACCCCCCTACAGAAGTCACTCTCTCCTCTTCTCTATATCTTAACTCCTTAGTGAACCAAATCAATTCTACATTGTCCTTTTCTCTTAAATTCCTAGCCTCCTTATCATATAGCTGACTAAATTCATCCCAGTCTTAGCTTTAGATCACTCCCACAGTTTGTTATCTTTGTTCCTATAAAGGTACTGCTGAGTAAAAGTGGGGAAAAATCACACAACTGGGTCCTTTACAAATTTATATTATATAACCTCAACTGAGCCTTTACTGCTGCTAGGTAATTCTACTATATCTTCCTAATAATCTCATTAGTCCACTCTCCAGAGTTACTTTTTTAAACTTTTTCATCCCTTCACAGCCTCCCACAGCTCTCCCTTCTCTGATTTTTTTGGCTGAGAACCTTATCTCATATTTTCAGGGAAAAAAAGAAGCCATTTTCTGTGACCTTCCTCTTCTTCATCTCTATGACAATGACTATTAGATCTATGTATCTTGCTCCAATCTTTCTGTTGACCTTCAATCTCAGAATTCCTACTGTCTTTCAAACATCTTGAACTGGATGTCTAAATACAATAATGTGTCCAAAATATAGCTCATTATTTTTCACCCTAAAGTTTCCTTATTATTGTAGAGGACAATTCTATTTTCTCAGTCTCTCAGGCTAGAAAGATAGATTCCTGAATTCCGCCATATCTCTCTCTGCTTTCCTCCTCCCATATTTAAGCTATTGCCAATGCCTGTCAATTTCACTTTTGCAACATCTCTTCTTTATGGCTCTTTCGATCCTATTTTACTACCCCCATGCTAGTTCAGGTCTTTATCACTTCACACATGCCTACCTCAAGCTTTCCCTCACTGAAATCCATTGTCCTTTTAGCCACTAATGTGATTTTCCTAAAATGCAGCTTTGATCATGTCACCACGTTCCTTCCCTTAATAAATTACAGGTTCTCTAATATTTTTAGAATCAAATACAAAATACTGTTTGGCATACCAAACTCTTCATAACCTAGCTTCCTTCTACTTTTCCAGTCTTTTTATGTCTTATTCTCTGACAAATATTTTTTGATCCTATGACCCTGGCTTCCTGGCTGTTTCTAGAATAAAACATACCATCTCTCTGCTCTGGGTATCCTCTCTGGCTGATCCCCCATATTTGAAATGCTCTTCTACCTTAGCTCAGACCACTAACCTCCCTAGCTTCCTTCAAATTCCAACAAAAATCCTACTTTTATAGGAAACATTCTCTAGATCCTCTTAATTCCAATGTCTTCCCTCTGTTATTATTTTTAAGTGTAGCCTTGTATTTAACTTTTGTATATAATTGTTGTCTCTCCCATTAGATTTTAAACTCCTTAAATAGTACTGTTTTCCCCCTGTTTTTATATCTCCAACTCTTAGCACAAAGTTTATTGAGTGATTAATTGATTAAGGATGGGGATGGAAAATGCCTATCCTAATTAATGTGGATGCAGAAGGCCTGGAGTTTTCAATTCAATAAATCATCAACAAGTACTTATTAAGTACCTACTATGTCTTAGATCAAGTAAGAGTACTGGGGATAAAGGTATAAAATATGAAAGAATCTCTACTTATAAATAATTTACATTTGAATGGAAGGATAAATACATATAAAATATGTAACATAAATATAAAATTAGTAATTATATTAGTCAGAATTTTAAACTAAGTATAAATAAATATTTGGTCAATTTGAAAAGAATGAAGAGCTTGATCAATAGATAAAACCAAGGGAAACTACACAAGGAAAAACATTGCGATTTAGATCTATGTATATATAGCAGAAAATTTCAGTAGAAGCATTCTGACACTAGTGATTAAGGAATTTGCTGGGAGAATGGGGCAGGGTAGGAAAGTAAGAGTAATGAACTCAGATCAAGCTTACTCCTTGAAAAGAAAATGACCTTGTAAAATTCAAAAGATCAGAAGATTTGGGCTTTTCATAGGGGTAGATTGCAATGTCCACATAGTAACAGCAGCTAATGACAGATCTTCATTGGGAGCTGAGAGAAAAATTGAGGACAAACAAGAAATAAGGAACTTCAGAATCTACCAAAGTATTAAACTTCAGAACTCAGGAGAGCTACACCTAAACAGAATTTTAGGAGGACTCTAGGATAAGAAAACAAGATTTTCAGTAACCAAGAGACACAAGTTATCGTTTAGCTAGGTGCTCACTAAGTTTGAGCCCTCTACCTACCAGAATTTTGTTTAGGGGAAATTATACCCTGTTTGGTGGATTATTTTTAGTATCAATTTTCTTTCTATCCCATTTCATTAAATATTGTTTTGTAAAAGTAAATTAATTTTAGCTGTATAACTGATAATTAATGGGGAGTATGTCAGAGAGGAGCTTGTGAGTAATAATAAAAGACAGTTAGTCTTAACCCTTAGGAACTAAGGGGAGCAGTGGCCAGCCAGTTTCTTTCTTCTTCTTCTTCTTTTTTTTGGAATTTCTTTTTTTTCCTTTTTTTTAATTAAAGCTTTTTTATTTTAAAAACATATGAATAGATAATTTTCAACATTCACCCTTAAAAAACCTTGTGTTCCAAATTTTTCCCTTCTCTTTTCCCCACCCTCTCCCTTAGATGGCAAATAATCTAATATATGCTAAATAATATGTTCTTTTATACATATTTCCACACACAAGAAAAATCAAATCAAAAAGGGAAAAAATGAGAAAGAAAACAAAAAGCAAGCAAATAACAACAAAAAAGGTGAGAATACTATATTATGTGATCCATACTCAGTCCCCACAGTCCCCTCTTTGGGTACAGAGGGCTCTCTTCATCACAAGACCATTGAAACTGTCTTGATTCACCTTGCTGTTGAAAAGAGTCACATCCATCAGGACTGATCATTGTATAATCTTGCTGTTGCTGTGTACAGTGTTGTTCTAGTTCTACTCACTTCACTAAGCATCAGTTCATGTAAGTCTCTTCAGGCCTCTCTGAAATCATCCTGTTGATTGTTTCTTATAGAACAATAATATTCCATAACCTTCATATACCATAATTTATTCAGCCATTTTCTTGCCACTACAAAAAGGGCTGCTACAAACATTTTTGCACACATAGGTCCTTTTCCCCTTTTTTATGATCTTTTTGAGATACAGGCCTGATAGAGATAAAGGGTATACACAATTTGACAGCCCTTTGGGCATAGTTCCAAGTTGCTCTCCAGAATGGTTGGAACATTTCACAACTCCACTAACAATGTATTAATGTCCTAGTTTTCCTACATCCCTTCCAACACTCATCATTATCTTTTCCTGACATTTTAGCCAATCTGAGAGGTGTGTAGTGATACCTCAGAGTTGTCTTAATTTTAATTTCTCTGATCAATAATGACTTAGAGCATTTTTCATATGAATGTAATGCCACATGAATTTTTCAAATGACTATAATAATTTCTTCATCTGAAAATTGTGTATTCATATCCGACTACCAGTTGGAGAATGGCTTGAATTCTTGTAAATCTGAGTCAATTCTCTCTATATTTTGGAAATGAGGTCTTTATCAGAATCCTTGGATGTAAAATTTTTTCCCAGTTTATTGATTCCCTTCTGATCTTGTCTGCATTGGTTTTGTTTGTATAAAACCTTTTTAACTTAATATAATAAAAATTATCCATTTTGCATTCCATAATATACTCTAGTTCTTCTTTGGCCACATATTTCTTCCTTCTCCACAGATCTCAGAGATTAAACTATCCTTTGTTCTTCTAATTTGCTTTTAGTATCACTTTTTATGCCTAAGCCATGAACCCATTTCCATCTTATCTTGGAATGGAGTGTTAGGTGTGGAGCCCTAACCTATCAGTGTGAGTTTGATTTGGGAAAGTAGGCCCAGAGGAGCCGCTATATTTACAGAGAGTTTGTTCAGCTGTTTATGGCCACAGCCATATTCTAGAACTACTTCTTAGAGTTAAGATGTTGGGAATTATCACTAAGTCCAATTATTTTCATGACACTCTTCAGAAGTATCATGATTCTGTCCCCTTCCCCACCATGACAAATCTCAGCTAAGAAGGAGAAATGATCAGCAGAGGAAGGAAGGAACACTTAGATTGCTTTGATGATCAAGATTCAGGGATTGGAAATGAGGTCTTTCTGATGAAGGAATTCCAACCCTCTTCTCCCCCAAGAACAGTGCAAACAACCCTAATGAATGCATGGGTTTTAAGCCTCTAATTACTTCCTAATCATCCAGAATACAAGTTACATCTCCTAAAATACACCAGACAGCTAAACATAATCTTTGCTTTTCTCCCTGTATTGTCTGAGGAACCCAGATGTTACTGTAATAAGCACCACATAAACAAACAGTGCAGTGGCAGGCTAACCAGCTGTGAGTGACGACTATTCAGAGTTCACTTTTTCCCCAAAAAGTTTCTTGGTGGACTTGGATTTCTATCCAGCATTACTCAAGGCTAAGGCAGAGCTCCATTAGCTGATAACTATAATGCCTCAGGTCTAACCTTACTATACTTCATAGCATCTAATGGGAACAATTCAGCATGTGAATATTATGGGATCATAGAGTTCAATCTGGAAGGAGTCTTGGAGTGCCTATAGTTTAACCTTACCTCATTTTTAGCATGAGGAAACCGAATGTAGCAGAGAGGTGAAGAATCTTGCCAAATTTGTACAGGTAGTAAATGAATAATGGTAGGGCAGGAATTTAAACCCAGGTTCTCTGGCAACAAATCCAGTGTTCTTTCCTTATATCTTCTTTTTCTCTGCAAAAGATTTTATAGGATAAGAGTGGTGACCATGTCTCCAGAATAGTTTCAGCTTATTTTATCAGATTGAAAAACTACTTTGGATGAGAGGACAATGACTTTGGATCATGGGATTTTCACTCATAAAAGACCCTAGAAACCATTAGATTCTATCAGTTAATTTTGCAAAGGAGGAAATTGAGGCTTTGAAAGGCAGTGACTTCTCCGGGACCACATGGTAACCAGTGGAAGACTCAGGATTTGATCCCAATTCCCTTCATTCCAGATCCAGTTCTCTCTCCTTTGCCCCTCACTTTTCCCATTTGATCTTGTTGCTGCACTACTTTCCTCATTCATTACATACTTAAAAAAATCCTTTGGTTTAGTTTTTTTTTTAAAGAGTAATTTGGAGTTGATTGAGCTTGTGATTTAGCAAATTAGTGCAGAAAATTGCAGTGTTCACTCTACAATTTGTGTTAGTTCAAATCCCTTCTCAGGACAGATGGGACTGACCTAAATGACCTCTTGAGGTGGTCTTCAGTTTCTAACATCTAGCACTATACCTGGCATATGTCTGGTGGTATGAATATAATACAAAACTGAGTAAGATGTATTTGGTTCCCATCCTCGGGGAGTTTATAGTCTTGTTGGAGAGGAAGGGGGAAGGATTATCAGAATTCTAAGTTGGAATTAAGAATTTTTTCATAAGTGAAATTAACCCTAATGGGAAAAAATCAGTTTGTTATTTTTGGCCAGGTTTTGTCATACACATAGACAACCATGATTCTTGGGAAAGCTGAAAAATGATCATTCCTTCTAAATAATAGTAACCTAGTATCTTGATTCTGCTAATACTTAGTTCTTAACTGGCCACAGTCAGTTGAATGATAATTGTATATAAGGGAAATAACATAAGAAGTGTTTTAGAATGTCCCCATTATGGAAAGAGGGCTACTTGGAACAAATCTGGACTTGAATGTCAGCTTTAACATATACTAGCTATATGATCCTGAAAAAGTGGAAAAAGAACACATTAATAGTTAAATATTGAAACTATTCAATTCATCAGACATCTAGTGAGTACTTACTATTTATTTTGCTAGGCACTAGTGATGTAAACATGAAGCTTGCAGATTGACAAAGAAATGGATATAACATTGAAATAAATAAATGTGCTTAAAGGAAAGTGAGAAAGGGACTAAGGAGAAAAACAGTGATCTAGGAAAATTTGAGGGGAAAGAGGAGACAATTTCAGTTCAGGAGGTCTGAGAAGGCTTCATGGAGGGTTTGGCATTTAAACTGCATTTTGGAAGGAGAAAAGGATTTCAACAGGCAGAGATAAATAGTAAACCTAATGTAGGCATGAGAATGCACAGAAGTGGAGTAGGAAAAGAGAAGATTGAGAACAGCTAGTAGCCCAATTTGACTGGTACATAGAGTGCTTAAAGAAAAACAGTATGAAATAAGAATGGAGAGGTAGTTTGGAGTCATATTATGAAGGGCATTAAGAGGCAAGCAAAAGGACTTGAATTTTATCCTACAAAGCATTGAGAATCACTGAAGATTTTTGAGAAGTAGAGTTTCATAGACAGACCTTTGTATCAGGAATAATGTTTTATGTAATAGATGGATTAAACAGACAAGAGTGGGAAGAGACCAGAGCCAGAGTCCACTTAAAGGGTGTTACAGTAATCTAGGAGAAAGATGATACAAGAATACCTTGGGACATTGGCAGGAGAGAGCGGGTATTGGTGCAGGAAGTATTGTAAAGTCAAATAAGTTTTAAATACACATTTAATATAATAATATAGGAGATACTATACAATTATTTGCTAAACAAATATGTTTCAAAAGAATTTTAAGCTAACTTGTTTATTTGATAAAGGAAGTAGAGGAGAGTTAAGTGACTTGAAAGTGAAAGATAAGAATTAGAACTCGGGTCTTCTGGCTCCCAGTTTGTGTTTTTAATATATCCCACTGCTTTACAGACTACTAGTGTTGAAATCTCTCTGGGGTCTAAACTCACCCAACCCAAATCTCCAATGCTTCTATGTATGCAATCCAGGGCTCAGGACAAAGAACTATAATTTTTTTTGTCTCTTTTGATATTTGTCTTCATGATGACATCACTTTGTCTATAGTACTTAATTCTTTACAACATATTCCAGTGACTTTAAGAGTGTGTAAACTCATCTGAGAAAGACCTCTGACTGTGCACTAAGGGACACAAGACTGGAAAGGTAAGAGTTAGATTATAGAAGTCTTGAAGGTTGGGCTAGAATTATGGACTTTGAATCTCTTAGAAGAGAGTAGAGTTAATTAACTGAGCCATTGCATTGGCCAATGGGAATGTCAAGTATAGACAAATGACTGATTTTACATTTGCCTCATGTAATATGGAGATCAGAAAATATGTAACAGGCCTCTAACTTACTGAAAATAGTAAACATGAATCTCTGATTTCATTACTAGTCCTCCCATGAAGTCTCTCCACTGTCCTCCAGACACATTTGGTTTATTCCTTGGAATGGGCCTGTTACCCCATTTTGAATGTCCTGTTTACTCCTCTCTCTATTGATCTAACTTATATTTCACTGCTAGGCTTAAGGCTAACATGTCTTTTGTTTTATTTTTGCCTTTGTATCTCAGAACTTAATATGGTGCATAACACATGATAAATACTTGTTGGTTGATTAATTCTCTGACATCTCTAGCCTCCGTGTGTATTTTCCTTCTCTAGCCTTTTATAGCATTCATTTTGTTCTTTCTCCTTTGTGAGTTTGGAGTCTTCCTTCAAAACACTATGGCTCCCATTTTAAGAAAAAGAACAGACAAGCTGAATAGTGATTAGAGAAGAATGGAAGTAAAGTAAGGGGACTAGAGAATGTGGTATACAATGATTAGTTTAATCAATCAATGAATCAGCCAACCAAGGAACATTTATTATGCACCTACTGTGTGCCAGGCATTACCTTAATTTGGGGATACAAAGATAAAAAAATAGTTGCTCCACTCAAACATCTAAAATTCTATCAGGAAGGGTAACATGCACAGAGGCAAAGGTTGTGCATGATATCTGTAAAATAAAGATGATAATTGGCAGGGTTAAACAGGTTGAACAAATTGGGGATGGTTAACCTGGAAAAGACTGTGATAGAGACATGTTGGCTATCTTCAAGTATTTGACGGCTTATTATATATAAGTGAGATTAGATTTCCTCTAGCTCTAGAAGGCAGAACTAGGCACACTAAGTAAAATTTTTTAAAAAGGGGCAGATTAAAATTTGCTTTAAGAGGAAGCTTCTTAACAATCAAAGCTGTCCACAAGTGGACCTGACTGCCTTAGCTGATGCTGTGTTTTCCATAAACAAAGACCTTTGAGCAGAGACTGGGTGATCATTTGTTGGGGGAGGCTTCTTGGTATCCAAAGGGGTTTCTTGGACTGGGTAGGTTGACCTAAATGGCATTTGAAGTCTTTGTTAACTCAGATTTTGTGAATTATTTCATATGTTTACACTGCATATTTAAGGACATTGTCAGTTTTTTGATCATAATACATGACATGAGGATAAGCAGACTCAGTAAATATTTAATTGAATGGACTAGATTAATGGCAAAAAGGGACCAGAATTTATAGGGGGAATGTTCCTTTGCTTTGCCTTACATAGACTAGTTTTATAATCCCAACAACTGCTATTCTATTTCAACAATCAACTGTTTATCTGGGTGTCTCACACTTAAATCTGGTCCTGGAAAGAGATATTTTTACTGTTAGCTGTCAGGAATTTTTCCCCATTAACCCCTTTGGCCTTTTGTTCTGAAACAAGAAACTCAGTTCTGTCTGTTACTGAATCTAAGGGTACAACGTGACTCCTTTTACTCAAACAATCATGTTTCCAAAGCAGTAGGCCTTCCTTGATTATATATTCATCATCTTCAACCCTCCCCAACTTTGCCAGCCTGATGTACTTTCCCATCATATTCATCCAATTTCATTACATTTCAGATGAACAACACACAAAAATAGATAATGCAATCATTTCCATGCCATGTCTTTTAGAGAACATCTTGTCAGAGAACAACCTCTATTTCTGCTTGATTCAATTGTGTCCTTACAGAGCTCGTAGAAAGCAGGCTATCTGACTGCCTTGGTGGCTTACACAATCTAAAATGCTGCATTTTGTGAAGCCTGAGGCCTTTGCATGTAATTTTCTCTGCTTGCCATCCCATCTATTTAAAAGCTGGAGGTGGTCTTCCAGTGTCCCCATACTTTACATGGCATTCTGAGTCTGCTTTATAACTTTACTCTCTTGGAATAAGAGTTGGAATGAATCTGAGACTGCCTCATTTGACATAATTAAATTGGAATTTTCTCTATGACAATTTGATAAAATATTATTTAGCTTTCACTTTAAAAAAATCGGTATTGGTATCTGTTTTTCTTAGAACCTTTATTTTCTAGTATATCCTTCCCTTTTCCCCACAATCAAATATTTCTGGAGAGACACAGAGAGAAAGAGAGTCAAAAACAGAAATTGAGAGAGAGACAAAGATAAAGAGAGGGACATACACAGAGAGAAAAACAGAGACAGAGACACAGAAGCAGAGAAATATACAGAGAATTTTTTGAAACATCAGTAAAACAATCATACCAATCTAATTTGACATTATGTGCAATTTTTTATACTTATAGTCCCTCATTTTTGTAAAGATGGGGAAGTGCATTTTTTAACCTCTCCTTTGGAAGGAAGCTTGGCCATTATAATTATATAATATTTTTCCATTTAATTATTCTAGTAATTGTGAATGTTGCTTTTATAGTACTGTTTACTTCACTAATACCAGTAAATATTGTTTCCTTGTAGATACTTCACATCAAGGTGAAGAGTGGCATAGTAACATTGTTGAAAGGTGATAATTAGTTGATACTGCCAGTCACCTTTTTGTCTACTTATAAAAAATTATTATTTCCCTTTGAGATTATTGACATTTTGTTCTTTCAGATGAATTTTCTTATTTTTTCTCACTGTACAAAATAATTATTTGTTAATTTGCCTTGGTGCTGGAAAATGACATTAATTTAGATAATGTCTTTTTATTATATTGTTACAATCTAACAATGAACAATTAATATATCTCTAAATATTTAGATCTATATTTCTGCAAAGGGTGTTTTGTAATTATATTTTTGTAATTCCTGTATAAGTATAATATTTTATATATTTGAATGAATGAATGAAATTTCTCTTTATATGTCTTCCAGCTGGTGTGAGTTTATTTTATATTCTGCTACTTGGAAGACATGTTATCAGTTCATTTTAGTTGACTAAGTATTCTTTGTATAGAATATATTTGCAAAAAGTCATAATTTTGTTTTTTCTTTGCCTATGCTCATTTCCTCAAAAATTTTTTTCTTGTCTTATTATCACTCAATTCTCTAATAATTAATAGTGGTGAGAAAGGCCATCCTTATTTCATCACTCATCTTATTGGAAAGATCTGCAGTTTATCTTTTTAACATATAATACTATATCTTGGTTTTAGATATATGCCATTTATCATGTTAAGGAATATTCAGTTTATTATGTTTGTAGTGTTTTTTTTAAAGAAATAGATGTTTTATATATACATACATATATATTTTGCTGAGGCAATTGGGGTTCAGTGACTTACCCACAGTCACAGCTAGGAAGTATTAAGTGTCTGAGGCCAAATTTGAACTCAGGTCCTCCTGACTTCAGGACCAGCACTCAATCCACTGCATTATCTAGTTGCCCCAATAGGTATTATGTTTCTCAGAAGCTTTTTCTTTGAATTTATTTGTATAACTATGTGTTTTTTTGGGGGGGTAGTCTATTGTGCTATTAGTTTCCAAATATTAAACTAGTGCTGCAATGAGGTGATTATTAGTTGCAAAAGTTTTTAACTGATTAGGGTTAATAAGTAAATGCTCAAAGTAGTTAAAAACATTTCTGAAAATCTCAATCATTTTGGACACAAGGATTTTTTGTGAAAACTTAGATTGAATATGAGATGCTTTATTTGTTACAGCTTAGTGACTTATAGATCTTGGACTTCTAGCCAGGAAGATCTGTATTCAAATCTTGTCTCAGACACTTAACTTACCTATGCTACACTAGTTAAATAATTTAACATTTTTGAACCTTAGTTTCCCTATTGTAAAATGAGGGGAGAATACTTGACAAACTTTAAAATCCCCTTCATCATCTTGTGATTTCTTTTCTAATTGTATGATGATCTCCCTACAGGAGGAGATGGTAAGGGACTCAAGAAACACCTTTCTACAAGGTAGGTTATTTGGAAAAAATATATATATTCCTAAAAGTAGCATAAGCAAAGTTTTAATGGGGTGGGAGGGAAAGGGAAGGTCATCTGTCTTATAGGAGAGGAGACTTGGTCCTCATCAAAAAGTTAGAGATTGGAAGAATATTACATAGAGGAAGGGAGGGAAGAGAAAAGTATAGCTAAACACTTTGAACCAAGAGACGGAAGTGAAGGTTTTTTGAAGAAGTAAAAGTTGGATGCTGTGCTCTGAGTGAAAGCATCTTTGTTTGTGTATGTGTATACACAGACATGTCTATTTACACATGTTTGTGTGTATAAAAATTTTTGGAACCATAGTTTTCATTAAGTGAGAAATCACCCAGTAAGTTCAGAGGAACTTACTAAGGTTCAGAGGAAGAAGATAAGTGTTGGTTGGTGATTTCCGGTTGATAGCAGTCCAACTGTCTTTTGTCTTGTGGGTCCCCGATTTAAAGCTTAACAAAGAGCTTTCTAAGACTTATCAACATTGCCTATATCTGAGGATCCCTGTGAGAAAAACAATAGTTTCAGCAGAAACCTAGAAAGTTTTATTAATGATTGTGAAGAACTGGGCAAGAAAACAAAGACTATATATAGAGGCACATAGAGGCAGGCATTTTTCTTATTATTGATCACTGAAGAAATAAATGTTCAGAGAAAAATTAATTTGGGAAGTAAACAAGAGGTTAAGAAAGAAGAGACTGAGAATAGGATTTGGGTGAATTAACTCAACATGACCAGCAAAGGGGACAATTTGTTACTGTAAGCTTCTTCAAGCCTTCAATGTTTCCCCAACAAAGGAATTAATTATCAGTTATAGTATAATTGCCGCTAAAGTTACAGGAAAAGAGTGAGTCTCTGAAAGATTAAAAAAAAAAAAACCAAATAACAGCAACAATCACACACACATGCACATACATGCACATACACACATACACACATGTGAATTAACAATTTTAATGTCCTAGAAATCTCATAACAGGCAATTTTCAGACAAAGAAATTAAAATCATTTTTAGTCATTTTAAAAAAGTGCTCTAAATCACTATCGATCAGAGAAATGTAAATCAAGACAACTCTGAGATACCACTACATACCTCTCAGATTGGCTAAGATAATAATAAATGTTGGAAGCAATGTAAGAAAACTGGGATACTAATGCATTGTTGGTGGAGCTGTAAAATGATACAACCATTCTGGAAAGTCCAAAGGGTTATCAAACTGTGCATACCCTTTGATCCAGCAGTATCTCCACTGGATCTGTATCCCAGAGATCATAAAAAAGGGAAAAGGACCCATATGTGCAAAAATGTTTTTAACAGTCCTTTTTGTAGTGGCAAGGAATTAGAGACTGAATGGATACCCACCAGTTAGGAAATGTCTTAATAAGTTAAGGTATATGAATGTAATAAAATATTATTCTATAAGAAATGATGAGCAGGCTGATTTCAGAAAAGCCTGGAAAGACTTATATAAACCAATGCTAAATAAAGTAAGCAGAACCAAGAGAACACTGTACACAGGAACAGAATTATGTGACAATCAACTGTAAAAGACTTGGTTCTTTCCAACAGTGAAGTGATTC
The DNA here is from genome assembly GCA_023553655.1 of Myrmecobius fasciatus. Taxonomy (NCBI): domain Eukaryota; kingdom Metazoa; phylum Chordata; class Mammalia; order Dasyuromorphia; family Myrmecobiidae; genus Myrmecobius; species Myrmecobius fasciatus. Next base: position 333,986 of record JAJPUD010001685.1, on the reverse strand, counting down.
AAGGCAATTCCAGTAGATTTGTGATGAAAAGAGCCATCCACACATTCAGAGAGGACTATGAAGACTGAATGTGGATCAAAGCATAACACTTTAACCTTTTTGTTGTTTGTTTTTTCCCCTTTCTTGTGTTTTTCTCCCTTTTGATCTGATTTTCCTTGCAGAGCACGATGAATAGGAAAATATGTTTAAAAGAATTGCACATATTTAACCTATATAGGATTTCTTGCTGTTGAGTGAAAGGGAGTTGTGAGGGAGAGGGAGAAAAATTTATAACACAAGGTTTTGCAAAAGTGAATATTGAAAATTATCTTTGCATGTATTTGAAAAAATAAAAACCCTATTAATTAAAAAAAGAAAGAAATCTCATACCCACCTACCTCCATGAACTTACTTACAACTGCAACTGTAAGCAAACAGTTAGGTTTGTGACTGAAGATCTATTCCTAGAGCAAGACTCCAGTAATTACAAATATTCTCTCTCAATACACTATCTCTTTGCCCCCTTCACCTTGGTTTATCCTCACTATTCATACTGGTGTTGCAATCCAATTAGTGTTCTGTTAAGATAGGCATAAATATCTCTTGAGTGTCACACATAGTTAGATGAAAGAACATGTGAGAAAAAAGCAGAAGGAAAACCTGTGACCAATAAGACATGCTGAAAAGGCCACTGATGGCAAATCTGCTCTAGAGTCATTTTAGTTAGGGAAGTTTTTCATGTTTTTATCTACTGTTGGATTTTCTGCATTTGTTTCTCCTTTTCTCTCCCATTTTTAGTTTGGGAAAGAGATATATGAAAAAATACTTTTAGAGAACTGTTACATTATGCAAAATTAATCGTATGGTCTGACATTATTGATGGTAACTATAATTGTAAAATGAAATTATGGAGATTAAGTGTGTAGGTATATCACTTGCTATTTTTAATAATCATCCTCTCTTATTTCTCATGGGCAGGAAAGGGGGGAGGATTTTTATTCTTGTGGATATTTATTTCTGCCTGTCATAATAATAAATTAGAGAAAGTTTTCCTCCTTCTACCCTAGGTATCCTCACCCTCCCCAGATTTTCTCACTGTACAAACCCCTCATTTGGTCTCTGGGAGTTTAATCCCATCAATATGAACAGCAGTAACTTCTATTCCTGGCAGGAGACTATAAGTTCCTGACTTCTTCCAGGTACTGGCTATGAGATTCTAGCAGGATTAATTGTGATACTTTCCCAGGATCTTTGTTGTTTCCTACTCTTTCCAACTGCTCTTATTTTGTTGAGCAAACCCAATGTGTTCTTTGGGAGTGATTCACTCTTTTCAAACTGATTCACAAACCATCACCAGATAACAGTGGAGCTTGGTTTGGAGAATGTGCAGCTAGATGAAGGATTGCTAAATGGTACAATGGAGAAAGTACTGGCTCTGCAGTCAGGAAGATTTGGATTCAAATATGGCCTGAGCCATATACTAGCTGAGAGACCTGGAGTAAGTAGCTTAACTTCTGCCAGATTCAACTTCCTCTTCTGCCTCACAGAGTTATTGTGAGAGGATCAAATGGGATAATGTTTGTAATATGATTTGCAAAACTATGAATGTTATTTTTATTATTTGCTCCTCCAAAAAGAAATACTAGTAAACCTTGCTTTGGATGGAACAATGCCTTAATCTTATAAAGCTATATTTGAGCTGGTAGTTTTTGAAGTGTCATTAATAGGAGTAAAACAAATTCTCTTTCATGCTTTAATTATATCTTGTTCACAGGAGAGCTTCTGTTAGGAACACATTTCCTCAATTGTAATTCTTGAACAGCAAGATGTAGTTACCATCTTAGGTGGTTCTGGAAGCTGAATTATTGCAGGTTAGATTGAGTGTGTTAAAAGTAAAAGGAACAATCAAATAAACAAATTCTTCTGGACAAAACCACTCCAAAACAAAATTTTAAAATCAGATAACAATATTGGGTGAAGCAGATAGAGCATTTGAAAATTTAATTAGCACAGAAAATATAATTCCTTTGAATAATAATAAAACATTTTTGCAATGTCCTGGTGGAAGGTGATGTTTCATCCATCCATGCAAGTGTAAGGACTATGCAAAAATATTCAGAGGAACTTGCAATTGTCAGCATTTATAATGGAAAGTAAATGACCTTTTATAAGAAAATGTTGCATAATTTTAGAAGCCTGAAGCATTGGATGAGCTTGTATTACATCAGAAATCAATGCTGTATGTGGGTGACATGCTTTTTTAGTTTAAGAAAGTGGTAGAAATGTTAGGGCTCACTCCCAATCTGCATGATCTAAAAGTAAGGGTGAAATAAAGCAACAAAAACATTATATTTTATAAGAAATTTATATATTTATATTTGTACATATATAATAAATAAAACGAACTTTATAATATATGTTAATGCTTATAAAATAGTTATTAATTCATTCCAGGGATTCTTTCTGGAACAGGAATAGTAATAGCTGATTTAAGGTAGGGATGAACATTTCCGCAAAGTTACAATGATCCTTAAATAACTCCCTCTCTCTTTTTGAATTCACATAATACCTTATATTCTCATTACAGAGGCATTATCTCAAGTCCCCTGATAAAGTACATATCTATTATTTGAAGGAAAAAGTAGCAGATGGACAAATTAACAACCAGTAATTGTTTGAGGATTAATCTATCAATTGAGGTAACAGTAAGATAAGGAACATTATGGAATGAGAGCTAAGCAGAACAATGGGAACCAAGATATCTAGATATTAGTTCTAACTCTGTTACTTCCCTGTTGTGAGATCCCTATGGGCAGACACTTTTGTGTCATTGAGGTTCAGTTTCTTCTGGAAAACGATAATAATATTGCATCAGAGGAGTTTCAAAGTCTTTTCTACCACCCAGTTTTAACATTCTATGGTTCATGTTTTGAGGTAAAATGAGTTTAATCTGAAAGCTAGGAGGGATTTTAGAAGTCATCTAGTCCAAAATCCTCATCCTACAGATGGGGAAAACTAAGGCATAAAGAGATCAAATGATTTTTCGGGGACATTCCTCTCCAAGCTGCACTCTGCTCACGCTCTCTCATGTTCCTACTCATCTTGAACCTCACTTTAGATTGCAATTCACACATTAGCAGTACTTTGCACCATTGTAACCTCTCACTTTCCCCAAACTTATTTGCAGTTATTATCTTCCCAATAACAATAACATTAGCATTAATTACTTTTTACAAAGGAATATTTATTGGAAAGATAGAACATTCTCCCAAATCAGGAACATTCCCCAAATGTTAAGTTCCCAGAAAGAATGGGCTCAAACTTAAATATCATCTTAACCAATTTAAATTCTGAATATGGCATAAATAATGGAAGAGTTACTCTTTTTCTTGCAGGACACAATGCCTTAGTTGCTGGATTTATTCACTGTTGGGCTGAATTAAGCTGATAACTCCTAAGAGTTAAATTCTTCCCAGGCTCATCAGGCTATTTTAATTACTGCAGACTTTCTTTTAGATTCCACTTGCTGGAACTCTGGATGATCTTCCAAATGTTCAAATCTTATAAGGTCACAAATCAGTCTCTTCTAAATTTGAGGTGCGATACTCATTCATCAAAGATCTGGAAAGAATAAATACAACAAAGAGAGGCAGCATCATGTGTTCATGGCCTCATGGTGGTTAGATAGGGAGAGAAAAGAACTAGTGGCAGGTTACTGCTGCTTCTGCTGCTGTCACCTCTCTCTCATCTCTTATCTTTCTTTGAAACCTAAAGCTGCTAAAGAGGGTGAAGTTTTCATCTGTTCAAACCTTTTATGTATACATCCAGTTCTAGTTCATTAGCCAAATCAAAGGATTTTAATCTCTATTTAGTAAGTCAATAAGAAACAGTTAAAGGATTCCTATAATGCTCTGAAGTGGAGAGAGGAGGGCCCCCTCCATTTCTGGAAGCAGGCGTACCAAGCCTCCACATACATTGGCAGCAGACAGAACAGATTGTTTGTACATTATGGGCTGGGTCCTCATTGACCACTTTCACTATTACTTATGACTCTGAATTTTGATTGCAAGGAAACTGGGAAAAATAGAAAGCAAGGTTACTTCTTGAAGGGGTAGCCTAGAGTAAGGTCTTGGAAAAACTGACCATCAAAAATTGGGCTAGGGGGCAGTTAGGTAGTGTAGTGGATAGAGCACCAACCCTGAAGTCAGGAGGACCTGAGTTCAAATCTAGTTTCAGACACAATACTTCCTAGCTGTGTCACCCTGGGCAAGTCACTTAACCCCAATTGCCTCAGAAAAAAAAAGGGCTAGTGAAAAAGTGGCCCCACAAAAGATATAATGATAAAAGCCAATTATTCAGGCCACCTTTTTGCTTAATCTTATTCTTTTTATATTTTCTATGTATCCCATATAAACAAAGTATAAACTTCTTATAAGTTTCTTAAGGGCAGGGATGATTTTAGGATGTTTTTGTTTATGTGATTTATCTACCTATTTTATCCATTCATTCATTCATCCTCTGGAAGTAGGCACTATCATCATTTTCATTTTACAATTAAAGAAACTGGAGATGGAAAGAGGTTAAATAAATTTTTCAGGGTCGCACAGTTAGTAGGTATTTGAGACAAGATTTTAATTCAAGTGTTCCTTATTTCAAGTATGCATTCAAACTACCAAGCCATCTAGCTGGTTGAGGAGTTTAACAAAGAGAAACCTAGATCTAGCCCTGTGCTGGCACAATGAATCATGAGGTTTGGATAGGTTCATGTGGAAGTTGGTACCTCTCAGACCAGAAGTTGTTTGGTGCCCTTCAGAAAGGGAAGGAAGGTTATTTTGTTTTGTTTTACTGTTGAGGAAATGAGATGTAATATTGTACATTTTTTTGGTGGGGGATAGGGCTAAATAAATTCTTCTATATATCATGCTTTATTGGCCTTAATGCTTGCAAGGCAACTGAGGATACTTAAAAAAATAGATAAATTATGGAATTCCTGGGAAAACTCTGGGTAGGTACAAAAAAGCTACGGTTTGCTCCTAGTTTGTACATGGGATGCATATTTTTATGTGCTTAGTATCTAAAATAATAGAGACAACTAGATGTTTCAAAGGATAGACCATTTGACTTGTAGTTAGGAACTCCTGAGTTCAAACCCAACCTCAGATACTCACTAGCTGTATGACCCTGGGCAAGTCATTTAATTCTGTTTGCCTTAATCTACTAGAGAAGGAAATAGCAAATCATACTAGTATCTTTGCCAAGAAAACTGAATGAGATCATGAAGAATCAGATGTGGCTAAATGAATAAACAAAAACCCAGAATAATGTTTTCTGCATAGTTAGTATGGAATAAATGTTTGTTGCATTGTGAGCTGAGACCTTTCCTTCTTTATTTTTTATAAGAAACACACATACTAGTTGCTCAATAAATACTTGACATTGCCACCAAAAAAGAAGAAAAATACATCTTTACTTGGACATGATATGAGACTTATGGGGAATATTAGTGATGAGCCAAACTACTCAGGTTAAGGAAGTCAGGGAAGCATCACGTGAAAGGTTCTATCAAGACAAAATAATAGCCTCTGGGTTGGTAAGAAATTGTTGTCTTCCCCATTTTGGAGCAAATAATAGTAAGACAATGCAATATACTTCCAATCAGCAAGACAAGAAGGAGGCCCTTGGTGCTGTGCTAAAGCTGGAAATCCAATCATTAGCCTGAGGATTGGACTCTAGCCCTGTTGTGGAGATCACTTGCTTTGGGTTTGTGGGCAACTAGAGTAAAAGAGTTAAATTATTCCTGTACAAACACAAATACACATACACATACCTTTTCATCTTCCTTAGCAACAATAACTATAGAGAACGATTTACAGGGAAAAAAAAAAACTTTCCTCAAACTTACCCAGGCCTTGCCAGAGAGCAATAAAAGAGAGGAGCAGCAGCTGTGCCAGTGGGGGCTCACATGAAATACCCTTCCTGAAGAGATGTCCATGGGGGAATGGTGCTGCCTCTCTCTTTAATCTCTTTCTTCACCAAAGACCGAGCCTGTTGTTTTATTTCACTCTTTTTTTTTTTGGTTGCTTTTCTCTCTTATCCTAAGCCACAGTATGATTTTGCAGACAGCTCATCTGTTTGATATGACAGTTCTGACAATTCGATTGAAATCAGAAGACATGATGTCTAATGCCTAATTTCATTACTCAAATGAAAATTGACTAAATGGGAGCTTTTGTTTTTGAGCAGCAGCCAAATGAGGGTCCTATTATTCCACTGATTCAGCTTCCTTAGGCAAAGATACCAGGGTTAAAAGCTGGATCTTGGGTGTATCCTATTGATAAATACTCCATTAACCTAGTTTTATAGATTTAGGGTTGAAAGGCATATTAGAGTCTGTCTAATCTAACTCCTCCCTTCTTCTTCCTCTTCCCTTCCCCTTCTTCCTCTTCCTCCTTCTTCACAAATACAAAAAACAGAAGCTGCAACAAGTTAAAAACTTCCCAAAATCACATACATAGGAGAAGAGAGAGACAGACACACACACACACAGAGAGACAGAGAGACAGAGAGACAGAGACAGAGAAAGAGACAGAGATAGAGACAGAGACAGAGAGGAAGGAGAGAGGGGGGAGTGAGAGACAGACAGACAGACAGAGAGGGAGAGGGAGGGAGAGGGAGAGAGGAGAAGTGGAAGAGCTGGGATTTAAACTGAAATCCTCTCATTCCCAGGGTTCTAGGAACTACACCATGTTGTATCCCCATCTACTTACTTTTATCATCAAGAGCCTCTATGCCATAGTCTCAGAAAGGTATGTTCATCTGAAACACTGAGGGAATAGGTCATCTGTTCACAATGTTGGTGTGGTTTGGTTGTGGTGACCCACATCTATAATCTCATCTACTAGAGAAGCTGAGACTGGCCGATCAACTCTTGAGTTTTGGAGTTTGGAGTTCACTAAGCCCAGCAAATATATGGAAAGTTCTTGGCAGTGTGTGTATATGTGCCAGGCAAGGAGAGGTCTCTCTGCCCAGGTTAGAAATGGGACAAGCCCAAGCTCCTGTACTGATCATAATGGGGCTAGGCCCATGAGTAGCCCCTACCTTTCCATCCTGGGGGATATAGGAAATCCTGTCTTAAAACAAATAAACAAAAAGTTAGGGTAAGGGGGGAGGGCAAATGGAGAAATGATACAAAGGACAGAGCCAGTGAATTAGCCTCCATGCATTTCTCATTTGTCAAATATTTTGCCTCTTCTTGTTCTTTATTAGGAAAATTTTGAAAAAAGAACATACCTTCTAATATTCTTATATTTGATGTTTTCTATAAAATATCTCTCCGGGAGAAAAGGAATGCCCACCAAAGTCTTCCTTTGAGACCTGGAATGAAGTATAATAGTTATCCTGGGATCTTGGTGACCATGCCTGAGGAGGACACTAACAACTTCTGCCAGGGTGGGAAACTTTTGAGTAGAGAACCAGTAGAAGGCTGTATATCTGCCATTTGAGAGGTTTGATACCTGGCACATAGTAGGCATTTAATGAATCCTTGTTGCTTGATTGAATAAGTTAGTTGATTTTTTCATTGCCCGTTGATTGATGATGTTTTTATGCTCCAGCAGCTCATAAAATCAACTTACTAAAGGGATTTTAAAGGGAAAGGGGCAGGTGAGGAAGACTATTCTCTGCTTGTCAGTAGGAGTTCTCACATGGACAAAATCAGGATGTTTTGAAATGTCTGAAAGACAGGATGAATGAAAGAATGAATGAACAAAACATTTAATAAGTACTGTGTACAAAGCATTGTGCTAATTGCTGGGGATAAAAGTACAAAAGTGAGACAATCTCTGCTCTCAAGAAATTTACATTTTAAAGAAGAAACTACACATCTACACACACGAACACAGAGGTTCAGTTGTAAATCAGATGAAGTCCCATGGCATTTAGACTTCAGTTGCAAAACGTACGATTTTTTTAATATCACACCAACTGATGAAAACATAACAATTTCTGACTGTGACAGTGCTAAAGGCTTTGACAATGCAAAGACTTGGTGAAGAGATTTCCCTTTTTGAGATTTTGTAAGTAAGTGCTGCTCTAGCACCTGGAGAAGTATGTCCCTTGGGGTTGCTTCCCAGGATGATAGCTAAGACCAGGGATTTAGAAGCACTACTATTCTAAAGACTCTTGAGTATGGTATCTTGGGTTGTCTTCAGTAAGTTCTGAGAGGAAATGGTGCTTTAACTTACCTGATACATATTGTCTTTTATCTCTCTATTTTCTCTGCTGCTAAGGAATGATCTAGTGTATTGTTGTTCCAGGAGTAGAAATGATACTAGGAAAATCATGAATCTTTTACAAGATTAATGCTTATGCATGAAAAAAGGAATGAAAATAAAAGAAATCTGGAAGAATCATTTCTGACAAGGGACATTCCCTCTTCAAAACTACTGTACTAATGATTAGGGGGAAAAAGTTAAAAAAAAATTCAAAGACACCAAACTAAAAACTTGGCCAAACAATTGGATCTCTTTCTTGTCTTGTCAATCCTTCATGATGTGGAGTTCCAGAGGGAATAATTTGTTCTCAGAGGGATGTTGGACTGGCACCATTGCTCATTGAAGGAAATCATGTCATGGGCAGTGATCCCAGCTGGCAAGACAATGAAAACCAAATACAGTAGTCCAACAAGTCCATTATTTTGTGAACATCTTCATGCTGTCAATGATGTATTATTTAAATATTATCCAGTCATTTCATTGGCAAGACATGTTAAGAAGTTTGAAAGCTTTTTCCCCATGGTCCTCTCAATTATATTCATTAAATAGATCAGGAAAGTATGCTATTGAATTCTAATGATGAAGAAGTCAGCATGAAAAGAGAGAAGATGGAACAAAAACATTTGTAGGACCAGGACTCACAGTCCTTCCTTCTCAAAGGGATTTTGGATATGCTATTTCCACAGATGCTCATTCCTATTTGAGAAATATTTCAGATTTGCCACAGATAGGCTGCTCAGAGAAAATTTTGATTGGTTCATAATCTTTTTTTCTTTGCAAAAAGGTCTATTTTCCAATGGCAGAAATATAGTTACTAATCAGATTGGAAAACACAGAGGCTAATCAAGTATCTACCAAATACATGCAGATGCACCAGGGCACAATGCTAAGCTCTACCAATTAAAAAATAAAACAAAACAAAAGGGAAATAGAACCTGCCTTTGTCTAATGCAAGAGGCAAAAATTCATGTGCATATATTCACTTTTTGTGTAGTTTAAAACTATGAAAGTTTAATGCTGCCCCAAGATTTTGGGGACATCCTATATAGCTACATTCAAAACACAAACAAAACAGATACAAAGTCTTCTTTGGAGAGAGTTAATAGCTCAAGAGACCATAAAAGGTCCCTTGTAGAACACTGCCTTTGAGTAGAATTAAAAAAAATTAAATTGTATTTTTAATTTATGGAATAAATCAAGAATTTCCATCACATAGTACAATAGAAAATGATTATACATGAAACTGCAAACCTATTATGCACACTTCGTATGCCATTCAAATATACAATAAAATTATCATGTAAGTTTTTTTTCTCCTGGGACCCCAAGATGGTCACCATTAGATGCAAACACATACACACAGACACACACACATGTGTGCACACATACATATATGTACATTTGTATGGATATATGTAAAATTATTCGATACCTATTCCTATTTATCAATTTTTTTCTCTTGATATCTATATATCTAGATATGAAGAGGAATTTTGTAAGGAAATTAGAATACAGAACATATTACTTATTAGACTTATGGATAGGCAAACAATGTATGAATAAATAAGACACAGAAAGAAAAATTAGATGTAAAATAATTTTGATTACATTAAATTAAAAAGGTTTTGTACAAATAAAACAAAATATAGTCAAGATCAGAAGGAAAACGGGAAATAGAGGAAAAGATTTTATAAAAAGTTTATCCGATAAAATTCTCATATCTAAAATATATAAAGAATTTTATCAAATCTATAAGCATATTATACATTTCCCAATTGATAAATGGCCAAGATATATGAATAGGTAGTTTTCTGTTGAAGAAATCAAAACAGTTTATAGTCATATGATTTACAGTGTAAATCATTAATTAATAAAATATAAATTAAAATGACCTTGAGATAACATTTTACACTTACCAGATTAGATAAAATGATAGAATGATGACTATAGTTTTAGATGGGCTTTATTTCTGTAAAGCAATCAATTGTCTTTTTTTGTATACTATGTTTTCTAATAAATGTCCATTTATATAAATGTATTTTATAGTACATGTATTGTTAAATGCAAAAGGAGATATGATTCTATAACTCTAATCAGTTCATATGCATAATTCAATTGATTATGTCTTAATAATTTGCAATTTTAAACAAACTTCAACTTTTTGTTAAAAAATGATAGGAGAAAAATGACAAAAGCTGGAGAGGATGTGGAAAAATTAGGACACATTCATTGTTGGTGGAATTGTGCATCAACCCAACCATTTTGGAGAACAATCTGGAATTATACCCCCCAAATTATTAGCCTACTAGAAAACACTATTATTTTGTCTATTTATAAAGATTATAGGGAAAATGGAAAAGAACTTATATGTTCTAATATATTTATAGTAGCTCTCTTTGTGATGGTAAAGAACTGGAAGACTGGAAGTTGCAGGGATACATATCAATTGGGGAATGACTAGAAAAGTTGCTATAGATGATTGTGAAGGAATACCACTGTGATATAAGAAATTATGAATTCAATGATTTTGGAAAGGTACGAAAAGACTTGCATGAAATAATGAGGAGAAATTAGCAGAATCAAGAGAACATTGTATTTAGAAACAGCAGTATTGTTTTAAGAATGACTTTGAGGGGCAGCCAGGTGTTGCAGTGGATAGAGCACTAGCCCTGAAGTCAGGAGGATTTCAGTTCAAATCTGATCACAAATCTGATTCCCAGCTGTGTGACTCTGGGCAAATCACTTAACCCCAACTGACTCAGCACAAAAAAAAAAAAGAATGACTTTTAGTGAAAAATATATTTTTGACTATTATAAATACCCAAATTAACTATAAAGAATATATGAAGAAAGACCTATCTGTAATCAGAGAAAGAACTGATAAACAGAAATATGTATTTGAATAGAGTCTTTTCAGAAAAATTAATTTTACTTAAAAAAGCAGAATAAGAAAACAGAAAAACAGAAAAGGAATACAAAACAAAAGAGAATATTGCCATAAGCCCAGCAGTACATCAGGGAGGGTTCAAAATATATATCAATGAATTACGAGTTCAAGAATATATATATATATGTATGTATGTATATATGTATATACACATATATATGTAGAAGAAATTAAATTCACGAGTGTCCATCTTTTCTTTACTTCCTTGTAAATTGTTCTTTTGTTCTCTGCTGTGCACCTTTGTTACTTTATTCTTTTTTTCCCCTTTCATCCCCCTTATTCCCCTACCCCAAAGAAAGGATATATTTATGTATGCATGTATAAATATATACATACACATACATACACACATATACCCTTTCCTCCCCCCCACCTACACAGCCACACATCTTTCCTATTTCTGCTTATTCTTTGCTTTAATTCTGCTCCTTAACTTGTCTAGCTGTTTCTTAACCAATCCCCATCCATAGATCCCTCCCTTTTTTTCTTCCTGCATCCTTTGCTTCCCCATCTGTCCATCTCTCCCCCCTTAATTTTTTTACAGATTTTGGAGGATACCATACCCTTCATAGTATATATGTAGTGTTGCCTATTTAATCCATTCCTGATGTGAGTAGGTTTTCAGAACTATGAGCCCTCCTCTCTCCTTTAATGTCTCTGTATCTATTATTCCTCTGAAACTGATTTGTATAATTACTATTTTTATCTTAACTCTGCCCCAATCTTTCTTTTGAGCTACCCTATTGCTGATGCCAATGTTAAACATATGGCATACATTTTTCATGTAAAAAACACCATAATTTATCCATGTTAAATTCCTTGAAATTGATCTTTGATATTGGCTTTATGTTAATTTTTCTATTGAGTTTGGGTTTAATTGATAGAAAGTCCTGAAAATCTGCAAGTTTGTTGAATATCCATTTTTCTCATTCAATATTATGGATAATTTTGCTGGATAAATTTTTGGCTGCAGAACTAGTGTTTTGATTGTTGGTAGATATAATTCTAGGACCTGCAGTCTTTTATTATGGCTGCTGCTAAGTCCTGTACAATTCTAATTGTAGTTCCAGTGTATTTGAATTGTTTTTTTTTCTTGTAAAATTTTCTATTTGATCAATGGTTTCAAAATTTGGTAATAATATTCCTATGTGTTTTCCACAAAGGATCTCTCTGAGGTGGTGATTGGTGTAGTTTTTTTCTATTTCTACTTTCCCTTCATGCTTTATCACTCCAGGGCAATTTCTTGTATTATTTTGTCAAGGTTCTTTTTTTGGTCAAAACTTTCAGGCAGTCCAATTATTCTAACATTTTCTCTTCATGATTTGCCTTTCAGATATGCTGTTTTTCTTATAAGATGTTTCACATTCTGTCCAATTTTTTCATTATGTATAATCTGTTCTTTTATTTCTTGATCTCTCATAGCTTCACTGGCTTTCCTTTGTCCAATACTAATTGTCAAAAGAGTTATTTTCATCTTTGAGACTCAGTATCTCCCTTTCTAGTTGATTAATTCCCCCCCCCAATAATCTTCATGTTTTTCTTCGGTGTTTTTTATTTTTATTTTTTAGCTTTTCCTCAATGACTCTCATTTGATTTTTAATTTTTTTTGAGTTCTCCTCTAAATTTCCTTTGAGCAAGTAGACATTTAACCTTACTTTTTGGAACAGAAAAAAGCTTTTTTTATTTCAGTGTCCTCCTCTGAAGGTGAATCTCAGTCTTCCCTGCTCCCTTAGTAAGTTTCTATGGTTAAGTTCTTTCTTCTTTGCCTGTTCATTTTTTCAAAAATAAGAGATATTAGTGGAAGCTCTTCTAATTGTGGGATATGGAGATGATGCCTCTAATTTCACTTCAGCTCTCCCCTCTGATCTGGAATCCCAAACCAAGAGTTCCACCCTTCTGCAATCCCTGCCCCACTGCTTCTATACTCACCAGTTGTTCTCGTTCCTAGACCTGGCATTTCTGGTCATTTGAGGTTCCCTCAGTCTTCCTAGACTCAGACCCTAGAGTCAATCTGCAATCTGGGAAGTGAAAGTTTCTGTGGTTCCTGATAATGCTCCAGTCTAACTCAGCTAGCCCCAGGGCTGCCCACTTGGTGTTTCTGCAGAACTAACCTGCAGAATTGTACACTGGTTAATATCTGACCTGGGGGCTTTCTTTAAATCTTCTTGGATTGTTTAAGGAGGAGTCCTGTCCTGCCCCAAGTTTTCTTGATTTTTCACCAGTCTATGTTCACCCTGAGGTACAAATTTCTTCTGTTTTGGGGAAATATGGAGAGCTTGAAGTTTACCAACCTACTCTGCCATCTTTCCAGAATCCACCCTCCTCAGAAGTGTTGATAGAGTCTCTCTTAAATAGTCTTGAAGGAAACTGGTGATTCCAAGAGGTGAGGTGAAATGAGACAGAGCATTCTAGAAATGGGGAACAGGCAAAAGCCTGGAAATTAGAGATATAGCATCTATGAATAAATAAATTAAGACAAATGAAAATGAATTAATACTCGATGAAACAAGGGACTCCTTGGATTCCCAAGTAAGTATGGAATCACAGTAAGATGTTTATGAACAGCTTAAAAGAAAAATAAGAATCATGAAAATAGAATTTCTGGCCTGCATAGTAGAAATAATTTGCAGAATACAGAGTTGAATATGTGGTGGCAATTCTCAATAAGCAAATAAAAGGAAGAATAACTGATGATAGTGTGAACATGTAGAAGTTAAGGACAATCTGGAAGGAGAGAAGCAAAAAGCAATAATGTTAAAAGAAAACATGATTTCCTGTTCAAGACCTTAGTTTAAAAAGTTCAGATCTTCCATTGCATCCAGAACCATTTCCAGTTGTTCTGATCTATATCTTGTGTCTAGACCCATCTGTCTCTAAAAGAGAAAGTGAAGCTGGTGATTTTGTGTAGTCCTCCCTCCTTTAAATTCAATATACATGTATGTCATGGCATCACCTCTCTGATGACACGGTCTTCTTCAAGAAAAAAGGACAAACAATAACAAGAAGCAAAATATGTTAATCTAAAACATAGGATATACAGGAATAACTTAAGGATTTTGGGTCTCCCAGAGAGTACAAGTCAAAAAAGAAAGCATTATAAACTATACAATATTCTATGTAAATGGAATAATAATAGTAATAATAAAAATAATAAATACTGAATAGATAAAGTTTTATTTTGGTGACTAGTTTGCTGCTATTTGTAAATGGAAATTTAAAAAAATTCAAAGTGCTGTTTTTTACATCCAAAGTTACCACTTGATGTTGCACAAATGTATCTTTAAGTCTCCTTCTATAAACTTGTTGCAATTTCAGCACCAAGTATGGAGTCAGCAGTAAGCTCTCAAGTTGCAGGGAATTGGAATTTTCCTTGGTTTGTTTTCAATTGTCTTATAATGTGAGTGAGAAAATATAAAATTGCAGCCACTACACAAATCTTTCCTTTGGAAGCTGGACTGAATCCAACACTTTGTTTCTATCCTAAACTATTACAATATAGAGGTTTCTTTGTTATTGTTGGTATTGTTGTTTTGCAATAGGAGAAAATGTAAAAACTGAAAATCAGATTTTTTTTGCTGTTGCAAGAGTAGAAAAGAGAGGGGTATGAGGGAATGGGATATAGAAGATGGAAGAGATGTGATTGCTACATCTTGTCTTTCAAGTTTCCTGGAAACTTCAAATTTCAAGAAAAAAGGGGACTTCCCAAACAAAACCAATACACTTGGAGAGCAAATTATTATTTTGTATAAATTTTTACTTACTTATATAGTACACTTATGCTGAGAAATACTCAGATAACATGATGGTGGTAGACTGGATGTTCTCTAAAGTTCCTTTTAGTTTTAAAATTCTAGATTTTCTTCTCTAAATGCAGACAAATGAAACACATGTATTTCTCCTTCCAACTCAATAGCCATATGGCATGAAGATAATTTCTGGACAGTGTTCTATAGATACTATTCAAAAGTCATCCTCCAGTGATTCATCATAGTATGGAGGTGACTGAATTCTTAGAAATTTTGCCAGCAGAGCATAATTTCTGGCAGGTCTTAGAAACTTGGGGAAGTTTCAAGTGAGGGCTTGGTGATAGATGCATGTCTATCATCCAAGGATGAACTTGGCTAGGTGGAGAGAGGTAAATCATCAAAAGATTGGCTGCAGGGGCTGTGGGAAATGCAGGTAGTTTTTTATTTTTGTGATCAGAGTAATTCAAAATAAAGATATGGAAAGGCGTTCAGGGGCTGAAATCCACAACAGTAGAGGGAACAACATACAAGTGAAATCAGTTTTGAAGTATTACAAATAACAAAATGTATTAAAAATATAAAAGAACATGATCAAATAAGAACCTTGAGAGGGCAAAACTAGCCTCTGAGTGCTTCCCAAATTAGGAGAAGAAAATTAGGTATGATATGGAATCAGATGAAAAGAGACCACCAACAGCTGTATCCTACCCATTTCATGTGGCCAAAATCCCACCTCCACTAGAGTACATGTAGGACTCTTGTGCCGTCATTTAGAAAATTGCTTCTGGTGACTAAGACCAAATGAACACAGATGAATATCTGCCAACAGCACTTTCCAAAGCAGCTAAATGCACTCCACTGATCAATAGGAATGATTTTTTTCTTTCTTTAGCATTTTTAAAAGTCTAAATCTGAGAATCAGAGAGAGAATGAGTACAGGGAAATGATTATTCACAATATTGGAGAGGGAGAAGTCTGGTCCAGTTTCAGATTCTTGAACAAAGCTGGCTCAGGTCCCAGAGAGAGACAACACACTTCAAAGGAATAATGTAAATATGTATACAACTGTGAGAAAGATTGCTGCTGCTCTTTATAGCACAGAGGACCAAGCAAACAGCTGCCAAGCAGTGGGCTCTCTTACAAATAGAATGATTCAAAACAGGAGGAAAAAAAGAGAAAGGGGGGGAAGGATCTTAAACAAAACTGATTTATTCAATTAAAAATAGTATAGCTCTGTTAACCTGTGAGGCTGTATTTGAGAGTCACAGATTCAGAAATTCAGAGGATCTTGGGATTGGAGCCAACTTTAGAGGTCATTCAATTTCAACTATCTCATTTACAATTCACTGGGACAAACTACAGAACTGAAAGGCATCTTAGACTGAATGTGGTCAAATGCTTTTTGCAGATGTGTAACTGAGGAGGAGAGAGGGGGAATAATTTGCTAAGATCACACTCTTTAATAATTTTAGAGTCTGGATTAGGGCCCTTTAAAATACCTAAAAACATTACATATTTAATGGTAACCCTAATAAATACACAGAAGTAATTTTTAGGGGGAGAAAGTCCAGATAAAACTATATAAATCCGAATTATTTACTTTATAAATATATAACTCATTAAAATAATAATGGTAATAATACATAATTTATGCCCCTTTCTGATCTGTTTTGTCTATGTGCATGTAAGGCTTCATTGTTTCTGCTTTAAAAAAATGTATTCATAATACAGCCAGTCAAAAAGCATTTATTACCAGGTTTCTAGGTGACATAGTGGTTAGAATGCTGTGCTTAGAGTCAGGAAACCTCCTCTTTGTGAGTTCAAAACTGGCCTCAGAAGCTGACTTACTGTGTGACCCTAGGCATGTCATTTCACTCTGCTTCAGCTTCATCATCTGGAAAATGAGCTGGAGAAGGAAATGGAAAACCTTCAGCAACTTTGTCAAGAAAAGCCCAAATGAACTCAACAACAAGCACTTACCGTGTGCCAAGCACTATGTTAAGCACTGGGTAATATAAATACAAGCAAAAAAGAAAAAGACAATTCCAGCTTTTAAGGAGTTTATACTCAAAAAAAAGGAGTTTACACTCAAATAAAGAACTTACAAAAGTGACCTGAAAAGGAGGGGAAGGAGAAAGATAGAATTTTAATGAAAGGCAAGAAGGAGAAGCTCAGAAGAATGTATATAGCACATATAATAAAAATCTATATTAAGAAATTAAACTTAAAGGACCCTTAGCAATCTCCTCATTTCTTTCCTGGAGCATTTATTTTGAATGTTTTTGTCTGCTCTGCCCCCCCCATCTCTTTAAAAACAAACAAACAAATACCTTTTTCCATATAGTAAACTCATCATTAGGAAAGCTCATCAATAAGAACCATTCTTGTTTCTCATACCTCCTCTATACCCTCTGATTCTTCTCTCATTGGAGGGCAGGTCTTCTCCATGGACCTCCAAGGGATCTTAAACCTCCATTAAGGGAGGGGACACAAAAAAGACCCTGCTGAGATGCCATCTTATTTCCTATCTGGCTGCACTCATTTTGGATTTCTTTAGCCTCAGCATCATGCCCCTGAAATGAGGATTTTCTCTTCCTTTTTTCCATTTTTAGCTTTCTTTTGTGTTTTTGTCTTGTCTCATTAAATATAATGAGAATAAATATAATTAAATATAAGCCCCTAGAGCACAGGGACTGTCTTTTATTTGTATCTCAGGATTTATAGCCCAGTGCTTGACTTATAATAGATGCTTAATAAATGTTTATAAAGGGGGTAGAGCCAGGATGGCAGAGAGTAGAAAGTACATTGCCTGAGCTCTCCCCTTTCCCTCAGAATCAATGACAAATCAATCCTCTGAACAGATTTTGGAATAACATAACCCACAAAGAGTGTAAACATTTTCTAGCCCAAGAGATCTTGGAAAGGGCAGCTAGGTGGTGCAGTGGATAAAGTACCAGCCCTGAAGTCAGGAGTTCCTGAGTTCAAATCAGCCTCAGACACTTAATGTTTCCCAGCTGTATGACCCTGGGCAAGTCACTTAATCCCAATTGCCTGGGTCGGGGGAGGAAAAAAAATCAAGAAAGGTCTGTAGGTCTGAATCATTGGGCAGGGGGAAACATGGCACAGTATAAGCATAGCCCAGGGAAGCCTGGCTTAGGGAGGCATTGTGAGGGGAAGCCTGATGCAGGAAATATAATGGAAGGCTCTTACCCAAAATGTAGCAGTGTTGGTCACTCTGTGTTGGTTCAGAAGGTCCGTGGATTAGCAGACCAACTGTGAAAGCTCCAATACAACTACAGAAAGCAAATTGTGAACCCCTGAACCCCAGCATAAGAGGTGGGACTTGGCTAAGCTCAGTCAGAGCAATGGGGAAGCATGAAGCACCATCAGCCCCAGTACCATTCTAGCACAGTCAGTGAAAGGCCCCTGACTTCCTGCAAAAAAGCCTGGGACAATTTCTCCTGTGCCTTAGGAGTAGAGCTCAACTTTTTTTAAAATGAGCAAAAGAGGAAAAAGAGCTCTGATTATAGAAAGTTACTATGGAGAAAGGGAAGATCAGAACAC
The DNA here is from genome assembly GCA_023553655.1 of Myrmecobius fasciatus. NCBI lineage: Eukaryota > Metazoa > Chordata > Mammalia > Dasyuromorphia > Myrmecobiidae > Myrmecobius > Myrmecobius fasciatus. The sequence goes on along the minus strand of JAJPUD010001685.1, from coordinate 315,477 downwards.
AAATTCAGAGGAGAACAGCAAAGGCAAAATGGCTTCAGGTGAAGCCTCAGAGTTCAAATATGAATGGATATCCAACTCAAAAGGCTCTCTTGGAAAATTTCAAAAAGATCTTAAAAGAGAACTAGAAGAAAAATGGGGAAAAGAAATGAGAACTATGCAGGAGAATTATGAAAGTTTGGGAAAAATAAATGTTTATAAATAAATGCATAGGTATATGGTTGTTCAGTGAGGATTAGCATGTCTGGTGAGAGGGCTTGCTGAACACTTTTCAAAACTGGTCATCTAACTTTGGTGTCCACCAGCTACTCAGCTTTCATTTGTGGCTATAGCATACATAGCAACCTCATCTCAGTAGATGGGCTAACCCAGGTTGAGGGTAACTGAAGAGTCTCTAAAATATCACTGAATTAGGGGGGTGTCTACCCCAAGCATGTGAAGACTTTCCCTCGTGATTTTTTTCATTAGCCTTGAAGGTGGCTGAAGCTATGAGTGCTTAGAGTTGGGTCAGACATTAAAGTTGTCAGGATCATTCACTGCATCCTGGGCCATTGCCAGTCATATTGACTTTTATTCTGCCACTGCACTTCCATGACTCTGAAGGGAGAGTGACAATTTTGTGCAACTTTGCCACTTAAATCTAATTCCTAAAGTAGTTAAAGCATCATTTTCTCCCTGTGGTCCTCTCCAAAAAAGGAAGGATGAACAACACAAGCTCCTTGATGATAAGAACTGTCTTTTGTTTGCATTTGTTTCTCCAGGTTTAGCGCAATGCTTGACCCTTAATAAATGCTTAATAAATGTTTATTATTATTGACCAGAGAAATTAAAAGACTTGCTTAAATCACATAGCCAGTAGATAAATGATAAAATGAGGATTTAAATTTAGATCTTCTGGATCTAAAACTTATGCTCATTCTGATTTTTCTCCTTTATATTATTTTTCTTAAATAACATGATTCTTTTAATTGGTCACTTGAAGGTGAGTCAACAGAAGGGTGTTTACAGATAAGAAAGAAAATAGTTGCCAGCTTAATTTTATCAGAGTTGGCTTCAAAGGTCTTTCTATAAAATGCCTTTGCTTAGCTGAAAAGCCTTCTCTCTTTCTTTAAAGTGCTGTTTTTATCACCAGCTTATGCCCTTATTTTTCCTTCTGCAGAGAGAAGCAAGTCACCACCCTCTTGAACATGGCCAAATTACAACAAAAATGTGCTTCTTAGAAATATGTTGGTGGTATTCAATAAGGTCATGTGCCAGACTCTCCATGGAGAATTTATGCATTTTCATTTTTAATTCACTACTTTCATGGCTGACCCTTTGTGAGTCTTATAGCAAGAGTTTCAAATGGGAATTGGGGCCTTGTGATTTGAGAGCTAAATCAATGACTTTGGTATTTTATTAATGTTTTGCACTTTCTTCAAGAACTACTCAGAACAGGTTCTCTCTTACCCCTCTTTCAGGTTTGAAATTCTCTTCCTTTTCTTCATGTTATCATAAGCTTTATTTCCCTGGGAAAGGTAAAGAGGACTGACTATCTGAGGAACATGTAGTGGGATTTCAGAAGACTTAGGAAGACCCCTCCATGTCAAAATGCCTCTCCAACTAAGGAAAATCAGGACAAAGCATTTTTTCCTAGTAACTTCCTTTTGTCAGATGAAAGAGTTTCATCCCTTCCTGAAATTTATCGCAGCATTTTGCCCGGGAACCTCTACTTCGTACATAACCTATTCTTGCTTATATCTGGTGGGGTACAGAGGAAAGGTTGTGAAATTGGGAGCAAACCTGAGTTTGGATATGGTCTGCTATTTATTGGCTATTTGATCACAGGTAAGTCACAAAACATTTTTGAGCTGCAACTTCCTCATCTGCAAAATGGGTATATTAGTATCTCCCAGGATGATAAGGAGAAAGGATATATATGCCCATGACTGAATGAATATAAATCTTGCAGCTTTTTTTTGTTATATTTTTTCCCTTAGTCTACAAATATAAAACTGTATGTTCCTTGAGACTGAAATTGTGCTATAAAGTCTGTATTTGTAGCATGTAGCATATACATATAATACATATAATATATATTTTTATTTATTATATATTTATATATTTTATATTTTACATATAATATATATGTTATATAATATGTTATACACATATTTTATTTATTATATATATTTTATACTTTGCATATAATTTATATATAATTTATTGTATATTTATCTATATTATACTTTACATATTATATGTGTCATATAATATGTTATACATATATTTTATATATATATATATATATTTAAATTAAAAACACTATGGTTTTAATAAATGATTCAGAAGAAATATTCCTTGTTCTTCAAGATTATCTTGATTATGAACAACAGAGGTAACCAAGAGAATCTTCTAAAAAAAATCTATGCCTCCCATAGAGTTACTCAACTCCTATTTATTTAATTATAGTTTTTATACACATTACTTTATAATTATATTATGATATAATTATAATTTTATACAGATTACTTTGTAACTGAGACATAGGATCATGAAACTTTTGGAAGACTTTGGGAAAGATAATGGAGAATCTCTAGCATCATGGAAACTTGGAAGGATGACAAAGAATCTTTGGGCTAGACAGTACAGAACCCTGGGATGATATATAGTAAAGTGGCATTCAATAGATCTGTTTCCAGTGGACCTGAGGAGGGGACTTCTCCTTAAATTTGGATATGTTACATGGTCTTGTAGAGAAATTGGAACAAGATGGAACAGAGAGGGAGAGGAGGGAAGACAGGCATATAACAGAACAGGACTGGAGCTGAGATTGGGTAGAGCCTGTGATTGTGGAATCCCTATGCTTAGCTTGGTGCCCTAGTGTTTAGCCCAGTATCTGGCACATAGTGGATGCCTAATGAACGTTTATTGATTGATTAAAGCAATTGATAAGATTGAAATTCATTTATTGCCTCTTGTTTTTCCAATGTACAATCCTAAGAAAACTCTCCATCTAGAGTTAAAATCTCAATCCTTACTATGTTCAAAAAGTTATCAAACTGTGCATACCCTTTGACTCAACAGTGTTCCTACTGGGCTTGTATCCCAAAGAGATCTTAGAGGAGGGAAAGGGACCCACATGTGCAAGAATGTTTGTGGCAGCCCTTTTTGTAGTGGCAAGAAACTGGAAACTGAATGGATGCCCATCAGCTGGAGAGTGGCTGAACAAATCATGGTGTATATATATATAGTGTTGGTATTCTGGATATAACTGAGAAGTATTGTTTACATTGTATGTAATACAACTTAAAGTTAAATTGATAGATCTAGCTTTAATTGCTCTTTTGAACTACTCAATGCCACTAACATCCTTCTAGACATTGCCTTCTAGATTTGTACATAGGCATGAAACTAGAAATATCCATAGAGCATATTAAACATAAAATATCCTAAATGGAACTTGTTTACCTATGCCCTTGCTCCCCCCCAAAAACCACAACCCACCAAGAGCCCACAAAACAAGAAACCTTGTTCTTCCAAACTTTCCTGTTTTTATTGTGGTTAGCACAATCCTTTCAAGAACTTAGATCCATAACTTCAGAGTCCTTGGATCTTTGCTTTCCCATATTCCTACAATATCCACTCACCATATTATTCTATCACCACAACATCTCTCACTAGTCTTTCTCTCTCCACTCACATTGTCACTAACTTGGTTTAGGATCTCATCATCTCTGTTATGAATGTTTGGTTTTCAATAGCCTCATTTTGGTTCTCTCTGATTTTAGGTTCTTCCTTTCCCATTTCATGTTTCACACAAATGACATGCTTTTGTTCAGTCATTTCAGTTGTCTGACTCTTTATGACCCCATTTGAGGTTTTCTTGGCAAAGATCTGGAGTAGTTGGGGATTTTTCTTCTCCAGCTCATTTTATAGATGAGGAAATTGAGGCAGAGTTAATTTCTCAGGGTCATACAGTTAGTAAGTGTCTCAAGACAGATTTGAACTCAGTTCTTCCTGATTTCAGGCCTAGTGTTCTATCCACTTGACCACCTAGTTACACTACCTCACCAAATTAATATTCCTAAAATTCCTAAGTGATATGATGATAGCATTCCCCTCTTCAAACATCTTCAGTGACTTCTCCTTGTCTCTAGAATACAAACTCCTTAACCTAGTAGTTAAAATTTTCATGATCTGGCTTCCAACTGCTTTATAACATTTATTTAATATTTTTCCTCTTGTTTTTTGTGACTCTACATTAAATTGACTCACTATGGGCCTCCTTCCCCTCCTTTCCCTGATAACCCTGAGTACCTCCAGCATAACTACCTGGAAACACTCCATGGACATTTCTGATTGTGACTTGGTATTTTCTGATGGCACTTTAACTCTCATCTATCTCACATTTTTAGATGAGGGACCTAAATAGAATAAGCAGAATAACTACTTCTGTGGATATCAGATTAATGCTCCTGATTACAAGAAGAATTTGTTAATTTTGACAAGCTAAATAGAAATATAATATATATACACATATATGTATATATTTTATTTATGAATATTTATATATCTATAATATATGTATATAATTAAAAATTATGTACCTGCCAACACTCCGACACCATTACAAAGCAGTTCTTGATGTCACTTCAGTTCTCCTTGAAAGGACATAGGGGGAAGAGTAGATCCTGATACGTTTAATAGATCACCTTGGATTTGCAGTACAGTTTGTTATATGACTGAAGAGTCATCTCCAACTGATACAGCTTTAAAAAGAGACAAGAATGATTTACTCACAGACCTGTGTTGCCAGTTTATTAGGGCACTTACATTGAGTATTTCTATGTACCCCAGAAATAAGCTTTAAAGAGGTATACATGTAAGAAAGTTAAGTTAGTATAATTCATATTGTTGGGTCTGAGGTGGGGAAGGGAGGGGAGGAAGAGATACGTATACCATGGTATAGTAGAAAGTGTACTAGACAGTGTCAGAAAGATTTCTTTCTTTGTTGATTGTACCTATGTGACCATGGGCAAATTGCTTAATTTCTCTGAATAGCCTTTTTTTAGTGTAAAATATAGATCTTTCAAAAAATAATTTAATTTTTATTTTCTATTCTAAATTCTATGTCCTCCTTTACCCTTTCCCCTAACTTATTGAGAAGGCAAGAATCTGTTATGCATATGACATCATACAAAACATTTCCATATTGGTCATGCTCTGAAAAAAAAACAAGAAAAACAAAGAAAAAAATTATGCCTTAGCCTTACCCTGAGTCCATCAGTTCTTTAAATGGAGGTGTATAACATCTTTCATCATAAGTACTTTGGGATTGTGCTAGATCATTGTAATTGTCAGAGTTACTGTTTTTCACAGTTGATACCTTTATAATATTGCTGTTGCTTTATACATTGTTCTCCTGGTTCTACTCAGTTCACTTTGCTCTAGTTCATACAGGTCTTTTCATTCTGAAATAATTTCTTTTATTTTTATTTTTATTAATACTTTTTATTTGCAAAACATATGTATGGGTAATTCCTAAACATTAACCCTTACAAAGATTTCTGTTACAAATTTTCCCCCCTACTCCCCACCCCTCCCCTAGATGGCAGGATATCTACTACATGATAATTATGTTAGAATACTTAAGAAATAGAATATATGTATAGTTATTGCATCATTTTTTTGTGCAGGAGAAATCATATCTACAAGAAAGAATAATCTGATAAAGGAAATACAATGCAAGCAAACCTCAATAGAGAACATGAAAATGTTATGTTGTGGTCCACATTTCACATCCCTCTCTCTGGGTGTATATGGCTCTCTTCACTGAACAATTGGAACTGGTTTGAAGCACTGAAATAATTTCGTACAATACAATAGCATTCTATCACATTCATATATCAAAATTTGTTCAGCCACTTCCTAACTGATGGGCATTCCTTGAATTTCAAATTCTTTGCTACCACAAAAAGAGTTGTTAAAATATTTTTGCATGTGTGAATACTTTTTCTTTTCCTTTCATCTCTTTGTAGTAGAAATACAGCTGACTATTTTGAGTTTTGGGATTTGAGCATAGTTTCAATGGGTCTTAGTTTTCTTATTTGTAAAATAAAGGGGTGAAATTATATTAACTTGATGTTAGAATGTCTTATGATACCATCAAATAGAGATCATTTCTTCTTTCCCATGGGCTAACTGGGGAAAAAAAGAAACTTTTATATCCTCCCATTATAAGAAATTAATTTCAACTTCTTTTCCCCATAATTAAGAATTTGGAAGTTCTACTTATTCTTATGCCCCAATGTCTGGTTAACATGTTCATGATCCCTTTTCTAACCATATTTAAATTTGGTAGAAATTGATTATAGAGTTTTAGATCTGGCAGTTCTTTAGAGATTATTTGGTCCAACTCCTTAATTTTATTTAAGTGAGAACTGATGCTTTGAGAGCTGCCATTCTTCTTCACTAGAGTTACACAAGTAATGGAGTCAGTATTCAAACTCAGGCCTTTTAATCCTTTGAATTCTATACCACTTGGCTTCTCTACAGCTCTACTGTTGATCACTTTCTTTTCCTTCCATGGATCCTGTGAGATTGCTTTCTCTAGGTTTCTTCTTACCTATATGGCTATTCCTTAGATTTCTTTACTTACCACACCGTCCATCTTCTGCCTCTTTTGTATAGATATTCCCAAGGTTCTCTAGTCGGTCTTCTTTTCATTACACATGCTTTTTTAAAGATCTTATCAACTCCCATTAGTTCAAGTATCAGCTTTTTGCAGATGATCCTCAAATCTGCTTATCCAATTCTACTGTCTTTCCTGAATTTTACTCATATATTGTCAACTGCTGGAAAGATATTCATATCAGTATCTCAAATTCAAGGAATAAAAATAGAGATTAGATCTCTGATTTCATTAATATAATGAATTCCTGAGTAAGGAAATTCCCTCTACCAATATGTCAGCGTTTCCTTCAATAGTTGCCTAAAGTGATTGTAACACATACAAATGGAAATGTAAGCCACATATTAACTTAGAAAATTACTAATTAATTTATCTATGTTGCATTTTATTTTTACTTATTTTACTAAGAATTTCCCAATTACATTTTAATCTGGTTCAGGCTTCACTGGGACTTCATATTGGCTAAAAATTTGATACTTCTGGCCTGGAGGCCTGAGGCAACAAGTGACTTGTCCATGGTCATACAGCCAGCATGAGTCAGAGATAAAATGTTAATCGCAGGTCCTTTGGTTCTGATGCAAACTTGTTATCCTTTATGCCATGTTGCCTTTCATCTCAAACTTGACATGCCTTAAACTTAACATACCTTAAATGGAACTCATTATTCTCTCTACCAAAACCCAAAACAAAAACAAAACCAAAAGCTTGTCCCTTTTCTGAAGTTCATTATCTATATTAACGCCTCCATAATCATACATAAGATCTCTTTAAATCTCTCTTCAAATAAGGTGCAACAATTTGGATTTGGGGAAGGTACTAGCCCATTTGAATTTGCACCAAAGAGTGAGCTATCCATATACTCACTAGCAGCTATAATAGGATCTAGTGTAGTTTGCAAAGCCTGTTGACTTTCATTTTCAGTTTTTAGAAAAAAATTCATAAATGTTTAGCATAGTGCCTGGTACATAGCAGGTACTTAATAAATGCTTATCCTCTTCTGTTCTATTTGTCTATCCAATACATTAAATTCAGGCCAGCACCACTTCTCACCCTGATTACTCATTCCTTCTTCCTGCTTCTAGTCCCTGCCTTCCTTCCAATCTATCCTTCAATTTAAAATTATCTTTCAAAGGCTCTCACTTGCAAATCTCTTACTCAAAAATCTTTATAAGTTACCAGTTTGCCTGTAGAATAAAAATAAAGGCATTTAAGACCCTTTACAATAATACTTCTACCTACCTTTTCAGCCCTATTTAATTCTACTTCCTTTCAAGTATTCTACAATCTACACAAACTAGACTACCAGTCTTTCTCTGAACTTCACCCCACAGCCCTCACTTCAAGGTATTCTCAGAAGTCATTCTTTATACCTCATTTCTATTGTTCAGAATCTTTGTCTTTGCTCACGAATAAGCTCAGGTGTTACTCTCTTTGTGAAGGCTCCCTGTTTAATCTTCTTTTCCTTCTCACATTTATTTAAGGTTAATTTTTTTTGTACAAGTATTGTCTCCTCTGTAGAATCAATCAATCAGTAAATATTTATTAAGATTCATCTAGATATCAGGGATCACTCTAAGTGCTGGGAATACAAAGATAAATATGAAATAGCCTGTGTCCTTAGGGAACATACATTCACTTGGAGACACAACATGTCTACTATAAATGATCTCTGGGAGGGGAGAGACTTTTGATTTTGACTTTATCTTAGCACTGTCCCTTACATGTAGTGAATGCTTCATAAATGGTTGCATTGAATTTCCACTATGACACACTATTCCCTAAAGATTAAATAATAACAGAATTTCTATTACTCACTTTCTTGTATCATATTAATCCTTAAAAAATGAAATTTATTCTTGTTCATTTCCCCACCATCTCCAAACCATATTGTTTGGACTGTAACCCTCCACCTCCTATTGAAATTCAGACTTTTTCCATTGGTGCCCCAGACCCTACTAAGTAAACTTTTGCTTTTTCTGGACCAGCATCAGGCCATCATATCACTTTCTGGACACTGTGTATATGTCCTCTGTTCTACTACCTTCCACTCTAGTTTCCCAATTTTTTTCCTCCATTAGAATGTAAACTCTTTGAGGTCAGGGACTGTATTTTGTACTTGTTTCCTTAGTACTCATCTAAGCACATGCTAGATACGTAATAAAGCCAGACAGATTTTATTTCCCTTCAAAACTTCCCTTGTCTGAGAAAAACCACCAAAAATATATAGACCAATTTCTTCTAGAATGAATAAAAAGGAGCTTTCTTCTGAAAATTATAAAAATTATGTTGAATGTAATGAAAATTCTGCTAGTGCATAGAGAGCATGTGAGAGAGCAGATAGCTTGGGCTCTTTTATTTGACCAGCTTAGACAATTTAATGCCTAAGTCTCATGGGAAGCAAAGGTCTTTTCTTCATGTTAGCAATTTGTTTTGAACAAAAGATTTGGGCATTTCTTCCCTCCCACCCCACCCTTTTTAATAAAGAAAGGATGTAGTTAGTTGACCAGGGATTCATTAAGGATTAGGAAATAGTTGACTTTTCATTATTCCTACCTGTCTGCTGTACATGCTCTTGAATTAGCAATGGTAAATAATCAAAGGGTATTAAAATGTGAGACAGCACAAAAAAATGCTGCATCCATCTTTCTTATTGTTCCAGATGCTACTTTTGTGAACTATGTTGCACAAGACGTCTAAGGATTTTGAATTGTTACACAGCGATTCCTAAGGTTGGTCCAATAATATCTAAAATAGGTAGGTATCTTTCTGAAATGTTTTAATGATGGATTTTATTTGGGAATGAAAAGTTTTATTGAATGCTACTTTAAAAAATCACTAATAGAGAAATCAGAGTATATAACCTCTGAAAAATGTCAAAACACTGAGGAATCCTAGATTATAGCACTAGAAGAAGCTTGTGAAATCTAAGTGTGATTATGACCTCTCATGGCCACCTCACAAAAGACATTAAATAAAAGTAATACATTTCATACCTGATTTTCATAAATCAGTCCTATTGAGTTAGCCAAGGAAAGGTCAAAATGTCACATACATGTAACTTTCATCAGTTTGGTAAAGTTGTCTATACAAAGCATTGAAGATTGATTTGATTAATTTTCCATCTCAGCAGTTTAGAAGATCAAGGTTTCACAGTCAGCTTGGGGAGAAAATAATATGCTTCTGTATACAAAGAAAACTATTCCCCCCTCCACCTTCATTTTTGTCAAGAGGAGACATAATTGTGCCATTTTCTCCTTGAAGAAATGTAAAAACATTTGCACATTGTCAAAAATAATTAGATTAAACTGGTTCTGCAAACAATAGAATAAAACAGTACATGCCTTTAGAGCTCAAAGGACCTATGTTGTCATACTGTAAAACCTAGTGAAATTCCTTTGAAAATAAACTCCTAGAATTAATGGTACTATGGGGGAAAAAGTATAATTGAGATAACAGAGACAGTGAAATAAGAATGTCGGTAAGAATAAAGTTATATCCAAAGTGGATTGGAATTACAGTCTTGAATAATAATAATGCCTTATGTTGATAGAGTACCTTTTCTTTTGCAATCTCAAGCCTTGAATTACTTCTGAATTTGTAATGCAACTATTGGTGATCATGCACTCAGACTCACTTGCAGTCAGAATAACTTTATTCTGTGCAGGGAGGGAAAAAAATCCCTCTCAAGAAAAGGATTACAATTTTAACTTGAATTAGCCATTTCAACAAACTGTTCCATTTCTTTATGTCCTAATAAATAACCTCTATTTCATCTGAGATCTAGTCTACAATCTATAGTAATTAGGCAGTTACCTACCTCCATTAAACTTTTTTTTTAAAATTGTTTTTGTCCATTAAAGTCCTTCTCTGCCATCTCATTTCAGTATGAAGATGACTCTGAGTCCTTGAAGACTATGTCCATGTAAGATAAAGTCAAGCAAGTTCTACCTACTAAACAGGAAAAAATTGGGTTAAGGGCCCAATGATAAACTACTTATCCTCTCACTGTGCTTTATGTTTATATATTCCTATAATTTCAGAGAAGCTTCTATGATATATAAAAAATTGAAGAGATATAGCTTCTGGGTAATTAATATTTTTGCTAATCATTCTAGTAATAATTAATAAAAGGGGTCAGTGACACTCATGAATTGCAAAGACCCCTCATAGAACCCACTTAATGCTTATTTGACCTTGGAAGATTAGGTGTTTCTGAGAGTGGTAATCAATTGGTGCTATTGAGTACAATGAATATTATAATGACAGGTGAACTTTTTCTAATGAGAAGTTAGAGGGACAAATTTTGATCACTCAGTCTTAGACAAAGAGACTTCTCTTTTATCCAGTTTCCTCCTAACTGGGGAAATACAGACAGACAAAGGAGAATTACTTCTGCTCAGGCCTGGCTGAATTGAACATAATGGACTGTAATTCACCTTAGATTAAATTCTTTTTAAGATTCATTAGTTGGGTGAAGCAAAAACTTCCATCCAGGATCAAAAGGCATGTATTCCTGGGTACCTGAGCAATCTCATCCATCAACAATGTCTTTCAGATGCTGACTTGGTCAAGAAGGGAATAAAATTTCAGAAAGGAAAAAATCCTGGGTCTCCCTAGCAATAGCAATTAGTTATTTAATGATCTTTTCCCTTACTCCTCATTAAATGTTTGACTAAAAGAGGACATAATTTGATTTAACATTGGAAGAAATAGTGTACTATCAACCTGAAATTTTAATGAAAACAGTGAATACAAAAAAATACCTTTAATCAGAATAGAGGATTTGCAGCTCATGACACTACACAGAAAACATTGAAGTACCCCAGAAAGGGGTCTGGGAACAGGGTTTATATAGAATGCCAAGGTACAGAAAATGACTAGGTTGCTAGTTGGAGGGGTTATATAATTCACAGTTTGACCAGATAATTTTTTTAATGCCATGCAAAAGTCCATAAAGAAAGTTTGGGAAGAGAAAAGAGGATCTAGTATAGAGAACTGTGGGACACTTACAGTTTAAAGAGGTGAGCTAGATAAAGAACCAGCAAAGGAGATTGGCAAGAACTAGTCATATGGATACAGGAAACCAGGAGTGAGCAGTGCCGTGAAAACCTAGAAAGAATATCAAAGAACAGAAGGTGATTGGCACTGTTAAAGCCTGCAGAGAAGTCAAGAAGGATGAAGATTGAGAAAAGACAATGAGAATTTGTGATATTTGGCAGGCTCTTGGTTTCAAGGGAATGGCGATATGAAAGATCTGGATTCAAGTGTTATCACATCCTGGTTGTGTGACTCTGGATAAGTCACTTAACCTATTTAATACTCATGTCAACTTTGAGATTTAAATTTAGGACAGTTACTGATAGAAGGAACTCCCTTACAGGTAGTTTTTCTTTTACTGATGATACCACATTTTGGTACAACCTTGAAAAAAAATGCATGGAGCCAAGATGACAGATAAGTCAGGAAATTACTTGGGTTGTTCTGAGTTTCCCTTCAGAAACAACATTAAATCAAGCCTCTAAAGAAATTCTGAAGTAACATAACCCACAAAAAGACTGAGTGAAATAATTTTCTAGCTTAAGATAACTTACAAGGACTTCAAAAAAGGTCTTTCTCACTTGGGTTAACAGGGAGCACATCCCAGGACAGACAGTGTCAGGGCAAGCCAATAAGAGGCTCCTATCACAGAACAGCAACCAAAGCTTATTAAAAGTGGATCAGCAAGATACTGGCACAGCAGGTCAACTGTGAGTCCATCAGACCAAGTGCAGAAGGCAACTTGATAGCTGAAGAATGTTGGAACAACAGTGACCAGGCTAAACCATCCCAGCGCCAGTGGGCAAGTTGCCAGCAGTTGAGACTCCAGATCAAAAAGCCAGTAACCAGACTCCAGACTTTCAGCACAAGAAACTTGGGACACTAACCCCTTTGCCCCAGAGGGAGACTTCAAATTTTAAAAATAAACAAAAACAAAAAACAAACAAACAAAAGAACCCTGACCATAGAAAGCTACTATGGTAACAGAAAAGATCAAAACACAAACTCAGAATTCAACAAGGTCAAAATGTCTACATATGAAGCCTCAAAGAGGAATATGAACTGGTCTCAAGCTCAAAAGGTTCTCTTGGGAGAACACAAAAATGATTTTTACAGAAAGAGACGAAAAGAATTGAGACCTATGCAAGAGAATTAAGAAAAAAAAGTCAACATCTTGGAAAAGGAAGCTCAATAATTAACTGAAGAAATAACTCCTTAAAAAATAGAATTGGCTAAATGGGGGGAGGGGAAATCCATTGAAGAAAACAACTCCTTTAAAAGTAGAATTGGCAGTTGGAAAACCAGGAGAACATTGTACACAGTAACATAACATTGTGCAGTGAGCAACTATAAAAGACATAACTCTTCTCAGCAATAAAATAATCCAAAACAATTCCAAAAGACGAGATGGAAATTGCTTTCTACATCCAGAGGAGGAAAAAAGAACAAAACAAACAAACCAAATACACAGTCTGAATGGAGACTGAAGTGTACTATTCTCACTTTTTTTTTCTTTCTCATGTTTTTTCCCTATTGTTTTGATTCTTCTTTCATAACAGGACTAATGTGAAAATATGTTTAATATGATTGTACATGTATAGTTTATATCAGATCACTTACTGTCTTAGGGAGGAGGGCAGAAAGGAGAAAGGAAAAAAAATTGGAACTCAAAGTTGTTCAAAAATGAATGTTTAAAACTATCTTTGTATCTAATTGACAAAAATTAAAAAAAAAATTTAATACTTTTATAGAAAACATTTCTTTTTAAATCCCTTGTGTTTTTTTAAAGAAAGCTTGTGAATCTGAAGAGGGGAGACTTGGGGAGATGACAAAATATTCAGAGGCCACAGTGACAATATTTGGTCAGCCCCAAGAAATTCATTGGCCTAGCAACCAAAACCAGATCAGGTTCAATTAAATTCTAAGACAATTGTGTTTATCAGTACTATTAGCAATGAAATAACTCATCTTTTGTAAGATCTTTTGCTTCTTATCTTGACCCATTAGTTTTCTCTCCTAACTTTTCTACCAACTTAGTTGCTAACTCTTCTGTCAATCTTTTGTTTCAATTATTTTCTGTTTATATCCTTATTGTTTGTGTACATAGAAGAGCAAACTTTTATAATTGAATTCTATAATTTTATGTATCTCTAAGTCAGATTCAACTACGTCAAATCATGCAAATAATTTTGTGATTGTATAAAATCATAATGCATCTAAAATTTTAAATATCCAGATTTTGCTTAAATACTGCCCACAGGGGCAGCTAGATAGTGCAGTGGATAGAGCACCAGCCCTGAAGTCAGGAGGACCTTAGTTCAAATTTGGTCTCAGACACTTCCTAGCTGTGTGACCCTGGACAAATCACTTAACCCCATTCGCCTCAGCAAAAATAATAATAATAATAATAATAATAATAATAATAATAATAATAATAATAATAATAATAAATACTGCCCACAAATCTCATTGCAACATAAAAGTGTCTCTTGGTTCTCAAAGGCTTTGCTACTTTTGTCCAAACTCTTCTAGGTCCTGCTAGGGAGAGAAATTGGCAATTCTTTTCTAACTTATCTTCTAGGGAAGTTGAATAGGGCACTGAAAAGCCAAGTGAGTTGCCCAGGGATAGATAAAAGGTGAAAGTAACATCAAACTGGTAGGAGATTCTAGGTTCTAATCTAGGTTTTGCCATTATCTACTTTGGGCAAGTGAACCTTATGAAGTCAGGGACTTTAACTGTGTTTCTCCCCTAGCAGCTACCTCAAAACAGCACATAATAGTGTTTAATACATTATTGATGAATGAATGTGAGAATGGCCTCAGTTTCCTTACTTTACAATTAATATATAACATATCAGGTCATTTTTGTGTGTGTGTGGTTTTTTAATTTTTAAAAATTTTAAATTTAAATACAAAATAAGAGAAAGCAAAAAATGCCATATACATACCAGAACATTAGAGAGGATTCAACATAAAACAATAAATTTCCATTACAAGAAAACTTATATAGACCCCACCTAGCCACCAGACTGGAAGTGCTGGGGTCTCTGACCCGGGACTAGTACCTTCTGCTCCCCATAATCTTAGACCAGAGCATCAATATGTTGGTATTTCACTTCTTTCTCATGGACCCTAACACCAAAATAATTTAAACCTGGCATTATTACCCAGAAGGAGTCAATTTGAAGGATCAGCTCCAAAAGAAACAAAGGATACAGATATTTCAGATAAAGCTATCAATTATATCAAGGCTAATGGCTTCTTCAAAAACTATGAAATTAAGAATAAAGCTGAAAGAACATTAATCTATGTAACTCTTTACCTTTCTGAATGCTTAAAGAAATTCCAAAAATGCAACTCAAAAATCATGGAGAAAATGAAATATTTACATTGGGAATAATTAATTTTCTTATTCCTGTAGAGCCAAGATTCCCTCTTAATGCCATTTATGCCAAACCTGAAAATAAGCAAGAAAATGAAGTGATGAGAGCCTACTTATAGCAACTATGGCAAGAAACTGGACTGAGCTTTGTGAGAAAGTCTTTTATCCTCAAAGCCAATCCTAGCAAATGGTAGACTTGCCTTCGTGAAGAGGCAGTTCATAAGTCTTTCCAGGCTTGGGCCTGGACCTAATCTTGTATAGTCATTCACATTACAGAAGCATCCGATATTTGGCAGCAAGACATACACAGTGCTTGGCCTTTGTTTCATAAAATTTTATACCAAGGAAGGGGAGACATGTCCTTACTGGAAAATCTCTTTATTAAGAATATTGGGGTTAAAGGATCACTGAGAATTTTTGCAATGTTAACCTGGTACTTAATATTAATAAAAAAAATTTACAACAACAACAACAAAAGAAAGAGGAAACCTATATAAAAGAAGCCAAAGAAGGCTACAATTAAATGTGGAAATAGATAGATAGATAGAAAGAAACAGACACATATACATTTACATAGATATCTATAAACATGCACATTATACACATGCACACTCATATACATATACATGACTATTATAGTTATTTTCACTTGTCATCTGTTTCTCTGAAAGTGGATAGTGGAAAGTCTCTCTATGATTTTCTAAATAAGCCAGCTCATCATTTCCTACACCACAGTAATATTCCACCTCAGTTGAATTCTATCACAGGGATTCTCTATGAAAATTTTCTGTTTCATTGTCTATGAAATATTTCTTCTATTTTTGTTAGTTGCATGGCTGTTCAACTTAATTTTGACTTAAAATAAGTAGTTATCCATTAAACACTTCCACAATGCTCTCACCTAAAATAAGGTTTAAATTTGGTTGCTAGTGAATCTGCTTCCTTTACATCTCTCTCTTTTTTTTTTTTTAAGTTCCAACCTAAATGAACTTTATTACTTTTTCTAACCCAGCATGGTAACTTTTTAGTGAGTTAATTGGGATGGCATTGCATTGTCAGGTTAATTGTCATTAAAAAAATTATATTGGCTTTACCTATTCATGAACAGTAAATATTACATTAAAAAATATCACTTAAAATGATCCAAGAATAAGAAGTCAAAATTAATGAATTTTATTCATGGCTCCATTCATCTCTTAGCAATTACCTGTATTGTGGAGAATTTCTAACCAGAAATTATAAATTTGATGATATTGCTTTCTGAAGTTTCTTTTGTAATTAAAAACAGGTTGGTCTTAGTGAATTAATCCTCTTTCTCAGTTGCCTGTATTCAATTCTTAAGCTTATTTGAGGAGCAAAGCATATACTTAAATGGAGCTTCAGAGATCCTCTCATGTTCTGCTGTTTATTATGTGTCATTTGTTCAGGGTAATTTATGACTGTGGAGCTGAAGATCCAGGAATCCTGACCTGGAATGGAATGGTCCTAGAATCTTTCTTGCATCAAGAGACATAATATTCCTGTGACTATTAGTAAATACCCTTTGCCTCTTTACAAGTGAGTATTTATCATCACCATATTTGTCTAAGAGATAAATTGTACTGTATTATACAGATGCTATTGTAATACTCAGGGAGAAACTAAGGCAATATCACACATGGAAATTAGGTAATGCTTTTTGATGTTAATTGAGAGTTCAGAATCCATACTATGGATCAGGACTGGTGGGACTCATGTCTCAAAGCAGGAAGTCTACCCCGGAGACTAACACAGCCACATCCATGTTAGCCAACTGAATACAAAGTACTCAGCCACAGCCATGTTAGCTGACTGAATACAAAGTACACAGCCCTCCATTAAGGAAAGTCATAGATTAATATAGGTTCCTATAGCTCAGGGAGACAAAGAACTCATGGGAACAGCTGAGCACATTTGGTGTCCAAGGAAACCATAAATTCAGTTCTGACAGGTAGGGAGTAAGGGATGCCTTGGAAAAGAAGACTATAGATAAAAGGGTGGGGGCTGCTGGAGAAGCTGTGTCATAGATAGATAAGAGGTAGGTCAAGGCTGGCCATCTGGAGGTTTCATGATTGCTTTGGAATGTGAGTCCAATTATTTCTGAAGGTCAGGAAATGGGGATTCTATTCTGGGACAGAGCAATTAAGGGAGACTGATACCGCACTTGAGGGAAACTGAGACAGTAACTGAGGGAAACTGAGACAAGCATAACACTATGATTTCAATCACTTTATTTCTTTTAGTCTGTATGTATATGATATAGGTGAAATATATAACATATATATATATATATGTATATATATATATAAAACGATTATAATTTTTCCTTAAAAAAGAATGAAAATTATTTCAAAGTGAAGTCGCCTCCAAGCCTTTAAAGGAAGTGTGCTCTTTACCTCTGGAAGATTTCAAGACTGGAGCCTCAGTAGAAAGCAAAAGATAGAAGAGAATTTCTGTTTAGGTATGGTCAGACTTGATCAGTTCTTTAGGCCTTTCTAACTCTGAGGATCTGTGATTCTGTGATAATTTAACATGTCATTTGAGCAGATTCCAAACCAACATTTCAGGACACAATGACAGAGGTTGACTCATTTCATTGGCTTTCTCATTAGAAATTGTAAAGTAGGAAATATTCATATAACCAGACCTTTTTATTCACACTGTATAATTTCTCCTAAACATTAGCATTTTGTATATTTCAACATTCTTCCAAAGCTCTTTGACTCATAAAAGCTTCCAAATCAATATAATAGTTCAAAATATTAATCCTTGCCCATGATACATTCTGTTTGCATATTATAGGATTTGAAAAACTTTGATGAAATGGTTTAATAATTTACTTTTATACAAATTTTATTAAACATAAATGGGAATCTTTAGTTGAAACATTTAATTAAAACTGTGACCAAATTAGCTAAATGCTAAGAATAGTTCTGTAAATTTATTGCACAATGATCTATAGGCTTGCTCAGTAATATACTCTCTGAAAGCTCCTTAATGAAGCTATTAAGTGAATAAATATCATAGGAAGCAAATGGTAAAACGTAGTGATGATCTAATATACTTTCCTTGCTTAGTAAATAAAACCATAGTGAAA
Source organism: Myrmecobius fasciatus (assembly GCA_023553655.1). Classification (NCBI taxonomy): domain Eukaryota; kingdom Metazoa; phylum Chordata; class Mammalia; order Dasyuromorphia; family Myrmecobiidae; genus Myrmecobius; species Myrmecobius fasciatus. The sequence goes on along the minus strand of JAJPUD010001685.1, from coordinate 297,273 downwards.
AGATCCACTAATTTATCCTGATGATTTAGAAAGGATGAAATCTCCTACCTGCCAGAAAACAGACCTTTTAAAGGGACCAATTTATTGCACCCCAAGGCCAGGCAATAAAGAGATTTTTTACTAGAACTAAGTCAGTAAGTTTGCTGTTTCCTGAACCTTCCTCCTTTAAATGCAAATCATGCACCATTAGCAATCGACTTATTCAAGCTTTAATTTGCCTTGTTAATTGATATAGAGTTCCTTAGCAGCTCTTTCTCAGTAATGTTCCACTCACTGACTATGCCCAGGTTCTAAGTTGATTGCTACAGTGATTACTGCATACCCAGAGTCACAGGAAGGCAAGCACAGGATTTTGCCATGCTCATATGCATATGGATCCTCCCTTCTCCATTCCTTACTTGCCTTTCTAATCCTATCTTCCCCAAACATTCTTCACAAGTATTTATCCTTTCCAGAATTTTATGGTTCACCTGTCAGAGTGATGGTGTTTGTGGATGAATTGATCTCTATTTATTTGATAATTCATCTAAGAGAACTAGAAATACAGTGATTTTGGTTGTGACTTACTTGCCAATATCTGTTGGATGTGTTCTACTAATACACTATCTCCAAAAGTGTAAGAATAGGAGGTGGAGCCAAGATGGCGAACTGAAAATGTGACTCTCTGCATCCTCCTCCGATCTTCTCTAAAACCAACAATAAAATAAGCCTCTGAACTGATCTTCAAGTCAATGAATCCAGAAATATTTGGACACTGCTTTCTGAAGAACTTCATATCAGGTTTGTCTAACTCGGACAGAAGGATAAACAGTGGACTCAGGTGTAGGCCAAAAGTGAGGGTGGGACTCAGCTCACTGTGGCAAAAACTCCACACTCCAAACTCCAAACACCTGGAGTTTATCTGAGGCACTCGGGACACTCTGCCCTGATTGGGGGCAGGTGTTCTGGCAGACTTGCTTTGTTTAAGGAGTAATTCGGACTTAGTCCTAGCCCCCACCGGCCCAGCACCTTAAGTTAATTCGCCAAAGTGCCCCAGGGAAAAGAGCTTTAGCCTCTGTTTTTCCAGGCCTTAAAGAGACATCCACACTGTCTAAAAAAATGAAGAAGCAAAAGAGAGCTCTCACTATAGACAGCTTTTATCGAGAGAAAGAAGGGCTGACCCCAGATCCTGAGGTTCCTTTAGACAAAACTCAAGAGGAAGTTATTAAGGACCATCACTGGTCCCCTTTTCAAAAGGCCTTTCTGGAAGACTGCATACAGAATCTCAAAAGAGAGCTGGAGGATAAATGGGAAAATAAATTGAAATCAGTGCAAGAAGGATATGATGCCCTGCAAAAGAGATATGCAAAAGACACCAATTTATTGAAAAATAAAATTAGTGAAGTGGAAAAAGAGTGCAATGAAAAAAAAAATTCAATTGGCCAGTTACAAAAGGAGCTTAAAAAGGTAACTGAAGAAAACAACACTTTAAAAATAAGAATTGAACAAATGCAAGTGAATGACTCAATAAGACTTCAAGAATCAGTCAAACAAAAACAAAAAAAATGAAAAATTAGAAGAAAATATGAAATATCTCCTAGGAAAAACAACTGACTTGGAAAATAGATCTAGGAGAGACAATCTAAGGATTATTGGACTTCCTGAAAGCCATGATGAAAAAAAGAATCTAAACACTATCTTCCAGGAAATCCTGAAAGAAAACTGCCCTGAGATTGTAGAATCAGAAGGCAAAATCACCATTGAAATAATTCACCGATCACCTCCTGAAAGAGATCCCAAAATTAAAACCCCAAGGAATATCGTGGCTAAATTTCAGGACTATCGCACCAAGGAAAAGATTCTGCTAGCAGCTAGAAAGAAACAATTCAAACACCTAGGCTCAATAATTAGAATCACACACGATCTGTCAGCCTCCACATTGAAGGATCGAAGGGCCTGGAACCAGATATTCTGAAAGGCAAAGGAACTTGAATTACAACCAAGAATAGCCTATCCAGGTAGAATAAGCATTATCCTCCAGGGAAGAAGATGGTCATTCAATGATATAGGTGAATTTCACCTATTTCTAATGAAAAGACCAGATCTGAACAAAAAATTTGACCTTCAAACACAGAACTCAAGAGAAGCATAAAAAGGTAAAAAGGAAAGGATTCTTGAGAACTTTATTTCTACTATGGGGATATTTAAAGTTTGGGGGTATAATTAACTAGATATTACTCTGGTAACATGAAAAAGAAAACTAGAGGGGGAAAGGTTGTCATACTGGGGAAAAGAGGGAAAAAGTGGTAAAATAAGATCAAAAAAAAGGAGGTAAAAACAAGGTAAAATCACTTGAAGAGGCAAAGAAAACCTAATATAATTGAGAGAAAGAGGGGAGGGAGATGAGCATTGTGTAAATCATACTCTCATCAAGTTGGGTTCTAAAAGTGTATATCAGACATTTGATTTCACATAGAAACTTGTCTGTTGCTAGAGGGAAGTGGGAGGAAAAGGAGGGAAAAAGAAAGGGATAAACTATTAGAAGGGAAAATAGAAGAATCAGGGGAAAGGAGTTAAAAAAGGGGAGGGGATCTAAAGGGTGGTGGATTGTTTGGGAGAGAGGATCATCTAAAGCAAAGTCCTGAGGAGGGAGGAAGGGAGAAAAGGGAAAAGAAAGGGGAAAATATAACTTGGGTAAATAAGATGGCAGGAAATAAAGAATTAGTTATTCTAACTGTGAATGTGAATGGGATGAACTCTCCCATAAAGCGGAAGCAGATATCAGATTGGATTAAAAACCAGAATCCCAGAATATGTTGTCTACAAGAAACACATCTAAAACATAGTGACACATATAGGATGAAGGTAAAAGGCTGGAGCAGAAAATATTACGCTTCAGCTGAACAAAAAAAAAAAGCCGGGGTAGCAATCTTTATCTCAGATCAAGTAAAAGCCAAGATAGTTCTAATCAAAAGAGATAAGGAAGGAAGCTATATTTTATTAAAGGGTACCATAGATAATGTAGCAATATCAATACTAAATATATACGCACCAAGCGCAATAGCATCCAAATTCCTAGGGGAGAAATTAAGAGAGATGCAAGAAGAAATAGACAGCCAAACTATACTAGTGGGGGATGGCAACCTTTCTCTCTCAGAATTAGATAAATCAAACCACAAAATAAACAAGAAAGAAACTAGGGAGATAAACCAATTGTTAGAAAAGTTAGATATGATAGATCTATGGAGAAAGTTGAATGAAGACAGTAGGGAGTTTACTTTTTTCTCAGCAGTCCATGGAACCTATACAAAAATTGACCATGTGTTAGGGCATAAAAACCTCAGAATCAAATGCAGAAAGGCAGAAATAGTAAATGCATCTTTTTCAGATCATGATGCAATAAAAATCACATGCAATATAAGGCCAGGAGAAAATAAACCAAAAGTTAATTGGAAATTAAATAATCTAATCCCGAAGAATGAATGGGTGAAAGAGCAAATCATAGACACAATCAATAATTTCATCCAGGAGAATGACAATAAGGAGGCAACATACCAAAATTTGTGAGATACAGCCAAAGCGGTTATAAGGGGCAATTTTATATCTCTAGACGCTTACTTGCATAAGATAGAGAAAGAAAAGATCAACGAATTGGGCTTATTATTAAAAAAAAAACTAGAAAAAGAACAAATTAAAAACCCTCTATTAAATACCAAATTGGAAATTCTAAAAGTAAAAGGAGAAATTAATAAAATTGAAAATAAGAAAACTATTGAATTAATAAATAAAACTAAGAGTTGGTTCTACGAAAAAAACAACAAAATAGATAAGCCTTTAGTTAATTTGATAAGAAAAAGGAAAGAGGAAAATCAAATTGTTAGTCTCAAGAATGATAAGGGAGAACTTTCCTCCAAAGAAGAGGAAATCAGAGCAATAATTAGGAGTTACTTTGCCCAACTTTATGCCAGTAAGTTTGATAATCTAAATGAAATGGAGGAATATCTACAAAAATATAGATTGCCCAGGATAACAGAAGAGGATATAAATTATTTAAATAGCCCCATATTAGAAAAAGAAATAGAAGAAGCTATTAACCAACTCCCTAAGAAAAAATCTCCAGAGCCAGATGGATTTACATGTGAATTCTACCAAACATTCAAAGAACAATTAATTCCAATATTATACAAACTATTTTTTGAAAATAGGAAAAGAAGGTATACTGCCAAATTCCTTCTATGAGACAGATATGGTGCTGATAGCTAAACCAGGTAGTGTGAAAACAGAGAAAGAAAACTACAGACCAATTTCCCTAATGAATATTGATGCAAAAATTTTAAATAAGATATTAGCAATGAGATTACAGAAAGTCATCCCCAGGATAGTACACTATGACCAAGTACGATTTATACCAGGGATGCAGGGCTGGTTCAATATTAGGAAAACTATCAGCATAATTAATTATATTAATAAGCAAAATAACAAAAACCATATGATTATCTCAATAGATGCAGAAAAAGCATTCGATAAAATCCAACACCCTTTCCTATTAAAAACACTAGAGAGTATAGGAATAAATGGGCTTTTCCTTAAAATGATCAGTAGCATCTATTTAAAACCATCAGCAAGCATATGTAATGGAGACAAACTAAAACCATTCCCAATAAGATCAGGAGTGAAACAAGGCTGCCCACTGTCACCATTACTATTTAATATTGTATTAGAAATGTTAGCTTTAGCAATAAGAGAAGAAAAAGAGATAAAAGGAATCAGAGTAGGTAATGAAGAAACCAAATTATCACTCTTTGCAGATGACATGATGGTATACTTAGAGAACCCTAGACGCAACTAAAAAACTACTAGAAACAATTCACAATTTTAGCAAAGTTGCAGGATTCAAAATTAATCCACATAAATCATCAGCATTTTTATATATTACCAACAAAGTTCAGCAGGAAGAGATACAAAAAGAAATTCCATTCCAAATAACAGATGATAGGATAAAATATTTGGGAATCTATCTGCCAAGGAAAAGTCAGAAACTATATGAACTAAACTACAAAACACTTTCCACACAAATAAAATCAGACCTAATCAATTAGAAAAACATTAAGTGCTCATGGGTAGGAAGAGCAAATATAATAAAAATGACAATACTACCCAAACTAATCTACTTATTTAGTGCCATACCAATGAAACTCCCAAGAAATTATTTTACAGATCTAGAAATAACAGTAGCAAAGTTCATTTGGAAGAACAAAAGGTCAAGGATTTCAAGGGGATTAATGAAAAAAAGGCAGATAAAGGTGGCCTTGCTGTACCAGATCTAAAACTATATTATAAAGCAGTGGTCATCAAAACCATTTGGTACTGGCTAAGAAATAGAGCAGTCGATCAGTGGCACAGGATAGGTTATCAGGACAATCTAGGCAATAACCTTAATAATTTAGTGTTTGATAAACCCAAAGACCCCAGCTTTTGGTTTAAGTACTCACTATTCAGTAAAAACTGCTGGGAAAATTGGAAACTAGTGTGGAAGAAATTAGGGCTTGATCCATACCTAACACCACATAACAAGATAAGATCTAAATGGGTTCAAGATCTTAATATAAAGAGTGATATTGTAAGCAAATTAGAGGAACGTAATATAGTTTACCTCTTAGACCTGTGGAGATGGAATAAATTTATGTCCAAAGAAGATCTGGAACTCCTAATTGAACATCAGATGGATAATTTTGATTATATTAAGTTAAAAATTTTCTGTACAAGTAAAACTAATGCAGACAAGAATAGGAGGGAAGCATCAAATTGGGAAATCATCTTTACATTTAATGGTTCTGATAAAGGCCTCATTTCTAAAATATATAGAGAATTGTCTCATATATATAAGAATTCATGCCACTATTCAATAGATAAGTGGTCAAGGGATATGAACAGACAATTTTCAGATGATGAAATTAAAACCATCTCTAGTCATATGAAAAGTTGCTCCAAATCACTATTGATCAGAGAAATGCAAATTAAGACAACTCTGAGATACCACTACACACCTGTCAGATTGGCTAAAATGACAGGAAATGATAATGATAACTGTTGGAGGGGATGTGGGAAAACTGGGACACTGATACATTGTTGGTGGAACTGTGAATGGATCCAACCATTCTGGAGAGCAATTTGGAACTATGCTCAAAAAGTTTTCAAACTGTGCATACCATTTGACCCAGCAGTGTTTCTACTGGGCCTATATCCCAAAGAGATTTTACAGCAGGGAAAGGGCCCCACATGTGCAAAAATGTTTGTGGCAGCCCTTTTTGTAGTGGCAAGAAACTGGAAATTGAAAGGATGCCCATCAATTGGAGAATGGCTGAATAAATTATGGTATATGAATGTTATGGAATATTATTGTTGTGTAAGAAAAGACCAACAGGAGGATTTCAGAGAGGCCTGGAGAGACTTGCATGAACTGATGCTGAGTGAAACAAGCAGAATCAGGAAATTATTATACACAGCAACAACAATATTACATGATGATCAATTCTGATGAACATGGCTCTCTGCAACAAAGAATTGTCTCAAACCAGTTCTAATTGTTCACTGAAGAAAACCATAAACATATAAGAGAGGGATATGAAATATGGACCACAATATAACATTTTCATGATCTCTATTGATGTTTGCTTGCATTGTGTTGTCTTTCTCTGATTTTCTTTTTTTTCTTGTAGATAGGATTTTTCTTGCACAACTTGTCAAGTATTTCAATATTATTGATATGTAGTGGACTTCCTGCCATCTAGGGGAGGAGAGGGGACTGGGGTAAAATTTGTAATGGAAAGCTTTGTAAAGATCAATGCTAGGGAACTACCCATACATATGTTATACAAATAAAAAGCTTTAATAAAAAAAAGTGTAAGAATAACTTGCCAAGGCTTTAAAGTTACCCTGTCACCATACTACCATAGAGCTGGTGAGGGTGGAAAAACAGACCCCCAGATCTTTGATCTGGGCAGGCCCTTGCTTATTGGGAGAGACACTATAAAGAAAAAGCCTGAATTTTACAGCCTAAGCTGCTCCCAAAGGTAAGTAGGGAGAAGCCTTGATTTTCTTGACCTCTTGATCTTACTTGGGCCTTTAGTTATTTTTAAGTGCCTACCAAACCATTCTTCAATTCCACCTCTAAGACAACTCCTCAGTTCTACTTCCAAGCCATAAAATTAGCATTTCAGTTACATGAAGCACCTGATCTCTCAATCTTTTTCCTATAAATTTATTTTCTTGCTCCTAGTTTTTTGCTAAATTCTTTTGGAACTTAGCCCTCTTCATTTGGCATTACAATTACAATAAACTTTGCCCCTTGGCATGCATATGAGTTCAAGCCTGAAAATACTTTTGAGAAAGTTCACTGAAACTGGTCTGTGGCCCCAATCTTTTGGAGTCTCCTTTCTGAACCTCAACATTATTATAATCCTACAAATTCTTCTGAGATAGCTTGCTACACCAGCCTGTAACCCCAGAATTTGGTGGTGAAACTCCATTAGAGATATATGTCATGAAAAAAAGATGAGTGTCCCTGCACACTAGATCTAGAATGATAGAATGCTATTGTGTACATTTAGTTTTCCCCAATACAAAAAGTGGGCAATAGGTACAAAAAAAAATCTCCTGAAAAATTTTCCCTATTAAACACATATTGCTTGTGTTTTGTAGCTGATATACTTCCTATTGTGGGACCATTTCACAAAATAATTAACCAACATGTTGTTATGGAGTATCTACTATGTATCTGACATGAATCAGTCAGTCTATTAATTTGGTAGAGGAGAGAGAAATACTAGAGAAAGAAGACTTCTCCAATGTTTTTAGAGGTCATCTAATTTAACAAATTTGAATGGCAATTCATTCTCTAATACCTTAGAGAAATAGTTATCCAGCCTCTCCTTGAAGTCCTCCAGATATGAGGACATTACTCCCTTCTTAAGCTGTCCTTTCTATATTTGGATAACTCTTGAATTATGGGGAATTCTTCCCTTACTTCCAAGAAGAAATCTTTCTCTATTCCCCTTTTCCACATTGCTCCTAATACTATCCTCTGTGACTGAACAAATATATTGAATATATTTTCCATCTTGAAGTAATTGAGTGCAAGTAACTATTCAGGCTCCATAATTTTCTTTTTTTTTTTCTTTTTTTTTACCTAACCTTTCCTAGTTCTTTGAACTTATCTGATATGGTCTCCAATCTCCTGACAATCTTGGTCAGCTTTCTCTCTGTATTATCAATGCCATTTCTAAAATAATTGAACAGAACAGAACATGACACTATGGCAGAGGACAGGATAACAAAGCCTTATTTTTTTTTCCCTGGTTAAGAGGCCTCATCTTGATAAATATTTGATTAAGAAGAAATTGTGAGAATTAGAACCATTTTGAAATAAAGTGAGAAAATTATTTTTATAATCATACAAAAAATAGTAGCAAAATCTGAGATCACAGGAGGGAAAAATTTGGAGGTGATGATTATTCACTTATCTAAAGATTTTATAAAATAAGATGTCTGAAGAATTCACCAAATGCATTTAAGTACTTATTTACAAATCTTTAACTCTTTAGAAGTGCCTAAACATACTGAAAACTAATTTATAAGTAGGAGAAAGTGCAAAACAAAGATGAAGTGGATTTATACAAATTCTTAAGAGCATATATTTAGCCAAATCAAGTCAATAAACATTTATCAAATTCCTACTAAGTGCCAGGAACCTCACTAAGCAGAAGTGAAAGCAACCATCCAAACAAAAAGTCTCTTCTTTCAAGAAGCTCTCAGTCCAATGGAAGTTTACAAATGAGAATATGTACAAATAAGATATACATATAGAATAAATTGGAAGTAATCTCCGTGGAAAGGCACTAAGATTATGAAGGATTGGAAAAAGTGTTTTGAAGATGAGATTTTTATCTGAGACTTGAAAAAAAAACAGTTAAGTGATGGGATATCAGTGTTGCTAAAACACCACACAGTATTGAAATGGTAAAAAGTATTAATATAACAAAACTAGTTCTTTTTGTTAAAAATTATAACAGTAGAATAAATAAAAGTTTTATACTATTTGTTCTTTCTACACTAAAGAATGTCTTCCTCCAGTGTCTTATGTTATTGTGGAAGTGACTCTCAGGATGTGAAAATAATGCAGAAGAGCAGAATCTTCCTGCTAAGCAGGAAAGACTTCCAGTATGCTTACAAAGTCAAACTTTGTGGTTTGTCTTGTGACAACCAACTTAACTATGCTTGGGGAGGCTTATCCCTGGAAGGTTGCTGGTAACTTTTTCTTTTCTCTTCTTTTTTCTTTTCTTTTCTTTTCTTTTCCTTTCTTCACGGAAATCTTCATGAATAGATATCCGAGTTGCAGCCTCAGAAAGAGTGTACACAATAATGAAATCTAAGCATTGATTTAGTGAATATTCACCAAATACCTATTGGAAATATAGAGACAAAAATAAAATAATCTCTGCCTTCAAGAAACATATCTTACTGAGGGAATCTATATTGACACAAGTATACACAAAAGTTGAATACAAAGTGTACAGTAATTTCAAGAAGAAAATTTTGTTAACTGAGGGAAAACAGGAATGACATTCTTAACTTCATTTTATTTATTTATTAAAGCTTTTTATTTGCAAAACATATGCATGGGTAATTTTTTAATATTGACCCTTGCAAAGCTTTCTGTCACAAATTTTTCTTTCCTACCTTTCACCCTCTCCCCTAGATGGTAGGAAGTCTAATACATGTTACTTAGGTTAAAATACTTGGCAAATCAAATATATGTATACATATTTTTACAGTAATCTTGCTGTATAAGAAAAATCGGATCTACAAGAAAAAAAAATCAGAGAAAGGAAACACAATGCAAACAAACATCAATAGAGAGCATGAAGATGTTATGTTGTGGTCCACATTCATATCCCTCTCTCTAGGTGTAGATGGCTTTCTTCATCACCGAACAATTGGAGCTGGTTTGAAACATCTCAATGTTGAAGAGAACCATGTCCTTCAGAACTGACCATCATATACTCTTGTTGCCATGTATAATGATCTCCTGGTTCTGCTCATTTCTCTCAGCATCACTTCATGCAAGTCTCTCCAGACCTCTCTGAAATCATCCTGCTGGTCATTTCTTACAGAACAATAATATTCCATAACATTCATATACCATAATTTATTCAGCCATTCTCCAATTGATGGGCATCCATTCAGTTTCCAGTAGGAATGACATTTTTTGGGAGATAATAGTTGAGCTGTATTTTGAAGGATGCTAGGAATTTTATGAAATTGTGGTGAGGCGAAAATATATTCCAGATGTAAGGACAATTCACAAAAAGAGAAGGTGATGGAAGACTAAATATTGCTCATGGCATATCATTCATGTTTGAAGAATTCAAGTATTGAATTATATTTAATTGTTATTAATGTGATACATAATTTACTTGATAAATTCTATAGAAATCTGAAGGTAGGGAAGTTTTTTTTTTCAAACTGGAAACAATGATTCTTCTGGATATATCTTTCTTGTCTTACATTCCCTGCATGCCTGGCCTTAGAGGCATAAAAACATATTTCCATAAAACTCTTTCTTTTCTTTGAAAGCAGATTCATCATTCAGATTTGTCATTAATTTTCTAACAATGCTCACACTAGCAATAAAAAGGCTTGCCCATATCACTTGGGAGAAAATCATCACTGGAGAGTTCTTTTGTGTTTGACCTTTTTTTTTATCCTCTGTATATTATTATTAAGTAACAATGTAGCCATAATTATGCGATTCTTCCATCTTCATATTTCCAAATCCAACCAAGACTCTTAGGTGGGAGGATGGAGGAGCTCTTAGTAGCTGCCTTATGCTCTTTGAGTGGTTCCCATATGCTGACTTTAATGGCAGTATTACATCATCTTTTATGAGTGCATCAACTTATTTGCAATTAAGTTTAGATTGTCTAATAAAATCCTGTGACATTTTAACTTACAGTTTATGTCCTAGTAAAAGGCTCCAAATGTTATTGCCATAAGAATTCATGTGACAACTAAAGATAAACCTTTTATTTCTTGCTGGACAGCTGAATATGCTATTAAAAATGGTAAAGAATAAAAGTGGAGGAAAACAGAAGTCAAGGCTATTGTCACTCCTGAGGTTTTTATTCTCCTTATCAACTTTCTCCCTTAGAACTTGAAGAACTTCAACATGCTCTGGTAACAAGATAGAAAAATTCACTAAATTATTTTTTTATTGCTGAATAAGAGTAGATCTACCTATGAATAACAAAGGAAACAAGGTTAAATAAATTCTTCTCACAGTCAGCCCTGCTTTTTGTCATGAGCCTAGGAGTTAAGCTGGATGAATAAAGTAGATACTGGACAAAATCTGCAAAGGGACCAATTAATGCCTCCTAGACAAAACCCCAATTTTTATCAATGACTTGGAAACTTTGCTAAAGAGAAGAGATCTTTCCTCCTTTGTTATTTTAACTTTTACAGCACTTTTCCCCAGAAGAGTTGGAAGTAGGATATGGAACTATGTCCTTCTCCAATTTCTTATGTTAACATGGAAGGGCCCCCCAGTTCTTGAAGACACTGCTAAGAGAGTAGAATCTGTGAAAGTTCCAACCAAGCAGAAGAGGCTTCTAGTATGCTGTGAAATTTTGTATCTTAACTATATTTATGGATGCTCATGTGACTTTTTTTTGGGGGGACAGAAACTTTTATTAACAGATCTCCAAGTTGCAGCCTTGGAAAAAGTGTTCATAATGGGGGCAAAGGTAAAATAATGTCAAATATCAAACACAGAAGACTTTGGGCTGAAATGTCGGCTTTGTCACATAATAGCTTTGAAACCTTGATCAGGTCACTCATGCATCTAGATTCCTACTTCCTTATTTGTAAAAGGAAGAGAAAAAGGGTAGATTGCCTCTATGTTTCCTTTCAGTTCTAGTATTTTAAGTGTTAAGAGTCTCAATATATGTTCTACTTTGCCCCAATTCAGCACACAGCATTCCAGATATGGCTTTAGGGAGAGTTAAGGTGGACTGTGACAATGTAGTCTAATATGTGGCAAGGAGCCCCTCTCTGGGGCAAGGCTAAGGGAAGGAGCAGAGAAAGTTTACTAGACTGTGAGTCTGGAAGGAATGCTTTGACTAAAAGTAGAAGCTTTGTCCATTGGACTTTCACCTTTCCCTCCCCTGCTTTCTCCATAAGTAATCTCTCCAGTAAGGAATACTCTGAGAGCCATATTTTAGTTAGTCTATATGCTTTATATGTGGTAAAATCTGTGATCTTTGGATGATAGTCAAAGTATTGGAGTACTAACATTCCCCAATATTGCCCCAATATCTCTCTGTATGTGCACAAGCTCTCTCTTATACCTGGAATATACTTCCTTCATATTGCTGATGGTTAAAATTTTTCTCTTCCTTCAAAATACAGAGCAGGGGATTTTTTCTTTTAGAGCCTTCCCTGATGCCTTCCATTTGACACTGACTTCTTCCACATGAGATTTCTTTTAGCACAGTATTAAATTGTTGCCATCACAGAAATGTAGCTTGGGATATCTCTTAAAGACAGTATCATCCTGTTCTGGGAGAATGAACCCTAGCTCTCCGGGTAGTACCAATTGTAGCCAGAATCCCAGACCCTCACACCAAGTGGTACAGTGATAGAGCACTGTTACTGGATTTAGGAAGACAGGAGTTCAAATCCAGACTCAGACATTTACTACCTATGTAACTCTACAAATCATTTAACCTCTGTTTGTCTGTTTCCTCATCTGTAAAATGGCACTTACCCTCGCGGTTGTTGTGAGAATCAAATGTGATAATAATTTAAAAGCACTTAGCACAGTGCTTGACACATAGTAAGTGCTATGTAAATGCTAGTTATTATTATTAGTAATTACTATTATTATTATATACAGAATTACATGACTTCATTAGTTGCTTTATAAAGGTCAGTACACTTCCAGAGAGACTCACAGAGATACCTACATCATAGCAGTGTTCTGGAGATCTCAAAAAATGCAGCCACACTATTATTGCACTTTATAGGTTTATTTGGGTTTGAATCACCATCTGCAAACAATTGAATGCACCCAAAAGATTGGTATTTGTGGTTATTCTGATGGACTCTTGGCCAGTAATTGAAAAATTTTTCCCAGCTATGGTTCAGAGTTATCTGCTAACACTCTGCTACCGCAGGTTGTGAAGTTGAGTTATATTCTGCTTTGTATAACTGCTCTCTTTCTGTCTCTCTCTGTTTCTCCTACTTTCTCTCTTTCTTCTTCCCCTCTCTCCTTCCTTTTCTCTTCCCCCCTCTGTCTTTGTCTCTGTCTCTCCATTATTCCAACTAGATTGAAAGCTCCTTGAGAGAAGTTTTAAGTTATTTTTCATCATTATTTATCCCAGAACCCATTAGAAGATGTTGTATGTGGAAGGTACTTAATATTTGTGCAATTGAATTGAAAATGATTGGAATAGGCTGAAGAAAATGTGACTTATTGAAAAAATGCTTACATATTGAAAGAGAACATTTAGATCGTTTTAAAATCTATAGTTTGAAGAGACAGATTTAGCATAATTTGTGGTATAGCATTGCTTTCATTAACATTTAATTTGCACAGAACAAAAATAGCAACACAAATACCCCTTAAAATGAGAATCACCAGTACCAGCCTTGAAGTCGGGAGGACCTGAGTTCAAAACTGGTCTCAGACACTTAACACTTCCTAGCTGTGTGATCCTGGGCAAGTCACTTAACCCCAATTGCCTCAGCAAAAATAAATAAGTAAAGAGAGAGAGAGAGAGAAAGAGAGAGAGAGAGAGAGGGGGAGAATCACTTTTGTCCAAATAATTCCTGTGAATAACTGACTTCTCCCTTCTACTTAATGCCAAATTTATCCATTAACATCTGACTTATGCTTGGTTTAAGTAGGAGCAGTATGTAAGGACAGAGGGAGAAGGCAGATGGGTTTCCTAGTTCAGAAATGATATTGATCACACCATGAAAAGAGGGTAAAGGAAAGATAAAAGTGACTGTTCCAGAAGAGAAGAAATGTAAAAAGAGATTTTATTAAAAGTTAAATCAAAAAAAGAAAGAACAGCAAACCCAACAAACCAAACCGCCACCTTTTGAGTTTCAATTCTCCTTTGACAATGATGTCATTTTCCAAATATGAATTTTTTAATTGGGACCACATCCTTTAATGGGAAAATGTCATATATACTTATTCAGACTATAAAATTTTTCTTAAACATTCAAATTCTATCACCCCCATCTACCTTAACAAGCTTTGAAAAGCTTTAGCTTTACTGTGGAGGATATGGAATTTCTAATGTCGCCCCTCTTCTTCAAATGCTAAAAGATCCTGGAAATTAAACCAGTGCATGCATCAAAGATCACTTCTCAAAGCAGCGTCACTTTTGAGCATTACCTTGTGCAACAGTCAGGGTAATAAAATATTGTGGTTATGCCTGAGGATACTTAACCATATGGAAAGTGAGCTGCCTATTTATAGAATTCCTGATCTCTGAGTTTTAGTACATGCATCAATCTAGGTGTGATTTTGAGTCCTCTAATGCCTAAGAGGATTCACTAAGCTCTTTTCCCATGGCATTCTTCCAGGGAGAATTTAAGATGCACAAGAGAATGGTCCCTTTATACTTATATTGCAGTTTTTCAAACACAAAAGAATATGTACAGTTTCTGGTTGGAAAACATAAACTAAGTGTGAACTTGGAAGCCATATATTTAGGATAATGTAGGAAATAAATATTATGAGTGAATCTTTGAAAGTTGCTGAATAGAAAAACCATAGTAATACATCACTGATTAGAAACAATTTGGAGACTGGGAAGTATAGTCCTATTTAAATTAATGAAAAATCCAAATTTTCTACCATGTTGAAATATAATATTTTATTTTATAATAAATTCATTTTCATTTCTATTATGAGGTAAATATATTTGAATTTATAAACAAGAGCATAGGAAAACAAAATAGTGGTCAGGCATGCAAGGTAAAACAAGGATCATTATCTATCTTTCTCACCAAGATATAAATAATTGTACCTGTTCTATAAACTTCTCCTATTTGCCAACTGTTAATGCTTCTCTGAATTATGTGTGCATAATGACTTTAACATAACTTGTGTTTTCATGATCCTTTTTGACCTTCTTTAGTTCATAATTACTGAGAATATATACTTTACCATATTTGTTTGAATTATTTTATTATTTTTCTTTCTTATGGAGCAATAATATTTCATTGCATTCTTATACTAAGAATTGTTCAGCATTCCCCAATTGATGCATACCTAAGTCTATTTATGTTTTTATTATTAAATATTGTGCCACTAGGAATATTTTCATACCCATGGAATTTTTTTCCTGTCAATAACCTCTTTAGTTATTTTCAGCAGTGAGACCACTGGGTAAAAAATTATTATTTTAAAATAAGACAATTTGATTTTTTAAAAGACCCTATAATAACTTGAAATAAACAAATGTTTCATTGCAACTAGTTCAACGAAAAGAAAAGACAGATTTTTAAGTATGAAAAACTCAGTTTAATAGTGGTATTTTATAATTTTCAACTGGAGAAAATCAAGCACACATCTACTAGATATCTTTAGACAGTAGTAGTTCATGTGAAAAAGACTTAAAGGCTTTTAGTTAAAACAATTTGTCAGTGTGGTATAAAATAGAATAAAAACTTATGGTGATCTTAGGCTGCAGTATACTGCTCAAAATGAGGGATTTAGTAGTCTCATTGCTGCTCTGGTCAGGATAAATTTGGTGTGCTCTCATTTCTGGGAGTGACATTTTAGGGAAAACATTGATAAGTTTTAGTATGATCAGAATCTTAAGAAGACTCAGAAGTATTACCAATAATGATCTATTAACCTGGAAAATAAAGATTGAGGAGGGCCATCACAACTCTTGAAATCTATGCATAATTGTTCTGCACAAGGAGAATTATGTTATTTTGTTTGGGTACAGAAGACAGGAGTAGGACCAGTAAATGAGTGAAAATGACAGGGAGACAGATTTGGAGTTCAAAAAAAAAAAAAACTTGCTAACAGTTATAGCTACCTAAAGTGTGATGGACTCCCTTAACAAGCAAAGAACCCTAGAACTCTCTTAGTGGAGAGTGGAAAACCTCCACTAAAGAAATATTGTGGAGGCAATTTCTATTCAGGGAAGATTTGAATCAGATGATCTCTGAAGTTCTTTGTATCTTCAATATTTCATGATTCAGTGGGCCCCAGTATGGTCCTCTGGGGCTCTTTCTTCTCCTGGGGTATGTGAACATAGTTTAATAATTAACAACTATTTCAATATAATTGGTTATCTTTGTAGTTCTGCACATTTTTTTGGAGAAGGGGTCCATAGACTTTATTAGACTGCCAAAGGGGTCCATGACATAGAAATGGTTAAGAATTCTTATGTTAGGCTCTTTTTTGATCCATGTAGAGAATCCTGGAAAGGGAGAGGGAGGCTCAGAACTATATGTCATTTATTTCACACAAAGCTTTGATATCTTTAATTTTTTTTCAATAGTATTTTATTTTCTAAATACATGTAAAGATAGCTTTCAACATTTATTTTTATAAGGCTTTGTGCTCCATATTTTTCTCCTTCCTTCCTTTACCTCCTCCCTCCCCAAGACACCAAGCAATCTGATATAAGTTAAATATATGCAATTCTTTTAAACATTTTCATATTTTCATGTACAAAAAAAAATCAGAACCAAAGGGAAAAAAACATGAGAAATAAAAGAGGAAAAGAAAGAAAGAAAGAAAGAAAAGAAAGAAAGAAAAAAAAGAAAGAAGCAAAAGTTGAAAATACCAATCTTCAATGTATATTCAGTCTACATAGTTCTCCCTCTGGATGTGGATGGCATTTTCCATTCTGCATCTTTGGATTTCTTTGAATAACCATCTTGTTTAAAAAAGCCAAGTCCATCACAGTTGGTCATTATAAAATCTTGTTGTTACTGTGTACAATGTTCTCTTGGTTTTGCTCACTTGACTCAGAAACGGTCTTTCCAACTCTTCTAAAATAAAAAAAAAAACTTAAGACACCTTTGGCCACAGATGCAATAATTAATTCATGTGATTTGACTCAGGCTTGCCTCTGATCCTTTTCTGACACTAACATTCCATCTTCCTTCTTTTCTCCTTAAATTTTATACTACACTCGATATATACTCTCTTTTTAAAATTCAGGGAGATTGATTCTAACTGGTTGACTATTCCATTATTTAACAGTCAGGAAAATACTCTTTATAATCTAAAGCATAATTCATTTCTTCAGCTTTTAGCTATCACCTCTTGAAAACTATACCATCTTCACTCAGGCCATCAACTCTACTTCTTCTCCACTGGAACCTTGGACTCTATTCTGGAACCCTCTGCGCTCTGTCAGGCCAATTTTGGCATTATCTTGCCTAAATATAGACTTTCACCACATTTATAAGCCATTTTTACACTATAGTGTTATGCACACACCATTCCCTACTTTCCAGCTTCCCTTTATATGTTGTCTTCTCCCATTGGAATGATGCTCTTGAGGACGATATGTCTTGCTTTGTTTATAGAATAGAGACATAATAAATATTCCATAATCTATTTCTTTGTCTAGCAATATGTTTCTTTGCTTCCTCTTTTGTCATTTTTCCTTCTTTTTGGGGAGAGCAGAAGAAGACTGTGATTCTGTAACATCAAATTTGGAGAAAGAACTAATTTGCCTTTTACCATGCCATATTAAATTTCATTATGTTCTATAAATATTTTCTTTCACTGTTAAGGATTTGGGTATCAGGACCATATCTTTCTGTCAACACTACCTGCTTCTTGTCATTTCTTTGTTGTTGTTTAGTCATTTTCAATTATGTCTGACTCTTCAAGACTATTTGGAGTTTTCTTGTAGAGATGCTGGAGTGGTTTGCCATTTCCTTCTCTATCTCCTTTCACAGTGGAGAAAACTGAATTGAAAGGGTTAAATGATTTGCTGACAGTCACACAACTAGTAGGTGTCTGAAGCCAGATGTGAATTCAGAAATATGTCTTCCTGATTCCAGGACCGATGTTCTATTTAGTAGACCACGTATTTGTTTAGCCAATATCATGTCTTGAATTAGAACTTTCTCTCCCTTTTTCTACTGCTATTTGTCTACCTTCCCCAACTGTCTCTTCTCAGCCCAGAGGTACTGTTTTCCCCTTCTTTTTCATGATTTTTTTTACCTACTGTTCTTTAATTGCTTCAGTCTTTGCTTCCAGAGACTTACCATTAGATCTTTTGCCTTTGTTACCTTGTTACTTATTATCCTTTCTCCAAGGATATATACAGTTTCTACAATCAAGCACCATGAAACTAACAGAAAGTAAACCTCCCTTCTTCTCATATCTAGTCACCTCTAAATCACAGAACTTGATCCTGGGTGTTCTCATTTTCTTTTGTCCAATTATCCTGAATTTTGACTTTTGTTGTTGCAGAGGAAATATAGGAATAGACATGGTCCCAAGCTTCTGAAAATATTCTTGGCTAGGGACAGAGCATGGACTTTCCACTGAGGAGTGTGTGTATGTGTGTGTGTGTGTGGGGTGTGTTTATAAATGTGCCAATTATCCTGCCTCTTACCCTCACAGTGGAAAATTGGATTTCAGTACTAGGGTGCTTGCCTTGGCTGGGCAGCTTCCAACTGCACGTATTCCAGGTAAAGGCACCCTTTACACAATCCCTTACACAAAACCCTTTTTCAGAAGCATCAATGGGGAAATCATGGAAGTATTTTATTTCTGAGAAGAGTATTTTATCTTTGCTCCATAAGTTCCCAAATAAGCTTTGGTGGCTTCTGTAATTTTTGCCTCCACTTCCTTATTTCTTTGACTAATTCATCTAGAGTGACAAAGAAAGGAAATAATACCTCCATTTTAGATGCAATGTTCAAGCTCATGCTCCCATGTTCATATGCATGCTCAAACTCAATTATGCATCAAGCTAATGTTAGATTGTATACTGCACATTGATACTATTGGGTCCTCAGAACTATGTGAATCAAACATCTCTTTTCTATCATTGTGAAGAAACATCCAGGATGAGGGATTTAGCATACCTTAATTTCATGCAGCTTGAAGCACTTGCCTCCATGACCTACTTTAATGGTTAGTGAACTAGACTTTCTCTAAATGGATGTTTGTCTGAAAGTATATTCTGAAACCTCTGGAAATATATAATGGAAGATTTAAAATATAACCTCAAGTGGCCTATGCTATATTCATCCAAATAGCAACACCTTAGTTTATGTTATAAATTAATCATTCCTTTTTTCCCCCTAACTCAGGATACAAATCATTCCCATGATGGCACATCTTATCACTATGTATCCTCTAAACATTTTATACTCCCCTCAGTACACAATATCCCAAATACTTATGGTGTGGCTTTCAACTATAGGTACTCCTTTGATTACCATAATTAGATTAATTCCCTGATGCCCTCTTTTAGTTGTCCTCCTCCACCCCATCCACTTGTAATTAAGTAGTAAAGGCATTTATGAGTCCTTTTTTGGTTTGGTGTACAGTGTCAACACAAATAACACTGACAAAAGAGTATAGAATATTTTGCCTATTGTCAGTGTCCAGTCAATGTTTATTGGCTGAATTTTGAATGTATTAACTACATGAATCTGATCACATAAACAAGAAAACCCTTTGTACCCCATGTAGTGGACATCCATGTTTTTGTAGTTGTCCAATTGTTCAATTGTATTCAAGGCTTTTTGACTACATGTATTATAACTCGCCAGTTCCTTTAGTCTCTCAGGTCCTTTGTCCTTTAATATCTCCTGAAGTCTGCCCAAGTTCATGTTTGTGCTTCTGTGACACCATTCATTTCATTATCTGTTGTCCCTGTCTCTTTTTGCTTTCAATATTTCCTAATACCAGGATCTTTTGCAATGTCTCCCTTCTTTTTATTTGGCCAAAGTAGTTAAACTTCAACTTAAGCATTTGACCTTCTAGTTAATAATATGAATTTATTTCTTTAAGTCTGATTTTTTGCTTAGTATTTTGTTTTTCCCCAATTACAAGTAAAAGCAATTTTAATATTTGTTTTTAAAATTTTGAATTCCAGATTCCCTTCCTTTTTTTCACTTAGTCCTCTTATTGAGAAGACAAGCAATTCAGTTGAGGTTATGCATATTTAGTCATGAAAAATACGTTTCCATATTATTCATGTTGTTAAAAAAATACTGATCAAAAAAATCCAAACCCCAATATCAATAAAAATAAGGTAAAAAAAAGTATGTTTGAACATGTATTCAGACACCATCAATTCTTTGTCTGGGAATGAATGTCATTTTTCATCACAACTTCTTCAGAGCTGTCTAGGATCATTGTATTGCCAAGAATAGCTAATTAATTCATAGCTGATCATCTTACAATATTGCTGTTACTTTGTAGACAGAATATTTCACTTTGCATCAACTCATATTAAGTCTTTCCGGTTATTTCTGAGAGCATCATGTTCATCTTTTCTCATAGCATAATAGTATTCCATTACAATCACATAGCACAATTTGTTTAGCTATTCCCCAATTGATGGTCATCCCCTCAATTTCCAATTCTTTGACACCAGAAAAGAGCCTCTATAAATATTTTTGTATATATTTCTATAAATTTGCATATATGTCATTTTCCTTTTTAAAAAAAAATCTCTTTTT
Source organism: Myrmecobius fasciatus (assembly GCA_023553655.1). NCBI lineage: Eukaryota > Metazoa > Chordata > Mammalia > Dasyuromorphia > Myrmecobiidae > Myrmecobius > Myrmecobius fasciatus. The sequence continues at coordinate 276,537 of JAJPUD010001685.1, read as the reverse complement.
GCGTACAGGCCCAGTAATAGTGTCACCAGGTCATAAGGTTTGCATGATTTTATAGCATTCAAAATTGCTCTAGAGAATAGTTGAATCAGTTCACAACTCCTCCAACAATGCACTGTCTCATTTTTGCCATATTCTTTCCAACATTGATATATGAGATAGTACTTTAGAGTTGTTTTAATTTTCATTTCTCTAATCTGGATCAATTTGGAGGATATTTTTAACGTATCTATAGATAGCTTTGATTACTTCATCTGAAAACTTTTCATATCTCTTGATCATTTATCAAGTAGGGAATAACTTTTATTTTTATATATTTGACTCAGTTCTCTATGTGTTTGAAAAAATGAGGCCTTTATAGAGAAACTTGCTTCAAAATTTTTCATAGTTATGATCACTAAATATATTTCCTCCATTCTATCTGCCCCCAGCCTTGTTTATTCTATTCTCTTGCTTCTTTCATCCTGTCCCACCTCAAAAGTGTTTTGCTTATGATTATCAGTTCCTCCAATTTTCCTTCCCATCTATCAATCTCTTCCCTTATTTTATTCCCTTCTCCTTCTATTTTCCTAATAGGTAAGATAATTTTCTACACCCAAGTCCCCCTTTTTCCCCTCCACTGTAAAAGCTCTTTCTTGCTTATTTTATGTGAGATAATTTACTCCATTCTACCTTTCATTTTCCTTTCTCCCAATGCATTCTTCTTTCTCACTCCTTAATTTTACTTTTTAAAGATATCATACCTTCATATTCAACTCACATCTGTGCCCTCTGACAATGTATACTCCTTCTAATTTCCCTAGTAATGAGAACATTATTATGAGTTATAAGTATCATCTTCCCATGTAGGAATGTCAATTTCATTTTATTAAGTCCCTTATGATTTCCCTTTCCTGTTTACCTTTTTTTGTGTTTTTCTTGAATCTATACAAATCACATTTTCCATTCAGTTTTGGTCTTTTCATTTTGAATGCTTGAAAATCCTCTATTTTGTTGAATATTCATCTTTTCCCCTGAAGTATTATACTCAGTTTTGTTGGGTAGGTGATTCTTGGTTGTAATCCTAATTCATTTGCTCTTCAGAATATCATATTTCAAGACCTCTAATCCTTTATTGTAAAAGCTGCTAAATCTTGTGTTATTCTGACTGTGTTACTATGATATTTGAATTGTTTCTTTCTGGCTGCTTTTACTGGCTGCTTTTCCTTGAATTGGGAACTTTGGAATTTGGTTTAATATTTCTGGGAGTTTTCATTTTGGGATTTCTTTTAGGAGGTAATCATAGATTCTTTCAATTTCTATATTACCCTCTGGTTCTAAAATCTCAGAGCAGTTTTCTTGACAAGTTTTTGAAGAGGCTTTTTTTTTGATCATGGCTTTCAGATAGTCCAACAATTTCCAAATTCTCTCTCCTGGATCTATTTTCCATATGAATTGTTTTTCCAATGAAATATTTCATATTGTCTTCTATGTTTTCATTCTTTTTGTTTTCTTTTATTGTTTCTTAATTTTTCATAAAGTCATTAGCTTCCACTTGTTCAATTCAAAGTTTTAATTTGCAGATTTTTTTTCTACAAACTAATTTAGCCATAAACTATTCCATTTAGCCTATAGTTCAGTAAAATGCCCATATGTTTTTTGTGCAAGCTAGTTTAGCCTTAGTAAATTTTAATTTTAAGGGATCCTTTTCTTTTTTTAAAACATGTGCAATCCTTCTATACATATTTTCACAATTATCATCCTGCACAAGGAAATCAGATCAAAAAAATGTGAAAGAAAACAAAATGCAAGCAAACAACAATAAAAAGATTAAAATATTATGATGTGAGGACACTCAGTCCCTACAATCCTCTCTGTGTGTGCATATGGCTCTCTTCATCACAAGATGGCCTGAATCACCTCACTGTTGAAAAGAGCCACATCCATCAGAATTGATCATTGTATAATTTTGTTGTTGCTATGTACAATGTAATACTGGTTCTATTCACTTCATTTAGCATCAGTTCATGTAAGTCTCTCCAGGTCTCTCTGAAATCATCCTGCTGATCATTTCTTATAGAACAATAATAAGGAATTATTTTCTTCAGTGAGTTTTTATACCTCCTTTTTCATTTGCTTAATTTTACTTTTAAAGGAGTTATTTTCTTCAGTGAATTATAGTGCCTCTCTTTCCACTTGGCCAGTTCTGCTTTTTAAGTCATTCTTCTCCTCATTGGCTTTTTGTACTTTCTTTATCATTTGACTTAGCCTGTTTTTTATGTTACTGTTTTCTTCAATATTTTTTGTGTCTCCTTTACCAAGTTGTTGACTATTTTTCATGATTTTCATGCATTACTCTCATTTCTCTTCCCAATTTTCCTCTACCTCTCTTATTTAATTTTCAAAATCATGTTTGAGCTCTTTTATGACCTGAGATCAATTCATATATTTCTTGGGAGTTTGGAAGCTGGAGTTTTGACTTTGCTGTCTTTTGACTGTATGTTTTGATCTTTCTTGTCATCATAGTAACTTTCTATGGTCAGAACTTTTTCCTGTTGCTGCTCCTTTTCCCATTCTATTTCTTGACTTTTAACTCTTAATTAAAATGGGGTTCTGCTTTCAAGAGGGTGGAGAGTGAATTATACCAAACTTGGTATAGTGGTTTGTGCACTTATTTTCAGAGATACTCCTAGGGACCTATAAATTTTCAGATTTTCCAAATGGAGAGATGTGTTTACTATTCTCCTGGCCTGTGCTCTGGTTGTGATTGACCACAAGCATTCTTTTCTGCCCTGGAACTGTGAGGAGGATTCCTGTTGCACTGTGGCTGTAATCTCTGGTGTGCTGGTGGTTGTGTTCACCCTGGGACTGTCACCCAGGACTGCAACCCAAAATCTGAATATGGGCAAAGCAACAAAGTTCTTCTTCCAGTGCCAGCAAAGAGATCCCTGTAGTATTCTTCTGATTAGTTGTTTGAGCTCTTTAGCATCTGTAGCCACTGTCACTGCTGATTCAGTGGCTCCCAAGGGTTGCTCCTGGTTTGCAAGGGTCTAGTTTATACTGACCTTCACTGGATGATGTTCCACTCTTACTCTAGAGTGGATTTAAAGGTACTCAGAGAGGTTTTTGGGAGAGCTCAGGATCAGGCCTTTTCTTGTCCATCTTGGCTCTGTCTCCAAGTATTAACTGATTTGATCTCCTTGCTGTCCAAGGCATTCTCAAAAGTCTTCTTCAGCACCATAATTCAAAAGCATCAATTCTGTGGCATTCAGCTTTTCGTATAGTCCAACTCTCACAGACATACATTGTATTTGGAAAAACCATAGCTTTGACTATTTGGACCTTTGTCTCTGCTTTTTAGTATGCTGTCTAGATTTGCCATAGCTCTCTTTCCAAGGAATAAGCATCTTTTAATTTCATGGGCTGCAGTTGCTGTCTACAGGGATCTTTGAGCACAAGTATAGAACATCTGACACTGCTTCCATTTCTTCTTCTCCTATGTGCCAGGAAATGATGGGATAAGTTGCCAAGATCTTCATGGCTTTTTTTTATTTTAAACTTCAAGCCTGTTTTTATATTTCTTTTTATCACCCTCATCAAGAAGTTTCTTAATTCATTTTCTGCCATCAGAGTGGTTTCACTTGAATATCTGAGATTGTTGATATTTCTCACAGTTACCTTAATTCTGGCTTTTGATTTCTCCAGTCTGGCATTTCACATGATGTACTCTGTGTATAAGTTAAATAAATAAAGTAACAATATATAGCCTTACTATACTCCTTTTTCAGTCCGAACCCAATCAATTGTTCCATATTTATTTCTAACTCTTGCTTCTTGGCCCAAAAATAGTTTCCTCAGGAGACAAGTAAGATGTTCTGGCACTGCTATTTCTTTGAGAACTTGCCTCATTTTTTTGTGATCCACATAGTCAAAGAGCTTAGTATAATCAATGAAGCAGAAGGAGATGTTTTTCTGGAGCTTCCATGATTTCTCCACAATCTGGCAAATGCTATCAATTTTATCTCTAATTCTTCTGCCTCTTCAAAAACCAGCCTACTTGTCTGATAATTCTCAGTTCACACATTACAGAAGGCTAACTTGTAAAATCTTAAAATCTTATCCTTGCTGATTTATGAAATAACTTGTCCAGTGATTTGAACATTTTCTGGTATTTTACTTTTTTTAGGATTGGGGTGTAAACTGATCTTTAACATTCTAATGGCCACTGTTGAGTTTTCCAAATTTGCTGGCATATTGAGTGCAGCACTTTAATGGTATCACATTTTGGGATTTTAAATAGCTCATTTGGAATCCTATCATCTTCACTAACCATCATGATTGTTGGTAATGTTAAGATTTTCCTTGTATAATTCTTTTGAGTTCCTATCATTTTTGTCTTTTATCATTCCATTTTTGCAAGAAATGTTCCCTTGAGATTTTTAATTTTCTTGAAGAGATCTCTTATCTTTCCCATTCTATTGTTTTCTTCTATTTCTTTGCATTGATCTTTTACGCAAATCTTCTTTCTCATTATAATTCTATGGAATTCTGCATTTAATTGGGTATGTCTTTCATTTTCTCATTTCCATTTCTCTTTCTTTCCTTGGCTATTTGTAATGTTTTATCAGACAACCATTTTGCTTTCTTGCTTTTCTTTTTTCTTTGGAATGCTTTTTGTTGCTATTTCCTACTTAAGATTGCAAAGTCTGTCCATAGTTCTTTAGGACTCTCATCTACCAAAACTGAATCCCTTAAATCCATTCCTCAATTCTGCCTTGTATTCATAATGGATGCTATTTTGATCACACTTATATCGTCTGAATTTTGCATTAAGAAGCTTTTGATTTAAGCCACAATCATCTTTGGGTCTTGCAATAGAGTTTTTTTTTTTTCACTTTTGACTGAAAAGAATATAATGAATCTCATTTTGTGTTGTACATATGATGAGATTCATGTGTAGAGTTGTTTTTTAGGCTGTTGAAAGAGAGTGTTTGCAATGATCAGTGAGTTATCTAGATTGAACTCCATTAGTCACTGCCCTCCTTCATTTTGTACTACAAGGCCAAACTTGCCTATTATTCCAATTATCTTTTGATTTCTCACTTTAGCATTCAAATCCTTTGTAATGACATCCATAGTACCTCAATGAAAAATACTTCATATTTATTTTAAAGGCATCTTCTTATGTAAGGTTAATAAAAATCTAAGGAAAAGTAATAACGTGAGTCTACCTGAAAAAAAAAAAAAAGTTGGAACTAAACATACTCGCACATTCATAGAGATAAACAACGCTTTGAATTTCACTCTCATGAAATATTTATTCAGTGACAAAGAAGACACTGAACTCGGAAATGAACTTTACAAAGTAATTACTTTTGATCCTGACAAAATCCATTCAAAGGCCTTCAGGTAAACATCAGCTTTGATGGGCACTATGTGAATTGTGTGATCTGGTACAGTTATGTATTTAATGAAATTCTTAAATAAATCAATGTAAACAGCTCTTCTAGAGATCCCTAGGAGAAAAAAAAATCAAGGTTTGTGAAGTGGCTTTTGTATAATTTCACATATGCATAAGCTACACACACACACATTTAAGAAATATAATTATAGGAATGAATGGATAAGATCAGAGAGTATCAGATGACAAATAAAGAGATAAGTAGAAACACAAAGAAAAGGAAGTTCACTTTTCTCAAAGAAATTTTTTGCAGTACCAGTCTTTTAAAATATCAAATGTATCAAGAATGGCTAGCAAGTGTTTAGGAGCACAGAATCTCATATTTACAGCTGAAATGAGACATGATAGTAATTTAGCCTAATTCTGCCACTTAACAAATATAGAATCTGAGGCCCAGAGAAGTCAAATGATTTTCCCATGGTCAGACAGGTAGTAAATGGCAAAACTAGATTTGAACCCAATTCCTTTGACTCTGAATTCAGAATTTTTTCCTCACTGTAATTCTTCAGTAAAGATATATTCTGATTCCTTGTTATAGTATGGAAGAGACTATAGATTATTAAATACTTTTCTAGCATAAGGCAAGCCCTGAGAAACTAGCACATTGAACTGAATTAAATAAAATGAAAATCAATTGGGATAAATGTAAAATCTTGTATTGGATTGAGAAATAATGAACTGCATAATCAAAACGGGAAAATATGGTTAGAAAATACTTTGCCTGAAAAGAATATGGCACTTTTAGTGAATGGAAAATTAGATATAAATCAGCAATAAAGCTGCCAAAGCCTGTGTACTCTTGGGCTTCATTATGAGACATAACTTCTGGGAACATGAAGGTAAGAGTCCCAGTGTACCCTAGACAGACTAAATCTGGAGTTGTATGTAGTCCTTGTCGCTATGTTTTAAGTAGAACATTGATAAACTCAAGAACAACAAGAAAAGTTCAGTGATGATGAAGGAATGTGAAAAACAAGAAATTACATATTTAGGAATATTTAGCTTTGAGAAATGTGTGTGTGTGTGTGTGTGTGTGTGTGTGTGTGTGTGTGTGTGTGAATGAAAACTCTGCCTGATTATTTGAAAATCTCTCTGATCACTGAGTCTGGAGTCAGAAAGATCTTAGCTCAAATCTGGCTTCAGACATTTACTAGCTGTGTGACCCTGGGCAAGTCACTTACCCCTGTTTACTCAGTTTCTTCATTTGTAAAATGATCTAGAGAAGGAAATGGCAAATCACTCCAGTATCTTTGCCAAGAAAATCCCAAATGGGGTTAACAAAAAGTTAGAACTGAAAAACAACAACAACGTTGTGGAAAAGGGACTGCTAGTTGTTTGGCTCCAGGAGAAGGTAAAATCAGATAATGAATAGAAGTTGAAAAAAAAAAGTAAATCCAGACAATGGCAGAGAAAATGTTGATTTCTAGTGGAATGGATTATCTGGGAAAATAGGTAGTCACCTCTCACTGGAGGTCATCAAGTGTGAATTGGCTGGCCACTTGTCAGAGATCATAAATTTAGAATGAGAAAGGAGCTTGGAAGTAATGGAGTTCAAACTCTTTCATTTTACATATCAAGAAACTGAAACCAAGAGAAGCTAAGTAGTGACTTGCCTCAATTCTCACAGACTGTAAGTTACAGAGCTGATAATTCAGCAGTGTTTCCTTTGCACCAGGCTTTCTTTTGTTAGACTGGGAATGTTATTGGAAGAATTTTTTTTGAAAAGGGTAGACTAGACTTAGGGGTTCTTAATATTTGTCTGTTTGATAAAGTCTACAGAAACCCTTATTAAAATAATATTTTAATACAATAATAAAATATAAAATATTCCAAGAGGAAACTAATTATTCTGAAATATACTTTTCAGACTATTAAAAAAAGAGTTCATGATGCTAAGTGAAGTGAGTAGAATCAGGAGAACATTGCTCATAGCAACATCAAGATTATATGATGATCAACTGTGATTGAAATGCAGGCCACTTCCAATGATCTTGTGATGAAGGGAATCATCCGCCCTAGAGAGAGGACTGTGGGGATTGAGTATGGCTCATGTTTTCACTTTTTTGCTGCTGTTTGATTGCATTTCGTTTTCTTTCTCTTTTTTTCCCCTTTTATTCTGATTTTTCTTCCCTCCCCCCCCCCCAGGGTTTAAACACTTAATTTTTTTTAATCAAAGCTTTTTATTTCAAAATATATAAATGGATAATTTTTGACATTCACCCCTACAAAACCCTGTTTTCAAATATTTCCCTCTCTTTCCCCAACTCCTCCCCCAGTTGCAAGTGACCTAATTTATGTTGAACATGTGCAATTCTTCTATACATATTTCCACAAATATCATGCTGCTCAAGAAAAATCAGAACGAAAAGGGAAAAAAAATGAGCAAGAAAATAAAATGAAAGCAAATAACAACAAAAAAATGAAAAAAATGAAAAAAGAATGGTCCACATTCAGTTTCCACTATCCTCTCTCTAGGTGCAGATGGCTTTTTTAATCACTAGACCATTGGAATTAGTCTGAATCATCTCATTGTTGACAAGAGCCACGTCCATCAGAATTGATCATCATATAACCTTGTTGTTCCCTTGTGTAATGATCTCGTGGTTCTGCTCATTTCACTCAATATCAGTTCATGGAAGTCTCTCCAGGCCTCCCTGAAATCATCCTTCTGGTTGTTTCTCACAGAACAATAATATTCCATGACATTCATATACCATAACTTATTCAACCATTCTCCAATTGATGGGCATCCACTCAGTTTCCAGTTTCTAGCCATTACAAAAAGGGCTGCAACAAATATTTTTGCACATATGGGTCCCTTTCTCTTCTTTATTATCTCTTTAGGATACAAGCTCAGTACCAACAAAGTTCAGCAGCAAGAGTTAGAAAAAGAAATTCCATTCAGAATAATGGATGATAGGATAAAATATTTGGGAATCTATCTGCCAAGAAAATGTCAGAAACTATATGAACTAAACTACAAAACACTTTCCACACAAATAAAATCAGACCTAGTCAATTGTAAAAACATTAAGTGCTCATGGGTAGGCCGAGCGAATATAATAAAAATGACAATACTACCCAAACTAATTTACTTATTTAGCGCCATACCAATCAAACTCCCAAGAAATTATTTTACAGATCTAGAAAAAATAGTAGCAAAGTTCATTTGGAAGAACAAAAGGTCAAGAATTTCAAGGGAATTAATGAAAAAAAAAGACAGATGAAGGTGGCCTTGCTGTACCAGATCTAAAACTATATTATAAAGCAGCGGTCATCAAAACCATTTGGTACTGGCTGAGAAATAGAGCAGTCGATCAGTGGCATAGGATAGGATATCAGGACAAGCTAGGTAATAACCTTAACAATTTAGTGTTTGATAAACCCAAAGACCCCAGCTTTTGGTTTAAGTACTCACTATTCGGCAAAAACTGCTGGGAAAATTGGACACTAGTGTGGAAGAAATTAGTGCTTGACCCACACCTAACACCACATAACAAGATAAGATCTAAATGGGTTCATGATCTAGATATAAAGAGCAATATTATAACCAAATTAGAGGAACATAGGATAATTTACCTCTTATACTTGTGGAGATGGAATAAATTTATGTCCAAAGAAGATCTGGAACTCTTAATTGAACACCAGATAGATAATTTTGATTATATTAAGTTAAAAAGTTTCTGTACAAACAAAACTAATGCAGACAAGATTAAGAGGAAAGCATCAAATTGGGAAATCATCTTTACATTTAAGAGTTCTGATAAAGATACTCTAAGATATATAGAGAATTGTCTCATATTTATAAAAATTCAAGCCATTCTCCAATTGATAAATGGTCAAAGTATATGAACAGACAATTTTCAGATGATGAAATTAAAACTATTTATAATCATATGAAAAGGTGCTCCAAGTCACTATTGATCAGAGAAATGCAAATTAAGACAACTCTGAGGTACCACTACATACCTGTCAGATTGGCTAAAATGACAGGAAAAGATAATGACGAATGTTGGAGGGGATGTGGGAAAACTGGGTCACTGATACATTTTTGGTGGAACTGTGAATGGATCCAACCATTCTGGAGAGCAATTTGGAGCTACGCTCAAAAAGTTATCAAACTAATCAAGAAAGGCTTTGAATTTGAACCCTGTAATAGATCATGAATCTATAGTCTAACGACTAGCTTAGCTAAGTTTGGAGATATTAATCACAGGAAGACTGGCTACAAGCTGGTAATTGTTTCCTGCCATAGCAACTTCATTCTGAAGCATAGACTGTTCATATGTCTGAGAGGAAGGAGTTCTTTAATGACTGAAATTGTGCATCCTTGAAAAATCGAGATAGAAAGTAGGCATGGGTTTATGAGATATTTAAATTAAAACATTAGCATTAAAATATACTTAAAGTATTGTTTGGAAAATTATTTGCAGGGATGGTATATTTGATTTTAATTTGGAGAAACATTGTTGTAATGCCTATAGAAAATTATACATTTCATAAATCCAGCATGGAAAAATGAAGCATAAGAAATAAAGCTCTTATTCTTAAAATATTAATTCAGTGGGGAGTTTTGCATTGCAGTAATATCAAAAGTTCATCTTAATATTGAGTTTCCTCAGAAATTCCTTTTGGGGGTGTGTTGGGTTGTCTTTTTTTTTTAACAATTATTAGATTTTAAGCTTCTTGATGGCAAGGGTATTTGTATTTTCAAAAAACGTTAAATATTAACAGAGTCTACCAGAGTACTGCTTCTTATATTTCTCTGAGATTATGGTGTAAAAGGAAGACTGAACAAAGAAGCAAGAGATTCTAAATATCAGATAATAATTTGGCCCATTTTCAGTGGAGAAATAATTTTAATTTCTCTAAGTAGTTTATCAAATTCCAGGTTCATAGAGACCAGTGTTTGAGTATCTATTTTCTGGATGCCTTTTGTTGAAATATAAATATATAGTCCAGTGTGTGAATATCTATTTTCTGGATGCCTTTTGTTGAAGCATAGAACAAAGTTTTCCTCCTAAGGTTTTTGTCCTTTACAAACAAAGTTGTATGTAGGTAGTTTTGTTTCTTGACAGCAGATATTTAAAAAAATCATACCTTTTATGATTCACATTATAAAAGCAGTAGGTCACCATTTTTAGGAGGGGGGATTTTAAATTTGATTGGACTGGATTGCATAGTCTGTGAAAAATAAGAGTGTTGAAGAGCTGTCTCCATTATCTCTTAAAAATTCCATTCTTCTCCATTCCTGCTGACACCATCCTAGTTCAAGCCTTCATTGCTTCTCATATGATTTATAGTATTAGTTTCCTAACTGGCTTTCCCCTCTTACTTCTTCTTCACATTGTCTTCTTCACATATCTGCTAAAATCATCTTCCTGAAGTATGACCATGTCAATAGTCTCCTCAACACCCTCAACTAAACCATATTTCCTATAGGATAAATATGAACACTTTAATCTGGCCTTATAGGTTTTCTACTGTTTGACCCTAAATTACCATCCCTACCCTATTTCATAAAAATTTCTTTCATGAACATTATTTTTTCTAACCAAACTAGACAACTAATTCTTTTACAATCTCATCTTTCATTTTCCTGCTTCTCTGCATTTCTCCACACTGGGTACAAGATTCATCTCGTTCAGGAAATTTTACCTTATTCTTCCTTCTTTCTCTTTTCATCCCATTGAAAGTGATCATTCCCCCAACAGATTTTCTGAGAGTTGGTTGCCTGGCTATCTCCTTTGCCTCCATCATATTCTTGTATTACATTTCCTTGTATAAATTTTGTATCTTTCCTTTTAGAATGTGAGTTGCTTTAAGTCAAGATCTCTGACATTTTTCATCTTTGTATCTTTAAAACCCTGTGCAGTCCCTTGAACATAATTATTCATTATCAAATTGTATTTCTTTCCAGGATCATATCTTTCTTTTTTAATTTTTTAAATTTTTTTTTAAATTTTTTTTATTTTATTTATATAACATATGTGTGGGTAATTCTTCAACAATAACCCTTACATAGCTTTCCGTTACAAATTTTTCCCCCAACTCCCCACCCCTCCCCTAGATGGCAGGATATCCACTACATGTTAATTATGTTAAAATATTGGCAAATCGAATATATGTATACACATTTCCAAACTTGTCATTGTTGTGCAAGAAAAATCTTGTCTACACAAACGATATAACAGATAAAGGAAACACAATGTAAGCAAACATCAATCTAGGAGTATGAGAATGTTATGTTGTGGTCCACATTTCACATCCCTCTCTCTGGGTGTATATGGCTTTCTTCAGTGAACAGTTGGAGGTGGTTTGAAACATTTCATTGTTGAAGAGAGCCATGTCCATCAGCTTTTTTTTTAAAGAGTAATTCTAGAGAAAGCATTCTCCATTTCTTCCCCTTTATCCCATCTTACAACCACTTTTGGGATCACAAGAAGATTTATGGAACATTGATTTTTTCATGTTATTAGTTCATTTCAATTCAATTCAATCATGTTTCTCAGAAAAGAAAAACTATTCAAAATATGTTAATGAAGGGGTTTTCCCTACAGCAGATGGGATAATACTGCTAAGTGTAATTAGCAACATATTCTCTACCCTCTCCAATGTCTGCAGAACCCTTCATATATTTTTAACTCCAAAGGGCCTCAAAAGAGTATGGATAATTCATGGTTACAATCTGATTGCTAATAGACACAAATTTAGGTTGGAATGGCTTTGGGCAAAGAAGGTCCAGCCTTAGGCATTACAATTTTTCTTGAGATACCTTTTGCAATATTAGATTTAATTGATGACCAGGTTAAAAGGATCTTTAACTCTACAGAAATAGGTATATGCTCTGAAAGATTAACCTTACACAGTGCCGTGAAATAGAGTTGTCTTTGGTCATTTTTCCTTTTCTCTTTTAAAAAAAATATTTATTTAAAACTTTAATACAAAATAGGAAAAGAAAAAATAGAAAAAAGCAAAAAAATTGCCACATGCACAACAGAACATGAGATTATTCAAAATATAAAATAAGGGATTTCCATTTCAAGAAAGCTTATATAATATATGCTACCTATTGTGTTCAGAGCTGTCCATCTTTTCTTTGCATCCTTGTAAGTTTTCTTGTTCTCCATTGTTCATTTTTTACTTTATTCTTTTTCCTTTCTTTCTCCACCTGTTCCCGCAAGAAGGTTACAACTAAGAGTGGAAATATTTATATATACATACATATGTGTGTGTGTTTGTGCACAAATGTATACATATACATATATAAACACCTACATACATGGATATCTTTAATTATACACATATATGCATTCATATATATCTATGTAAAGCCATACTATGTTTGTCTGTCCTCTGTTTCTCTGCACATGGATAACCTCATCCTTCATTAGTCCAAGTCTTTCCATATTTTTTTCTAAATTCACCAATTCATCATTTCTTATACCATAGCTGTATTCCAACCTTATATTATCTAGTTATTTTAAATAATCTAAAACAATATTGATTAATATGGCTGACATATGGTGTAGTTTCCCTATTTTTCTTTTTTGATTAAATCTATTTTAGCTTTACTTTGAGATCAATGATTAATACCCTTGCTTTTTTCTAATAAATTATACTTCTGATCATTATTATTAGTTTGTGTGTATATTTTATTTCCTATCTCTGGACTCTTCTGCTTTACTTCTACCCCTTCGTTTCCTTGCTATTCCCATTAAGTTACATACCTCATCCTATCCCTATTAATTTATATATCCTTCCATACCATTTCCTTACCCTACTCCATTCCTCTCTTATTTCTTTACAAATTTTCACAAGTTTTCAGAGTAATTTTCTTTCTTAATATTCTGAATCTCCTTTTGTTGAGGTTCAAAAGGGACCCCAAAAGGTTGAGAGTCACAGACCAGTGTCACAAGGTGTCAAAAGAATTTGCAATCTTGAACGCATATCCAAGTCAAGGGGCAAAGTTTATTGTAATTTTAATGCCAATTGAAGTGGGCTAAGTTCCAAAAGAATTTAATAAAACACCTGGAGCAAGGAGATACATTTATCTAGTTCTTCATGTCATTGATATGCTAATTTTATGGTCTAGAGGTAGAGCTCAGGAATGGTCTTAGGAATTTGGTTATTATTGACCAGCAGATCTAGGACTAACTATCCTAAGGCCAGAATCATAGTCAGATTTTCAGAACAGTAGCACTCTAGAGTCAGAGTCTCAGGATCACTAATATATCTTCCCTAATGTCTAAGGGAAGAAATATTATCATATTCATAGGCCAGAAGACATTTACAATCATTGACAGAGAGATTATTAGGACAATAGCACTCTAAGGCTGGTAGGACCTCAGGGTCATTGATTCTAAAGTCAGAAGACTTTCTAGTTGATTAACTTTATTTTCATAATCTTCTTGGGTTTTTTTTTTTTGAATTGTTCTTATTTTTTAGTTTTCCTTCAGTTTCTCTCTTTTGATTTTTAAAGAGTTTTTTGAGTTCTATGACTTCTTTTTGGGTAGATAACCATTTAATACTACTGTTTGGGGGTAGGAAAATTTTGTTTCTTTGTTTTTGCTTCAGTATTCTCTGAAGATGAATCCCATATATATATATATATATATATATATATATATATATATATATATATATCAGATTGTTGGTGAAATCACCTCTTGTGCTCCTTATGGCGGGTTTCAGGTCTTCCTTCAGTCCTACCCTCTGGCCTGGAATCTGAAGCCAAGAATTCTGCCCTGTAAGTGGGCCTACCCCACTGCTTCTGCACTTAGCAGATATGTCCTGGTTCCTGGTCACAGGGGCTGTGTCTCAGCAACACAGGTGGGCTTGGAGCTCCTTATTTGCAGAGGTTCTCTCAATCTTTTCTGACTCAGTCACCTGACTCCCTGCATAGTCTGGCAGGTGGAAATTCCTGTGGCTGGGACTGAGAATACAGCCTCTCTCCTATCCACTGGAGGGCAAGTTTTACAATACTCATTAAACCTATGAAGTCATGCAAAATGCATTTCCACATTAGCCATGTTGAAAAAAAAGTGAGAAGAATAAGGATAGAATAAAAACACTTTAATTTTCATTTGGCGTCTTTCTGTTCTATAATTGCAGGTAGATAGCATTTTTCATTGTGAGTCCTTTAGAATTATCATGGATTGTACTGTCATTCAGAACTATCATTACAATATTGCTGTTACTGTGTACATTGTTCTCCTGATTCTGCTCATTTTATTTTACATTAATCTTCCCAGGATTTTTGGAAACCATCCTCTTCATCATTTCTTATAGTATAATAGTATTCTATCACATTCATATGCTATAACTTGTTCAGCCATTTCCCAATTTGGGGGCATCCTCTGTCATTACATAAAGAGCTTCTATTCTATATTTATGAGTCTTTTTTGTCCCTTTGATATCTTTGGGATATAGGCCTAGTAGTAGTGTTTCTGAGAATGTTTTTTAGACCTTTGGGCATACTTCTAAATTATTCTCCAGAATAATTGGAATAGTTCATAGATCCACCAATACTGCATTAGTGTACCTCTCTCCCCCATCCTCTCCAGCATTTGTCATTTATATTTTCTGTCATCCTAACCAATCTGATGGGTGAGGAGGTATAATGCAAATTATAAGAATAATTTACATTCCTCTAATTTAGAGTATTTATATGATTATTGATAACTTTAAAAACTGCCTGTTAATATCCTTTGACTCATCATTCAAGAATAATGTCTTATTTTTAAAGATTGATTCTCTTGATGGTCTTGATCTTTTGTTCTTCCAGATGATTTAAAAAAAAATTATTCTAACTTTGTTAAGCAATTCTTTGGTAGTCTTATTGGAATGGCACTGAAACATTGCCATTTTTATTACATTGGCTTGGCTTATGAATTACTAATATTTTTCCAATTCTTTAGAAATGTTTTATTTCTGTGAAGAGAGTTTTTTTAATTATACACATATAATTCCTGGGTTTGTCTTGGCAAGCAGACTCCAAAATATTCCATATTATCTGCAGTTATTTTAAATGAGATTTCTCCTTCTACTTCTTTTTGTTAGGTTTTATTGGTGATATATAAAAATGGTGATGATTTGAGTGAGTTTATTTTACATCCTCAAACTTTGCAAAAATTGGTAATTATTTTTAATAGATTTTTTGTTGATTCTCTGAGGTTCTCTAAACATAATAGTGCATACTCAAAAAGTGATAATTTTGTTTCTTTGTTGCCTTTGAATATTTTCAATTTTCTTTTTTTATATTATTGCTATGATTAGCATTTATAGTACAATATGGAATAATAGTGATGATAATGGCTATATTTATTTTACTTCTGATCTTATTGGAAAGGACTCTAATTTATCCTCATTGCAGATAATTCTTGTTCTTGGTTTTAGATACTTATCATTTTAAGAAACAATCCATTATTCCTGTGCTTTTTGGCATTTTTAGTAGGAATGGGTGTTATATTTTGTCAAAAACTTCTGATATAATTATATGATCTTTGTTGAATTTGTTATTGACATGGTCAATTATACTTACAGTTTTTGTGATGAATGAAAAGTTTAAAAGACAATTTTGGGATAATTAATCTTTTTATTAATTATGACTAGAAAAATGCTTTATAAAATGATGGATTTTTGGCTTTCTCTCATAAACCAAATTCTGCTCATAGAGATCTCATGATCTTATATACTCTTCAAAGAATGAGTGTTCCCCAAAAGGTGGCAATTTTTAGTATTTGTCTTTAAAGCTTTGAATTCCAGATTCCCTCCTTTGTCTCTACTCCCAGCCCACATTAAGAAAACACATGTGAAATTATGCAAAACATTTCCATAAATCATGTTGTGAAAGAAAATATACATCTCCCTCCTTAACTCATATGGTCAAAATCTAGAAAGCTTATTCCTTTACCTAAAAAGGAATGGATTGAAATGGTGGTTTAAAGCTTATTTTTCTTGGAATTGGCTGTTCTCAATAATTTTTCTTATCATGGTGCGGCTATGCTCCTTTAAGATTTGAAAAGGCCTTTTTCAGGGATAGGATGGACTAGATATTCTATGAGGTTCCTTCCATCTTTGAGATTCTGTGATTCTTTGTATAACATTTTGTCAACAGAGACATTTTTAGGGTTAATTGTTTAACTAGACCAGAGCTTTTGGTATTCTAGACTCTTTGTTTCAGATAGTGCATACAGAGACTTCTGTTTCCTTCAAATGTGTATCTCAATTTAGGCAGCTTCTTATGATTTGATTCATCTTTATAATAAAAGCTTTTAGTCATGAGTCTATCAGAAAATTTTCCCTGACTTTGGCAAAATCCCCCTCTGTGGAATTTAAGACCCTCCCTCCCTCCCTCCCTCCTTCCCTCCCTCCCTCTCTCTCTCTCTTCCTCCCTCCCTCCCTCCCTCTCTGTCTCTGTCTCTGTCTCTGTCTCTCTCTCTCTGTCTCTCTCTCTCTGTCTCTCTCTCTGTCTCTCTCTCTCTCTGTCTTTCTGACTCTCTCTGTGTCTCTGTGTGTCTTTCTTTCTTTCCTCTCCCCTATTCTCTTTTTTGGCTGAACTGAATTACTTCATTCTGAATGAGAAAGCTCATTCACTCTGCATTGCTATCAATTTGGATAAATGAGCTTCTTTGCTAAAAAAGAAAAAAAATAGTCTTTCCCCCTCTCTATTGTATAAATCTATACAGTTTTAACTACTTAAGCCACCAACAAAACATATCTTACTTCTTATATACTGCTATCTTCAAATCTCAGTTTCTACTGTGCACTCAGACTCTCTTTGGATAGGACACATTATTATAGTTACAAAGCATAATTCAAATTTACATGGTATTTCAAGATTTATAAATTATTTTCACCATAAAACCCTGTGAAGTAAGTATCATTTCCCTTATCTTCTTCAAAATGAAATTAAAGTAAAAAATGAATCAGAGACTAATCTGGTTGTGTAGGCAGTAAATTTCAGATCTGGGACTTGAACTTAGATCTTCTGACTTTAGGACCAGTATTCTTTACTAGACCACACTTTACAAATCTGAAGGCAAAGAAGAATTAGGTAATAGACTGTGAAACTGAGTCTCAGAAGACTAGATAAGTAGGAGAAGTTTGAAGAGGCAGAATGCAATTAGTTATAAGGGAATACTTGCTTACAATGAAAATCATAGAAATGAAGAATTGGGCTTACCTAGCAGATAACAGGATCTGCTTCAAGTATGAGCTAGATGATCACTTATCTGGTATATTAGAGGCTGATTCTTGTATATGAAAGACTTGTAATAAGTGCCTTAGATGTCTTTTCCAACCCTAACATTTTAGGATTCTCTGCAATGGTGTCCTATAAGATATTTTGTAAGGAACTTTTTCTTTATTTTTATTCTAGATGAATAAAAGGATTACAGGTAATCACATGAAAATGGGCATACTTCACATAGGTTAGGTCTAATGTGCAATATTTTTACAAAGCAATTCTCTTGTCAAACATTTAGGACTTTGGAAAAAGTCCCATGGAATTCCGCATTCTTTTTAGCTGCTATGCAAATGGTGCCAAAATCTGTATATTCAAGAAATACAAGGGATGATATTTTGTGTGAAGTAAGTTTGTGGGATGGGAAAAACAGTAGGCCTGGTATATAGTGTGAAAAAGAAGAAGCATTAAGGAGAAATATTTTATTAGCTAGAATTTTTTATTGTGGCCTAACTACAAAAAAAATGAGTAAAGTAAATTTTGTTAACGTTGTAAACTTCATATAGTTGTTATTTTACTACTGCTATGATTTTATCTTCTCATTCTTTCACAGATAAGCAGTTGTAAAGAAAAATTGGCCAATAAAACATTTCCCTTTAATATTTTGCATATATTGTATGCTATAGGTCACTTTCTTAATGAGACTAAATAAAATTCTACTCCCTTAATGGTCTCTCTCATTGGCTGTTTTCTGGGGAGAACAGGGCTGAGAATTGGAGAAGATTTCCAGATGGAACTCATGTGTAAACATTGAATATTTATGCTGAAAAAGGACTACTGGACCTAGATCTTAATTTCTTTAGTCAGCATGCAAGGAAAATGTGGAAACTGAGTCTGGAGCTTGCTTAGTCTATGCTTTTATGCTTCAGTGACTTCTTGTTATCTACAGAACAACATACAAATTCCTCATTCTGGTGTGCTTATTATACCATTATCTGGCTTTCTTTCCACATGGTTTACTTCCTGTCATGTACTGCACATAAACTAAACTAACTGCCAGCTGGTTTCTGACTTTGCCCTTCTATGGTTTCCTGTCAAGCATTTATGAAAATTGTCCTACATGGATAAAGTGAAACCTTTTAATATTTCTAGCTGTTAAAATTTTCCCCTTATTTCAAGAACTAGTTCAGTTTCTCCATAAAGTCTTCCATGATTCCTCAAGCAAAGAGTGATCACGTTTCCAAATTTTTCATGTTTCTCCTACATATTTATTGTAAGAGTAAAGGATTATTGAATCAATCAATTATCTTATCCCAATTAAAGTAAGTGATAAAATGTTAAGTATGCTCTGATACTTTAACCAAGGGAAATATTGTCTTAACTGAGTCAATTAAAAGACATTTCAATTAGGTACCAAAGGAAGTCTATGCTGATTAGTTGAAGAAATTTGGTCATGTTCTGTGGGTCATCATTAACTAAAGTATTGCAAAGACAAATAACTTTGACAGTCAAAGTTTTTTGTCAATGTAATGACCAACCAATATTCTAGAAGACTGGTAATGAAAGATGATGCCTATCCCTTGCAAAGAGACAATGGACTTAAGATGAAGAATGAGACATAATTTTGGACATGACCAATGTGGCAATTTGTTTTTGCTTAATTACAAATAATTCTTGTAAGGGTTTTTGTTTTTGTTTTTTTCTTTTTCATTCATGGGATGGATATGAGATGGAAAAAAGTAAATATTTGTCTATTGAAAATTAAATTAAAATTTAAAAAAGTTTAATGTTAATTACACATCCTTTCAAAGAAAAAAAAATGAATGAATAAAGAAAAGAAACAAAAAAATGGGCAGATGAAGAAGGACAGGAGACCATTTTTGGCTAGAGGAACAGGAAACAATTATTTTATAATCATTGTGATCACAAAAATATTGTTAATATTTCTGCACTACTTTTAGGTCTTACAAAGTCATCCTTTTTTTTAATGAAAATTTTGAGGTAGAATTTTCTCTATCTCTAAAATAATATTTAGAGATGATGAAAATGAAGTTTGGGGAAAGCAAAAAATTTTTCCAGGCTTGCAAACTTATACATGGGAAGCAGCATGATTCATTGGCAAGAATACTGGATTTGGAGAAAGAATGTTGGAACCAGGACTTCAGATGGTGATTATACTGCTTACCTCTGTTACTTCTGACAGGTCATTTAACTTTTCTGAATGGATTGATCTCAATGACCTCTAAGGTACCTTCTGACTCCAAATCTCTATCATCATGATTAGTTAATATATACTAGAGCTGCTACTTAAACCTAAGTCTTTTGATTCTAGAAACCAATATTTCTCAAAAAGAATCTTTTGAATTCTTTCTGATCCACTATTCTGCCTTTCCTGTATGAAATGGAATGTGCAAATGCATGTAAGACCTATGCTTCCTTCAGCATAGGGATAATTCCCAGGGTCATAACTCCCTCTACCAGCATCTGTACCAAATGCAGATCACAAACTGTTTGTACTTTAATAGATAAGGCTTAGTGAGTCTAAATGACATAGAGATTCAATGATGCTCCCATGGCTTGTCAATATCAGAGGTAGATTTTAACCCAGTTCTTTCTGATTTCTGAGCCTAGAATTCTATACACTAAACCAAACTACATGGAATGAAATATTGGATAAAACTAGAGATGGAAAAAAAAATCAATTTTCTATTTGGTAGGAAATTGATTTCATTTGCCTTGGCTACTTAGAATCTATGCCAATGGGGCTTTTGTACAATGGTACAACCTTAATCTGAGCAGAGATGTGGAAGGCAAGGCCTGCTTATAGAATGCAAGTCTTGGCGTGACTGGGAGCTTTCCCAGAGGAATGCTTGCTGTGCTCTTAGTCTATTTTGTGATTCATGGAGGCATGTGAAGCTTTGCAGAATTAAGATAAATGTTCTATGCAACTGCACAAGTTTTCTTGTCAAATTAAAAATACAAATGAGTGGAATGGTGGCTTTAATATTTTCAGCTTCAATGTGCTGCCTCCAGCAAAATATGAAAAAGCAAAGAATAAACAGGGAAAAAAATCACATCCCAGTTGAAGTTTTATTCCTTGGTACCACAAACCACCTGCTACTGCTCACAGGTAGAGCTTAAAGAGATCTAAGAGGTCATCCCATGTGTCCCTTCATTTTACACTTCAAGAAAGAGAAGCCAGGGATATTAACTAACTTCCTTAGGGTCACAAAGGTGGCAAAATCAGTATTTGGACTATAGCTCTCTGACACAAAATCCAGTTAGTTTTTCACTGGGCCTTACTGCTTCAACTTATCATGTCGAATGGACTGAAAGACTGTGGGTGAGACTATTTTTGAAAATTATCTGTCATGATCTTTGAGAGGATGCTGGTTCCATTTGTTTTTGATACGATATTAGGAGCAGAGGAAATCAAGGTGGCATTTTCTAACATCCAGAAAAGTGTACAGAGGATCCACGTACATGCCTATTTAGATGTAATGAAGGATGTTACCCTTCCCCACAATCCCTTAGAGGAAAGGGATCTCAGTAGTGATGGAGTCCCATTCATATCCAAATGAGAATATACCTTACAACATCCCTGTTAAGCATTTGTCCGGTCTTTGCTTGAAGACTTCCACTGAGCAGTAACCCATTTCACAGATTTTAGAGACCATATCATTCAATTTTTTTGTACATCAGAGTAGGAAACTGAGTCTCAGAGAGAATTTTAAGATTGTTGGATGATAAAAGACTAGAGTCAGAGCTAGAAGGGATCTGAGGGCATCGAGTACAATCCTCTCATTTAGCAGAGAAATATGCAGATTAAGAGCAAGGGATCTTGGAGATTATGTCTCATCATTTTCATTTTACAGAAGAGGAATAAGATCAAAAAGAGGAATTAATTTAGGGTTATAGAATGTCATTCTGACATTCTATGGAATGTCTATGGAAGAGACTTTAAACTTCATCCCATCCAACCCCTTGATTTTCAAGAGGAGGCAATGAAGACCCAAGTTAATAGTCAACCTGCCAGTTTGCAAGTCCTATTTTCTGGCGTTCCAAGTTTCCCAGGACCTCTACTCCTTTATTTTAGATCTCCATCCCTTATTTCTCTTGTATGTTCTTTACTCTGGACCTTTACTCATTTTTCATCCTTTTTTATC
Organism: Myrmecobius fasciatus; assembly: GCA_023553655.1. Taxonomy (NCBI): domain Eukaryota; kingdom Metazoa; phylum Chordata; class Mammalia; order Dasyuromorphia; family Myrmecobiidae; genus Myrmecobius; species Myrmecobius fasciatus. The sequence continues at coordinate 254,747 of JAJPUD010001685.1, read as the reverse complement.
TCTTTGTGGCATTTGACAATACCTTCTCTTTCCAAATATGTTCTTCTCTCTGGGCTTTGATGACACTATTTTCTCCTGATTTTTCACTTGTCTGATTCATCTTTCTCAGTATCCTTTGTTGGGTCTCATGATGATATAATGGCCACTAAGCACAGGTGCCCAGAGGTGTGTGCTGGGTCCTCTTCTAGAATGTGAGCTTCTTGGGGGTAGGAACTGTTTTTACCTTTCTATCCCCAGTGTTTAACATAATGCCTGGCACATACTAAGTGATTGTTTACTAATATCAGGTGAACTGATTGTTTACTGACTGAACTAGATTTCACTGCTACTTCTCCCCACCTCTTCATGATCCCCTCCTCTTTCTCCCTACACTTATTTTCTTTCATATCTTTAGTCCCACTCTGATTGAAATGCCCTATCATTTGTTTGTTAAATCCCTGCCTGTCCTTTAAAGGCTAATTTAAATTCCATTTCCTAGGCTAAAAATTCTCTGATGATGCTAGTCTATAATGACTTTTCTCCCTTTGAATCTTACATAGTATTTTGGTCTACACCCCTTTAATCTCCTTACCATGTAATCTGTCATTTAGCTGTTGATGCATTTAGCATTGCTCTACTAGACTCTAAGCTTTAGGAAAACAGAAAATATTTTCTCTTGTAAACTTTTCCATCTTCTCTAGTATCTGGCACTAATATGTAAACTGTAGGCACTTAATAAATGAATTGAAATTAATTATTATGAGAGCAGAGAAAGAAGACATGAAAACTTCTTTTCCCTTGCAAATTAACCACTTCCAAATGGGTATAGGATTCTGATGTATTTCTCTTTTCATCCGTATTATTGTTCAGTTATTCAGTAGTGTCCAACTCTTTGTGACCACATGGACCATAAAATACCAGGACTTTTTATCTTCTACTAAGCCTTGAAATCTGTCCAAGTTCATGTTCATTGTTTTTATGACACTACCTCATCATCCTCTCTCATCTCCTCCTTTTGCCTTCAATCTTTTCCAAGATTAGGGTCTTTTCCAGTGAGTCTTGGCTTTTCATTATGTGGCCAAAGCATTAAAGCCTCAGTTTCAGTACTTGACCTTCCAGTGAGTAGCCTGAATTAATTTCTTTGAGTATTGACTGATTTGATCTCCTTGCCGTCCAAGGAATTCTCAAAAATATTCTACACCACCACAATTCAAAATATTCTACACCACCACAATTCAAAGATTTCTATATAAAAGTTACCTTTGCCCCAAACCCCTGTTTGTATTTATCATGCTCTTTTTGATGCTCATAATAATCTAAGGTAGATAGGCTAGGTATAATTTTTTTTTTTTTTTTTTTTTTTGCTTTTTGCTGAGGCAATTGGGGTTAAGTGACTTGCCCATAGGTATAATTTTTAAATCTTTTTTTTTCTTTACTAAAAAGGGAACTGAGATACAGAAAGATTAAATAAATTAGAGTCATAGAATTCTAGAGTTGAGAGGGAACCTTGGACATTGTCTAGTTCAGGAAACCTAATCTTCCCTTTTGTCACAAACCTATTGGCAGTGTGGACCTAAGTCTTTCTCAGAATATTTTTCAATACATAAAAGAAAAAACAATTATAGTGAGATAGTTATAACTTTTTAAAAAGGTCATGGACTTCAGGCTAAGAATTTTGAAGAGGGAGCTAAAGTTTAGAGAGGGGACAAAGGCTTGTACAAGGTGACAAAGAGACTCAAAGACAGAACAAAGATTTGAAATAGACTCCCAGTTCTATACCTGAAACATACACCTCCACTGTACCAATGGAGATACTAACCAGTAGGCCATTGAGTAAGAATACTTTCTCTTGATATTGTGGAGCACTTGTGCATACACACACACACACACACACACACAGTACTATTCACTTCATGGTTTTGCTATGATCATTACTCTTGGTGTTTATGGAGACTAGGACTTGAGATAATATCCTACATTGACTACTACACAGTAGGAGCAGGGTTATATTTGAGTTAAAGCACTGATAGTTTTATCAAATGGTTACCTTAAAGCTGGAAATCCTGGCTCAGGACTTTTACTCTCCTTGACATCTTTGTCAACACATGTACAATTGCCACATAATACAGTAGGACACACACAACAGAATCTTAATAGTAAATAATGACTGCACAGCCCAGGAGGAGGCAATTTTGAATATTTAATAGGCAATATAGCAGTTGACAAGTGATTCCTGGAAGCTCCATTCCCTCCATCAGTACCAGGGTCAGTTTATTGGGTAGTAAATATATTTAACATATCTTTCTCCTTTGATAATGAAATCATGATTATCTTTGACTTATCTAACAAGCCAAAAACCATTACTTCTTTTCCCCTGAGATTTTTCAGAGTCATTGCAAAGATTTGATAGATCCCTTTTTGGCTTTCCTGGTTTTTGCTTCCTACAAGTCCTATTAAACAGATCTCTTTTTCACCTAGATCTATGCTTTCCTTTCTTTTGTTGCTGATTGAAATTATGTCTACTCTTCCAACCCCAGCTCTAAAGCCATCTCTTTGATCAAGTTCTCCCTGATCAACCTAGTACATGGTGATCTCTCTCTTTCATTTTTGTATCCCCAGGGCATGGCATGGAGCTCAATAGATGATTGCTCAATTGAGTTGAAATGAATTTTATAACTCTCACCTTATGTATTCAACTTCTTGAAGGCAATGGCAGTATTTTGCTAATCTGAGCCACTTATCTCCCCTACTCCCACTTATGCTAACACAGTTTCATACCCTTATCTTTTCTGTGTCAGACAGCTAGGATATGTACTCTTACTACTTTGCATGCCTCCAATCTATCATGTCTCAAATTCATTTTTCATAAAGTTACTTGTGTAATCACTCTACTTCATGCCTTTGATAAAGTTACTTTTATACTCAAAAGCCTCCTCAGTACCTTCAGAATAAAGTAGAATTATCTAATCCTAATATTTATGGGCCTGGTAATGTAGTGGAGAGAATCAGGTGAAGTTGGGTTTAAATTCTGACTTTGACTCTATACATGACTATACAAATCATTTAGCCTTCGTTTGCTCAGCTGCAAAGTGGGGATAACAATTATTGTGAAGATGAAATGATATAATAGGGAAGGATATAATTAGGGAAGTGAAGAATAATATGTTATAAGAGAAAATGAGATTGGTCAAAAGGAGAGGTCCTGGCAAAATGCTATAATAAATTTGAGAAGAGTACAAATCATTTATAGCTTTGGGAGGGGAGGCTTAAATGAGGATAAGAAAATAATCATGGAGGAGGTGTTACCTCCATGGAAGAAAAGGCAGAGGTGACAGAAAACAGGGGATTTTAATTCTATTATATCATATTATATGATATATAATATCACATATGTGATATTATAGTAGTATCAATATAGTAGTATCAATATCACATAATATTCACATATATCACATCTGTTGTAACTAGTATTGCATCTCCAATCTGAGCACAGTGCTATGTATAGAGTAGATGCTTAATACCTTTGTTCAATTCAATTAAATTGGAGGGTTATAAAAACTGATCTGGTCTGTGTCTCATTCCACCAATGTCTAGTTGCTACCTTCCAAAATGAGAAAACGGATTTGAATATGACTCTGCACCCAACTGATTGTGTCACCTTGGACTCACTCTTTTCCTCATTTTAAAAATGGCAGAGTTTGATCAAACACCTCTCAAGTCTTTTCTAGCCATTATCAGATAACCTAATCTCTATGGCTCTGGAACATTTGCATTTCAATTGGTGACTTCTGGAGATGCAAAATTTCAACCAAAAGGAATGAATCTTTAATGATTGAATTTTAGCCACTGTGAAATGTTGGTGGAAGTTACAGTTTAGTGTGAGCAGGGGGCCCTTTCCTAGACCCTTAAATCTCTTGACAAGATACTCTGTACCCTAGTCTGCTGGGGGATTTGGGTTGGCTCAGGTAGCAGAATTACAAAGGGTGTAGCCTGCTTCATGTAGGGAACTGAATAATTAAAACTGATTTAATGAAAGTGTCCTCTCAATGCCCCAGGCAATTTTGTGAGACTCTAAATTATGGAGAAGTTGCTGATCTGCATCTGTAGAGAAGATTTCCACTTTGGGAGTTCTCTTGCACAAATAAAATGACACATCTCTCCCCCTTCCCCAATCTCTTCTCCTCTAAACCATTTTCTTCTCTTTCTCTCCCTCTCATCTATTGTATGTTATACACTCACACTAGTAAGTCAGATCCCACCTTTACTAGGACTGTGTGAGCTCTATCTATTTGTTCTCATCCACATCCTGCAGAGACCTCTTCTAAGGGCTCTGTGAGTACAAAGTTTCAAACAGTTAAAGCTGCCAGATATCTGTTTTTTTTCTCATTACCATAATTGCCCTCCACTATATCAACAATTAACCACCTCACTGTGTGTGGGCTTGTGCACTTACCAATTAGATCCATCTTCTATCTAATACAATGTTAATATTTGATAGCCATTCTACAAAATTTAACTTAAATAATGACATTAGCCAAATCAAGATAGCATAATATTACCCATCACAGTAATGTGGTTTCATCACTCAACAGGATGTCATAAGAATCTACAAATTAGCAGAGAATCTGTGGCTATGACTATTCAGGGTTTTTCATTGCTTCATTTAAATAATTTAAAATAATTCCTTTTCAAGAGCCAACAGATGCCTCTTACATTCTACAAATCCGCTTTCTGTGTGGGCTATCGGGGATAATCGAACAACATAACTTTGTGTTTTTGGAGGTGTCTGTTGCTATGTTGACTGAGTGGAGAGAGCACCAGCAGTAATATTATAGAAGAATCCAGATGTTAGCCTGCAAGGTATTAATCATAACATTAACTTTAATAGGATACCTAGATAAAATATAATCTAGGATTTATGATAAGTAGCGAATAAGCATTTATTAAGATGAGAAGTGGAGTAGCTTAGAATGTTAGATATGGACTAAGATAAACCCAGGTTCAAATCTTGTCTCAGACATTTATTGGCTATATGTCCCTAAGCAAGTTATTTAATATATCTTAGTTTCTTCATCTGGAAAATGAGGGGGTTGGATTTGTTAATCTCAAAAGTCAAGATTTTCTGACTTTAAATCTACATACAATGAGTACTTTCTTTTTATAGGAAATGCCACTATCATTAGGATAGGGGATGCAACTAGTTTAGTTTCTCATAACCTCTTACATGGACAGTGGCAAAACAAGATTTCTAATAAGTTTCCTTTTTAGGAACTTCATTCATGTCCCTACTATAACAATCCACAAAATTCTATCCTGAGTCTTCTTTCTCTCTTTAAACTCTTACTTGGTAATGTCAGTTGAAATAAGTGTGTAGCATAATGTCTGGCACATAGTAAAAAGTTAGCCATTATTAATTATCATTAAATAGCAAATACTTAATAAATGCTTGCTAGATTTTACTGAATTAAGTGAACCTTAAATCTGCATTTCTAGCCCTAATTTTCACCTGAGCTCTACTTGTAGCTATTTGCTAGATAATATCAACAGGATGCCTGTAGGAGACAATTGACTTGAATGTGCTATGCAGTTGACAAATACTTTTCCCCACAGCTAAAGAATCTGGAGGGCAGCTGTAGGTCTTTTTGAAGACAGTTACTTAGAGGGGAAAGTAGCAAAGCCCCTAAATACTGCCTATGGAGACCTTAGAGGGGAAAGATCTCCATAGGCAGTATTTAAATTCTTTACTGCTTGTTTTTTGGAAGCCTCTTAGATATGGTGGAATGATTGTGCTAACTTCTTTCACCTGGAAATATGGAATGGATCTTGGATCATGGGGAGTTGCACTCAATGTATAATTTGTACAGAGTACAATTTGTACATAATTTGTAATATCAAATACAGTGATTTTATGTGTTTATTTTCACCAGATCAGATTTAAAACAACTTAGAGGACATTGTTTCATACACATTTCCAGATTAACCCTTTCCAGTGCAGAAGTTATCACTCATCTTCTCAAACTTTCTCTTCCTTGAAAATTCCTAATTTTTTTTGAGACACCATTATACTTCTGGCGACCCAGGTTTGTAATCTTGGAGTCATTCTTGACTATTTCCTGTCCTTTACCTCTACGTCTGATCATGAAAACTGCAGATGGTGTAGTGGTAGTCTAATACATATTAATTATGCTAAAATATATGACAAGTCGAATTTTGTATCTATATTCTCAAGGTTTAGTACAGTGCCTGGCACATTGTAGATGCTTAATAAACGTGTGTTAATTGATTAAGAATGCACTTGATGGGAAATGAAGATATGACCCAACTTTGCCTCTCTTCTTAAATGAAAGTTCTAGGAGGAATGCTCTTAACCACCACTGAGAAGGAAGTTGGGAAGAGGGCTCTTGAGGCAGAGGCTACTGAGTTATTTTGAGTATTAGGGCTGAAGCTATCTTGCAGAATGAAGAGGTTCCTAGGTTGTGATTAAAGTCCAGAGGAATGTGACTCACTGGAAAATGATGTCCACACAAAGGCAGATATATTCAAAGCCCCAAACAAGGGCTCATCTCAGGTAATCCCCTCAAGTTCATCAGGCTCTCTTTAACCAGCCCTTTGTTGTTGTTTGTTAGTCTTTCATTCTTGAAGAGGACCATGACATCAGGGAGTTGATGCAATGACATGTAAGTGAATTGGACTGAAGTGAGGGAATGCTGTGCAAAGTAATCAGCTTCACTCTCTCCTCTGGAGCCATCTGGATCTAGTGGCAAGATATAGAGCAAGATGACTGGAGATGGTCCTGGATGGACCTTCACATTTTAAAGATTAGGTCTTTAACAAGTCTGTTTGACTGAGGCAATGCTCAGCAAAGGATTAAGACTAAGTAAGAATTGAGGCAACCCTCTAAAGTTGACATGAATGAAGAATACCCTGACTGGTATCAACAGCCAAAGTTTTCATTATTTCCTATTAAAATGCCCCTTCTATAGTGAGAGCAATTTTTCTGGACTCAGTGCCACTGATTACTTGCAAGAAAAGCAGACAAAAAACACTCTACTTCAGAAATTCTAAAAGTGTAACACTAGTTTTAAAGCAATAAAACACATGTTCAGAGAGATATAGGTTTCTATAGATGCAAAATGAAGTCTCATACAAAATCTACCTCCTTCAAATTGAGAATGATAGATGGACATTTCATATTCCTAACATATTATTTATGTAAGTGAGCAGGAGGATCAGGGCAAATTCAAGCACAGTCATCAACTAGCGGCAGAAGAAATGGTAAGGGTGTGCAGGGACACTTAAAAGCACTTACTAAAGGTTTACAGTGCTTCAACTGAAGAAGACACAAGCATTAAAACAAAGACAATCAAAGCCTTTAAGGAGCTTATTTTTAATAGAGGACAGAAAAACTTGTATAGAAAATATATCTTGGAGGGTGTACTTTGCTTTGGCCAGTACATGGGTAGTGAGTGGAACTATATGGGAGTGGATGGAAATGCCCTTTTTAGGGTCAATGACAGAAGTGATTTGATTATTTTTCTAGGATTGGAAGGAGGAAGAGGGTAAGACTAAGAAGAGCTTTTGGGGTCACCTGCAATAAAAACAGGGAATGCTAGGGTATGGGACCCTGCTGAGAGGGAGTACAGAGGCCACCTTGACCTGTGATGCGCAATAGGTTTTCTGCCATGTTGCAGAAACGCCCTTGTTGAGCAAGGAGCACTGATGCACAGCATGGGAATGGGTTGAGCCTGAGGGTCACAGTTAGTTGCTCATGAGCAGGGATGCCTTGATAGGGCCTCTTGCCTGTGAATGGGTTGCTGATGTGGCTGGGTCGCTCTCCTCCCATTGGCAGATACCATGCATATGAAATGCCCACGAGCTGCTTCTCTGAATGGTGATTGGGGATTGTCTACTGTTCACATGCTGATCATGCTTGAAAAAATGTATATCAACAAGGCTGTGCAGCATAATAAAATGGAGCTCTTTTCACACCCTATAAGTTCCCCTGCCTCATTCACCTCGCCTCTTAGATCAAAGGACTCATACAAGGTGAGCTCTTAAAAGAGAACCGCAACAAGGGAAAACTGCTAGACAAAAGATCCTTCTTCTTCTAACAGAAGCCTTTCCCAAGCCCTCCTGTGGAATGCTTTCCCTTTATTACTACTTCCTATTTATCCAGTATCTAAATCCTTTTTAAATATTTGTTTGCATATTGTCTCCCTCATTAGATTGTAAGCTCCTTGAGGTCAGGAATTGTCTTTTACCTCTCTTTTTTGTATTGCTATAGATACTTGGCACATAGTATACATTTAATAAATGTTTATTGTATTTAATTAAATTTAATTTTACTGAGGATGTAGCTTGTGATCTTTGAATAGAATAGACTTTTCTGGCTTGAAACTTCTGAGCTAGTTTCTCCCTTACCTTTTTCATTTCCATTACTTTGATCTTGACATTTCTAAGAGACTTTGATTGTTAAGTGAACTTTGCTTTGCTTTATGTTTACTTGGATTCCTTTTTGGACCATGTCCCTATTTCCAAAGGAGATTTAAAAGAAAAAAAAATTTACTCCCTCGTCTATGTTGGCCTGTGGGGACCTGATAGTATTTTCTTGATAAAAGCATTGATCACAGAGATATTAAGGAGGAGAAAAATTAAGGATGAGGCAGGGGATAGAAAGTAGAAATAAATCAACCCTAGAGCTTCCTGCCTCTAGCTACTTGGATTTATTTGAGATATCTTTAACAAGTTGAGTCAAATGCTTTCCAATTATTTAAATCACTGATTTCCATATAGCATTAAAAAACCCCAAAAAACTCTTCATGCTATGTTAATGACACAAACATATAAACACAATAATTAAAAGTAACATATGTATTAAACACATTAATGTAAATATATTTTAAAATCTGTGTATTTTAGCAACATACTGAGATTAAGATACATTAGGAGGAACTCAATGCAAATTTTCTTTTCATTTTTTTTTTTTACAGCCTATCTACAAAAGTGCATTTGCCAGTGAAAACTAACTATCCTCTGAGAAACTTCCTAGCTGCAAATTACATGCACGTTGTTAAAACAGTGCCTTGAGGCACTCATCAGGGTGTTGAGATTTATACATGTTTCTTTGTGCTGGTAGGGATGAAGCAATTTAAATATGTGCTGAGTACTGTTTGTACATGGGACTTCATACCACTATGACTGGCTTTTTTTTTTAATTAGTGATTTAAAGAGTACTGCCTACTAGAACAAACAGGAGAACCTGCCATCCTACTACTGCTTGCCCTAGCTTCCTTCCCCTTCAAAGTTTTTACAAAAGAAGCCTCCCTCTCTCTCAGGAATTCATCAGCCCTGTGGAAAGTGATATTCAATTGATTTATCTAAACAACCTGCCTGCTGTGGAAAGTCGAAGGCAGTGGATTACTATGTATTAAAAGCCAAGGTGTTTCTAGAAGAAAAAGGAGCCAATTAGAGGTGTCATGAGCTTAATGAAAATACCTTAGATGTTGGTGGCAGCCCTTTTGGAAGTGGGGAGGTGAACCTGTCTCAGTAGGCAGCTGCTTACTTCGTCAATGCCACTTTGTCTAGTCTTCCAAAGCTTGTTATTTATTTTAACTAAGTGGACTAGTTAATGAAGTCCTACATTCAATAAACACTCCAACAAGCATTTATTAAGTGCCTACTTGGTACTGGAACACTGAGGATACAAAGAAAAAGAACCAATACCAAAACAAAGAATCCCTGATTTCAAGGTGTGAATTTCATTTGACTGTGGAGATGCAACATGTCCCCAAAAAGTTAATGATAAGATTATTTGAGGAAGGATAGAAACCTTTTACTATTGGGATTGAGGGGAAGAAAGGTCCTAGAAGGCTTCAAAGAGGAAGTAACAAATCAGCTGAATTCTAAAGGAACATAATTAATCAGAAGTGCAAGCAGGTATGGGATGCTGCTTGTTCAAATGATTTAAGGTGAGAAAACGGAGAGAAGTCTAGTTTGATTGGAATATAAGATCAATGGGGTATGGTAATATGAATTAAGAATGGAAAATTTTGTTTGAATGCGATTGTAGAGGTCCAAATACCCAACTTCAGATTCAAAGTGAAATATATTAACTAGGAAAATGTTTTTGTTTTTGTTTTTTGTGATAAAGATTCATTTGGATCAGATTTTATGTCAGTTAAATTTGTCTTCCTTTCCATTTCTCCCAAAAGATATTTGGTCAAGTGTAACTTAGTAAAACAAATTGAGACAATAAATCACTCGTTAATGACTCCCAAATTTCTAAGATTTTTACTCTAGTTATCCCAGATGGGCAGCAAGGAAGTGCAGTAGATAAAGTACTGGCTTAGAGTCAGGAAAAAAATGAATTCAAATTTAATCTTGTCACTTACTAGCTGTGTGACCCTGGGCAAGTCACTTAACCCTGTTTGCTTTAGTTTCCTTATATGTAAAATGAGCTGGAGAAGGAAATTGCAAACTATTTCAATATCTCTGTAAAGAAAATCTAAATGGGGTCACAAAAGTTGGACACAGCTGAAAAGAACTAAACAACAAACTATCATAAACCATTACTATATGTCTTTATTTCATTTTGCATGTGTTGATTCAGCTCTATGTGAACAGTTTCTTTCTTTCTTTGCTTTCCTTCCTTCCTTCCTTCCTTCCTTCCTTCCTTCCTTCCTTCCTTCCTTCCTTCCTTCCTTCCTTCCTTCCTTCCTTCTTTCCTTCCTTTTTTCCTTCGTTTCTTTCTTCCTTCCTTCCTTCCTTTCATTCATTCATTCATTCATTCTTTCTTTTTTCCTTATTAGCTTTTTATGTTCTTTTTATATTAAAGCTTTTTATTTTCAAAGCATATATATGGGTAATTTTTCAACATTGACCCTTACAAAGCTTTCTGTTACAAATTTTCCCCCCCCTACTCCCCACCCCTTCCCTAGATGGCAGGAAATCTACTACATATTAATTATGTTAAAATACTTGACAAATCAAATATGTGTATACATATTTTTAGTTATCTTGCTGTGCAAGAAAAGTCGGATCTACAAGAAAAAAAAATCTGAGAAGGGAAACATAATGTAAGCAAACATCAATAGAGAGCATGAAAATGTTATGTTGTGGTCCACATTTCATATCCCTCTCTCTGGGTGTATATGGCTTTCTTCACTGAACAATTGGAACTGGTTTGAAACATTTTGTTGTTGAAGAGAGCTATGTCCATCAAAATTGATCATCATATAGTCTTCTTGTTGCCATGTATAATGGTCTCCTGGTTCTGCTGATTTCACTCAACATCAGTTCGTGTAAGTCTCTCCAAGCCTCTCTGAAATCATCTTGCTGGTTGTTTCTTATAGAACAATAATGTTCCATAACATTCATATACCATAATTTATTCAGCCACTCTCGAATTGATGAGCATCCTTTCAGTTTCCAGTTTGTTGCCACTACAAAAAGGGCCACCACAAACATTTTTGCACATGTGGGGCCCTTTCCTTCCTTTAAGATCTCTTTATGATATAAGCCCAATAGAAACACTGCTGGGTCAAAGGGTATGAACAGTTTGATAACTTTTTGAGCATAGTTCCAAATTGCTTTCCAGAATGGTTGGGTCAGTTCACAGCTCCACCAGCAATGTATCAGTGTCCCAGTTTTCCCACATCCCCTCCAACATGTGTCATTATCTTTTCCTGTCATTTTAGCCAATTTGACAGGTGTTTAGTGGTACCTCAGAGTTGTCTTAATTTGCATTTCTCTGATCAATAGTGATTTGGAGCACCTTTTCATATGATTATAGTTTTAATTTCATCATCTGAAAATTGTCTGTTCATATCCTTTGACCTTTTATCAATTGCAGAGTGGCTTGAATTCTTATAAATATGAGACAATTCTCTATATATTTTAGAAATAAGGCTTTTATCAGAACCCTTACATGCAAAGATGATTTCCAAATTTATTGCTTCCCTCCTAATCTTGTCTGCATTAATTTTGTTTGTATAAAAACTTTTTAACTTAATATAGCCAAATTATCTATCTGGTATTCGATAAGAGTTCCAGTTCTTCTTTGGACATGAATTTATTCTATCTCCACAGGTCTGAGAGGTAAACTATCCTATGTTCCTCTAATTTGCTTATAATGTCACTCTTTATACCTAAATCATGAACCCATTTAGATTTTATCTTGGTATGTAGTGTTAGGTGTGGGTCAAGCACTAATTTCTTCCACACTAGTGTCCAATTTTCCCAGAAGTTTTTGTCAAATAGTGAATACCTATCCCAAGAGCTGGGGTCTTTGGTTTTATCAAACACTAGATTGCTATATTTATTGCCTCATTTGTCCTGTGATCCTATCCTATTCCACTGATCGACTACTCTATTTCTTAGCCAGCCCCAAATGGTTTTGATGACCGCTGCTTTATAATATAGTTTTAGATCTGGTACAGCAAGACCACCTTCATCAGCATTTTTTTTTCATTAATTCCCTTGAAATTCTTGACCTTTTGTTCTTCCAAATGAACTTTGCTACTATTTTTTCTAGATCTGTAAAATAATTTCTTGGGAGTTTGATTGGTATGGCACTAAATAAGTAAATTAATTTTGGGAGTATTGTCATTTTTATTATATTTGCTTGGCCTGCCCATTAGCACTTGATGTTTTTCCAATTGATTAGGTCTGACTTTATTTGTGTGGAAAGTGTTTTGTAGTTTAGTTCATATAGTTTCTGACTTTTCCTTGGCAGATAGATTCCCAAATATTTTATACTATCAACAGTTATTTTGAATGGAATTTCTTTTTGTATCTCTTGCTGAACTTTGTTGGTAATATAGAAAAATGCTGCTGATTTATGGGGATTTATTTTGTATCCTGCAACTTTGATTAGCTTTTTATTTTAAAAATATATCCAAGGATAGTTTTCAACATTCACACTTGTAAAACCTTGTGTTCCAACTTTTTCTCTCTCCCTTCCTCTCCCCCATCCTCTAGACATCAAGTAATCCAATATATGTTAAACACGTGCAATTCTTCTACACATATTTCCACAATAATCATGATGCTTAAGAAAAATCAGATCAAAAAGGAAAAAAATGGGAAAAAAACAAAAAGCAAGCAAACAATAACAAAAAAGGTGAAAATACTATGTTATAATCCATATTCAATGCCCATAGTCCTCTCTTTGTATGCAAATGACTCTCACAAGTCTATTGGAATTGGCCTGAATCATCTCATTGTTGAAAAGAGCCACATCCATTACCGATACTCATAATTTTGTTACTATGTACGATGTTCTCTTGGTTCTGCTCACTTCACTTATCATTAGTTCATGTAAGTCTCTCTAAGCCTTTCTGAAATAATCCTGCTGATTGTTTCTTACAGAAAAATAATATTCCATAATATTCATATACCATAATTGATTCAGCCATTCTCCAACTGATGGGCATCTACTCAGTTTCCAGTTTCTTACCACTACAAAAAAAGCTGCTACAAACATTTTTGCATACATAGGTCCTTTTACCCTTTTTTATGATCTCTTTGAGATAAAAGCTCAGTAGAGATACTGCTGGATCAAGGGTATGCACAGTTTGTTAGTCTTTTGGGCATAGTCACAAATTGCTCTCCAGAATGGTTGGATCCATTCACATTTCCACCAATAATGTATGTGTCCCACTTTTTCCACATCCCCTCCACCACTCATCATTATCTTTTCCTGTCCAGATCTTAGCCAATCTGAGAGTTATGTAGTGATACTCAGAGTTGTCTTAATTTGCATTTCTCTGATCAATAATGATCTAGATAATTTTTTCATGTGACTAGAAATTGTTTTAATTTCTTCATCTGAAAATTGTCTCTTCATATCCTTTGACAATCTATCAATTGGGGAGTGGCTTGAATTCTTATAGATTTGAGTCAATTCTCTATATATTTTTGAAATGAGGCTTTTATCATAGCCCTTGTTTATAGTTTTTTTTCCTAGTTTCTTGCTTCCCTTCTAATCATCTGCATTGATTTTTTTTGTACAAAACATTTTTAGCTTAATATGATCAAAATTATCCATTTTGCATTCCATAATGTACTCTAGTTCTTCTTTGGCCACAAAGTCCTTCCTTCTGCATAGATCTGAGAGGTAGGTTTTCCTTTGTTCTTCTAATTTGCTTATAGTATCCCTCTTTATATCTAAATCATGAACCTATTTTTACCTTATCTTAGTATAGGGTCTTAGGTGTTAGTCAGTGCATTGTTTCTGCCATACTATTTTCCAACTTTCCCAGCAATTTTTTGCCAAATAGTGAGTTCTTATCCCAGAAGCTGAGGTCTTTGAGTTTATAAAATACTAGACTATTATAGTTATTGACTTGTAGAAAACACAGTTTTCAAATAAATTAATGACAGTTCTATGAAGGGAAAACTTGATTGTCAGTTGCATAGTGAGAAGTTTATTGATTGAAGTGGTAAGAACAGAGGCATGCACCTGTGTGTGTAAAGGCAATGGGATATATAGACATAGATGGACATGAAGTCTTAAATGTCCAAAGAAGTCACATTCACTTCTAATTTGAAAGGTTCTACCTAATCAAAATTTGGCATAGGTACTAGACCTTCAATTTCACTGGTATAAGAAAATTCTAAGCAAACTTGATTACCAATTCAGATTGGAACCTTCTATGCAATTTGTAATATGATAGTTAATTAGAGCAGAGTTGTCAAACACAGCCTATTGCATCAGCCAACAACACTGCTGACTGTTAGCAAACTAGAGTAAAACATAATTGGGAAATATATAGCAAGACAAATAAAATTTCAATAAAACATAAGACAATGTTAATATATGGTTTTATATAGATAGCTGCCACAGGGATCCTTATGTATTATTTTTTTGTCAATAGTATTTTATTTTTCCAAATACATATAAAGATAGTTTTCAACATTCATTTTTGTATTCCAAATTTTTTTCCCTCACTTATATCATTCCTCCCCAAAACAGCAATCAATCTGATATAGGTTAAACATGTGAAATCCTTTTAAACATATTTTCCATATTTGTAAGTTTGTGCAAGAAAAATTAGATCAAAAGAAAAGAAAGGTATAAGAAAGAAAAAGCAAAAATAAACACACAAAAATGGTCAAAATACTATGCATCGATTCATATTTGTTCTCTATTGTTCTCTCTTTGGATGCTGATGGCATTTTCCATTCCAAGTTTGTTGGAACTGTCTTTGATCACCTCATTGCTGAGAAAAGCCAAACCCATCACAGTTATCAAAACCTTATGTATGGTTTAATGGTCTCATTTATATATGAGCTTGATATCATTGGGCAATTAGATGCTGCATAGAGTACCAGGTCTGGAGACAGACCTTCCATGTCTTCTGTTCTCTTTCTTCTAATGGCTTACTCTCTCAATATTTTTTCTATATAACCCTTCTTGTATCTTTTTCTTTGCTGCATATAGCACCAACATCTCAAATAAGGGCATCATGATGGTCAGTAACAAATTCATGTTGTGAATTCAAATCTGGCCTCAGATACTTACCAACAGTATAACCCTGAGCAAGTCACTTAATTCTGATCATTTCAGGTTCCTCATCTATAAAAAGATTTGAAGAAGGAAATGGCAAACCATTTCAATATCTTTCCAAAAAATTGGGTCACAAAGAGTCAGAAATACCTGAGCAACAACTTGACACCATTGGTACTGGGAACTTCTTTGCTAATACAGTTTGACATCTGTGCAACTTGTAGTCTGAGAGAGTTACCCAAATCTGAGCAATTAAATGACTTGCTTAGAGTCACAACTGTCAGAGGCGGGACTTGAACCAGATCTTCCTAACTTTGAGGCCAGCTTTCTATTCACCTTATTATGAAGTCACTGCCAAAATAAACAAAACAAAACAAAAATATTGGAGTTATATGAATTTATATGTAGTTATATGTTTATGGAGTTATATGAAAACAAAATTTCTGTTAAATATCATAATTGCTCTAGGATGATCTCATCCTATATTTGAGTTTTGAAAATTATTTCTGTGCAAAGTTTGAGCCTAGAATGAGGTATATGGAGATAGACAGAGGGGTCTTTAAATTTCTAGCAGGATTAGTATATTGAATTAATAATGAGTATGTGTTGCATTTGTGAATATTTGTGTGTCTGTGTAAGGGGAGAGTAGGGAGTTATTCTGACTTGTTTCTAAGCTTGCCTAGGAAATTTCTATCTGCGCTGGAAGAGAAAGTGAGAAATATGATGGGATGAAAGAATTATCTTTGTGGTCCTGATGGCAGAATTAGGAGTTAGATATTCATTTGGGAAAAGAATTAAGCTGGTTTTGTTTGACCCTAAAGAGCAAACTAGGAGAAATAAGAGAAAGTTACCAAGACATTCATGAAATTTACTACCAGGATAGACCCTGTTATGTCAATGAGCACAAGAAAGGCTGATGTCAGCAGGATACTGAGATTCAAATGAGATAATGGATGTAAAACACTTTGCAAATGTTAAAGAACTATATAAAGATCAATTATTATTATTATTATTATTATTATTATTATTATTATTATCTTCAGTCTGGTGATGGCTTCATTTCCTAAGTCTTCTACTATATTTCTGCTGAGCTCAAGCAATGTTTACAGAGCAATACATTATTGTGTTGGCAAATAGTTAATGACTAGGTTCTGGGGATAAAATACACACACACACACACTTTAAAATTTATTTTCCATTATTAACACTTTAAAATATAGTCAATCAACAAAACAGTAAATTAAGCTCTAAAATATAGTGTTTTCTGATTCTAAGATATCAATTTTCAAACTGAAAATTGTATGCAACCATAGGCTCTCACCAATTGGTTAGAGAAAACTTCAGCGATTGCTGTTTGATCTGCTTTCTGCACTTCTTTGCCTCTCTTCCCCTCTTCATCTCTCTATGTGTTGACCTACTTCTAACTGTCCCTATAAACTGGCTTGTTTGGTGCTTTTTTCCAGAAATGGAAGGGAACTAGCTATGGCCTTGGTCATGTTACTACTCAAATCTTTCTTGGGATGCTAGATTAACCTTTGTTTGTAAGAAATCTATCCTACTATTTACTACTGTAGCTCCTCAGTTCTTACCCACATATTGCTTATTTACACAAAATCAACTATCACAACACCAAATACAAAAAAAAATTATCATTTCTCATGCTTTAGACGGTAAATAAACTAAAAAAACTCTGTATCTAACATAAGAGATTCAGCTAATTTTTAATTAAGTTAGCAGCTGAAAAATTATTTTGACTCTGTCAGTCTTCTGCCATTCAGCAAAGTAATACTTTTCTTCCAAACATCTGAATCATATTGAAGCAACTGAGGAACTATCTCTTCTGCAAGCCTTCCATGTCTTCTGTTCTCTTTCTTCTGATGTCTTCTGTAACTTATTCTCTCAATTTTTTTTTCTACCTAACCCTTCTTGTATCTTTTTCTTTACGTCATATAGCACCAACATCTCAAATAAGAGCATCATGATGGTCAGTAACTCATATTCATCATATTAAAAATACTTCAAGAAATATAATTTGTCAGATATGATGCCAACAATTTTTATATAGACTTTCTTTAGTTTCTAAAATTATTTGATCCATAATTTTGTCAGTTACAACATTCAAAATCTCAAATACAGTTATATGTAAATGAGCTAATGCACCATAATTTCCTGCATTCATCATTAGCTCTGACATTGTATTGATTTCAAACAGGTCCTCTGATTCCATCTGAGAGGTCATTTTCTCTAGATTTCAGAAGCCTTATTTCTTTCAAGTATTTTATCTAAAATGCTATATTTCTTCTAAAACAAGAAAAAAATTATTTGCCCACATATTTTTTCTTTGCCCCTTTAAGCAAATGTTTGCACAAGAGAGGGAATAATCTCACAGAACAAAAACCAACCAAACAAAACTCTTTTCTTACCCTGAAAGCCATCTCAAAGTGAATTAGACTGCCTTGGAAGGTAATCGATCTCTCCTTACTGGAGGATTTCAATCAAAATTTGAATAATCCTTTGATGGCTACTTCATAGAAGTGACACTTTATTCAGGTACAAATGGGATCAAATTCCAACTCTGAGAGGGTGAGCTATGGGAAGTCTTATTTGTTTATATCCTGGGAAAAATACATTTTTCCAGTAGGATAATTGGAGTACCTGATTTCTAAAGTTGTCTATTGTAGTGATTGGCTTTTAAATTCTGATCATGGTTGGTATGAAACCTTTAGTGAGTTTCTCCCTGGCAAATTTCAGGCATGAAAAGACATAGTTTGTTTACAGGCATTAGGGTAATACTAAAACCAAACCTCATCTGCCCTACCAGGCCCTCTTCATATCTTATGGACTTCAAAACCTCATCCTCCCTTTTAATTTGTGTCTGTATGTGTTTGTGTGAGTACTGTTTCCTCCCATTTGGATGAAAACTCTTTGAGAGCATGAATGGAGTGGGTTTTCTTTTGTTTTTGTTTTTGTTTTTGTTTTTGTTTTTTTTTTTTTGCTTGTGTTTGTATTTCTAGCTCTTAGCACAGTGCCTATAATATAGAAAATTCTTAATAAATTCTGTCTTTTCTTCCTTCCTTCCTTCCTTCCTTCCTTCCTTCCTTCCTTCCTTCCTTTCTTCCTTCCTTCCTTCCTTCCTTCCTTCCTTCCTTCCTTTCTTCCTTCCTTCCTTCCTCCTTCCCCAGGGGGAAGACACAGGGATAAAGTCTATCTGCTTGGAAGTATATGATTTCAGGAATAACTATAATTTATGCCCCTCATCTTTTTCTAGTCATGGATAAATCAATAAGGAGTAGAAATTTTGAATGAAAACATTCTTTGGTCTTTGGAAGTGAGTCCATTTGAATTCATTCACCCAGTTCCCCACAATTGGCACTCAGCATTCAGAAACAGTTAGGGAGCCCAACTAATTTGTGAACATTCCTGGAATATCTTCCCCCACTGTCAATGAATTACAGCTACTCTAGGTATCCACTGTAGGAAAATAATAGTGCTATACTTGGTAACACAAAATATAATACATTTCCCCAACTATATGTATCTCAAAAGCCTGTCTTGGGAAGTTAGTATTGAATTGAATCAGATACCACTTTGAACATTGACTAAATATGTTACTTTCCGCACATAATTGAAAGGGAATGCATGAACCTTAAATTACATTTAGATTTTCTGTGTGTATGGATGTATGTATGTATATGTTTTGTGAGCAGAAGTCCACTAAACTTCCGATTCACAAACTTCCCTTCCTGTATTTGGTGCATGAAATTGCTCAGAACTTAAAAATACATCTGTGCTTCCAGAATGCAGCAATTGGTGCTTTTCAGGAGGCAAGTGAAATCTATCTGGTTGACCTATTTGAGGACAGCAACCTATGTGCCATCCACTCCAAGTGTGTCACAATCATGCCAAAAGATATCTAGCTAGCATTTTGCATATGTGGAAAACATGCTTAAAACACACAACACACCAAGATTTAGGCATTATATTCATACACACATGTGTATATCTATGTGTATGTATATATATATTTATAATGTCTCCCTCATAGATATGCATATATATATATATGTGCATGTATACATGTATACATAAAACCAAAGGAAACATTTAAATATGAACTTTATGTGTTTATATAATGCCTCCCTCATAGACCTATATATGTATGTATTGCATATGTATATAAAACACACACAAATATATATATACACGTTGTATGTATTCTTTGTATCTAGCCTTAGATACTAACTTTTTGATCCTGGACAAGTCATTTAACCCTATTTGCCTCACTTTTCCCATCAGTAAAATGAGCTGAAGAAGGAAATGTCAATCTACTTAAGTACCTTGGCCAATCTCAAATGGGGTTGTGAAGAGTTGGATTTGACTGGAATCACTAAAGTACAGTAAGTACAATAATTCTCTCTCTCTCTCTCTGATGCTTCCTTCACAGAACTGTTTGTTGTTATTTAAACATTTCCCTTGGCAATACGCTTCTCCACACACACAATATACCCCCCCCCTACACTTAACATAGTGCTTAAATGCAATTTGAGGTTCATACATTTTTCCCTGCCATTATGAGTATGTATATGTATATATTATGTATATGTATAAATAATATATGTACATATTATATGTATTTATATATTACACGTGCATATGATATACATATATGTATAAATAATATATAATATACATACATACATATACATATTTTATATTAATGATTTTAAATAGCATAGACAGTTATTTTTGCTCAAATATTTGGATGTTATGTCCATAACTAATGGACTTACGAACTTATGAAAAAAAAAACACTCTGTTGGAAAGAACATTGTATTTGGATCCAGGGAGTCTGACTTTAATCTGATTTAGAGAGCTTTTTTTATTTACTAGCTGTATTATCTTGCACAAGTAAATTCTCCCTTATGTGACTCAGGGGATTGGGTCAGATTGGAATAATCAAAAATGTGGACCACAACATTCTACAGAGCTGCCAGAATAAGATTCAAATGTAATTTGGAAATATACAAATATGATAGACATAGATAATATTAAAATGTGGTTTTGAAGATGATATGAGGTTCTCAGGAATCCTCATGTATAGTTTGGTGGCTCCTGTTTCTTTTTTAGTTTGACATTACTAGGCCCTGCAAAATCCCTTCACATTATGAAAACCTATAGAATTATCAGAAAAATATTAATACCTATATTAGATTACTCAATTTCATTAAACTAGCTTTAGAAATCTCTTTTCCTCAACAAAATAAGGGATTATAATGTCTATGTAGCAAGTTTCAAAAGATAAAAGTTTTTTCATTTTCCTCAATGGTAAAAAACTTGTTCTTTCTTTCTTTCACAATGTGCAAAAATATGCAGTTGAACTCACCAGCAGCAAGGAAAATTCCAGGCATGAGAAGACTCAGCTTGTTGACAGAGATTAGAATAATGCCCCAAACAAACCACATCAAACCATTAGAGCCTTTTAAAAATAAGACCCTGAATTAAAAAGCAAAATAATGAAGTAAAATCCATTAAGCCAGATTTAGTATTGAGCTCCAGTCAAGACTGTCACCACTGGTCATTAGAGCTGCCTTAAAGTAGTAGACAAGTGTAATGAAGGCTAGAAGCTGGTTTCTGTTCTTCTCATCGGTATCCATCCAAATTTAATGGGAGTGCACAGGGTTGGGAAACAAAGATTGCTTTGATAGTTTTTGTGATTTTCTGGGTTTAGTGACAAGTGGAAAGAACATTAATTTAGCCTTAGAGAGCTTGAATTCAAACCCTATCTCTGCCTCCTTATATCAATATGAACTTGGATAAATCCCTTCACTTCTCTGAGACTCATTGTACCTGTCCATCAAATGAGAGCTTTTGGGGAATAAATAACTTTTAAGGTCCCTCCCACTCAGTTTTAAATCTGTGATGTTGTGATTCTGGCATAGACAGCTAGATGCATAGTAAATAGAATAGCACACCTGGAGTCAGGAAGACCCAAGTTCAAATCTTTATCAAGAAAACCTCAGATGGGATCATGAAGATTCAGATTGAAACTACTGAATAACAACAACAAAAATGCTATTATCTATGATGATGAATTATTGTTTTGAATAGTATTTTATTTTTCCAAATACATACAACGATAGTTTTCAACATTCACCTTTGCAAAACCTTGCTAATGCACTTTCTAAGGATTGAGATAATTCAGGCAAATCTCATGATTCATAGATACTGAATATGTCAATTGTTATGTGCCTTGATTGAGTCCAGTTAGCAGATCTATATAGCTTGGATGTGGGGAATTACAAAGCAAATGCTTAGTGGACTGATGATAATTGGACTCAAAGAGATTACAAAAGGACATGAAAGGAGAATTGAGAATAATAGCTAAGGAGCTAGAATTCTTAATTTAGTAGATGAAGTTTAAGAGTCTGTGAGTACTGGATTTTGCATCCATTGAACTGAAGTTTAAATTGAGTTTGGTGAGTATTTAACTTTGGATTGCTCACAGGTTTACAAATTAAAGTCAGGAAAGGTTCTGCTTCAAAGCAAAAGTAGGAGAGAAATTAGCAATTGACTTAAACAAAACTAGTAGATGCTGAAAGAATATTTCATAATCCCACACATAGAATTACTATTTATGCAACATATACTCTCAAGCCTAGAAAAATAAATTTGGATATATGGAAAAGATCTTTGTGCAAAAATTAATGAATATGAATTAACCTTTCATTTTCTTTGTTTTTCTCTTTTCATTGAAACAGACTTTCTTTTTCAGGCCAATATTATTACAGTGATAGGTGACTAGGGCTCACAGAATATATTTCTTGGAGAAATAAAATTTTCAAGTTACTCAAAATACAAACGAGAAATGTATGATGGAGAGAAATAAGCTATATCATATTACCAAAAGGGAACTATATGAGAAGTGTCATGAAAGATGACATCAGAACTTGTAGCAAAAGTGAGGAATGTAAGTATCCTAGAATATCTTAGAGGAAGATCCCCATTATGTTGTGTGGACCATTCATAGGGAGTAGATGCTCAACAAATGTTTGAATGAATAAATTACTGAGATGATTTAAACATTTTTCCTCTTTTGTTAAAAAATTAGGCAGGTTTTTGTGATTTATGTCCTATTTCAATATTTGATGAATTTATTATTAAATCTATATTGTAATTTCCTTTACCAAGGAACATCACCAGCTCTCCATGTTTTTCTATCATATATGTTTCTGTTCATGTGTGTATACACACACACACATATATATAATAAAACCCATCTGTAGTCAGTAGCATCCTTCCATCATTACACACTAGAGCAACCATGTGTCAATGCATCTTTATTCATGTCCCCTCGTCTGAGTGCAGATGAGCAATGACTGGTAAGAATTACATTGTTTAAAGAACGGTATCCAAACTAATGTTACCATGCCTGGTGACAAATCTCATGGGGGCAACAGATCTCCCATGAGATAGGAACTGACAAGTCAATATCCAGAATAGTTTTCATAGATTTGGATTTTGCTATAATAGAGAAGCTTAGGACCAGCATTAATAGGCAGCTGTTCTACCAAGAGCAGCTGATTTCTGGCAAGCATGATGATGCTAATAACTATGCTTGTGGCCTTTATACTAGTGGGAGGGAGAATGTTGATCTTGTATCAGAGTGTACCTCCAAATTATCAGAATAATTCATATGAGGGGCAGCTAGGTGGCGCAGTGGATAGAGCACCAGCCCTGAAGTCAGGAGGACCTGAGTTCAAATCTGATCTCAGACACTTAACATTCCCTAGCTGTGTGACCCTGGGCAAGTCACTTAACCTCAATTGCCTCAGCAAAAAGCAAAAAAAAAAAAAAAAAAAAAAAAAAAAAAAAAAAAAAGAATAAGTCATATGGTTACAAGAATTTGTTTTTATATTTTATAACTTTGGAAGTGGCAAAGGCTCAGGTTTCACCTTATTCTCTACTGATTATGACATGAAATAAAATTTGGCATTTTCTACATACCAAAGCAATAGCAATCCACAGCTGGAGTAGAGCCCTATCATGATAATGACATACAAACACAGCTGGACTATTCAGACTATGTCTTCCAGGTGGACAATGAGGTCATTTATGAATCTGCTTCAAGAAACTGAATGAGTGTCCCAATGTACAACTTCTCCAAAGAACCTTCTTTGATTTGATGATGCTCTCAATGTGAACTTCACAGTTCCAGACCATCTTGATTCCTATCCTTTATATCCCTTGGTTCCTTATCCCTGTATTTATTTTTCTTTGATCATCTATTCAACCTCTGTCTCTGCTAAAAAGGCTTATCATGAGCAACTTTTTTTTTATTAAAGCTTTTTATTTGTACAACATATGTATGGGTAGTTCCTCAGCATTGATCTTTACAAAGCTTTCCGTTACAGATTTTTCCCCCATTCCCCTCCCCTCCCTTAGATGGCAGGAAGTCCACTACATGTTAATAATGTTGAAATACTTGACAGGTTGTGCAAGAAAAATCCTATCTACAAGAAAAAAAAAAGAAAATCAGAGAAAGGAAACACAATGTAAGCAAACATCATAGAGAGCATGAAAATGTTATGTTGTGGTCCATATTTCACATCCCTCTCTCTGGGTGTATATGGTTTTCTTCAGTGAACAATTGGAACTGGTTTGAGACAATTCTTTGTTGCAGAGGGCCATGTCCATCAGAATTGATCATCATGTAATATTGTTGTTGTTGTGTATAATGATCTCCTGGTTCTGCTCATTTCACTCAGCATCAGTTCATGCAAGTCTCTCCAGGCCTCTCTGAAATCATCCTTCTGGTCGTTTCTTATAGAATAATGATATTCCATAACATTCATATACCATAATTTATTCAGCTGCTCTCCAATTGATGGGCATCCCTTCAGTTTCCAGTTTCTAGCCACTACAAAAAGGGCTGCCACAAACATTCTTGCACATGTGGGGCCCTTTCCTTCCTTTAAGATCTCTTTGGGATATAGGCCCAGTAGAAACACTGCTGGGACAAAGGGTATGCACAGTTTGATAACTCTTTGAGCATAGCTCCAAATTGCTCTCCAGAATGGTTGGATCCGTTCACAGTTCCACCAACAATGTATCAGTGTCCCAGTTTTCCCACATACCCTCCAACATTCATCATTATCTTTTCTTGTCATTTTAGCCAATCTGACAGGGGTGTAGTGGTACCTCAGAGTTGTCTTAATTTGCATTTCTCTGATCAGTAGTGATTTGGAGCAACTTTTCATATGACTAGAGATGATTTTAATTTCATCGTCTGAAAATTGTTCATACCCCTTGACCACTTATCTATTGAAGAATGGCTTGAATTCTTATATATATGAGACAATTCTCTATATATTTTAGAAATGAGGCCTTTATCAGAACCATTAAATGTAAAGATGATTTCCCAATTTGATGCTTCCCTCCTAATCTTGTCTGCATTAGTTTTATTTGTACAGAAACTTTTTAACTTAACATAATCAAAATTATCTATCTGGTATCCAGTTAGGAATTCCAGATCTTCTTTGGACATAAATTTATTCCATCTCCACAGGTCTGAAAGGTAAACAATACTACGTTCCTTTAATTTGCTTACAATATCATTCTTTATATCTAGATCGAGCAACTCTTAATAACTGAGGTCTATGACTGCTTTCATCCCTCCAACCAGGTGTTGAAGTGTGACCCATTTCAAGGCAAGTGCATGATTTGCTTCATACTGTATAGAAGTAATGTGGCACCCAGTTCAATGCCACCATTTCCATGTTCAAACTATTAATTTTTTAGACTGGTGTTCCACTGGCTTCAACAACAAAATGTGGGTTGTGGGAGGGAAGAGTTTTTTGATACAACTGAAAGGCAGATCTTGCAAATATAAGGCTGTTGTAGAATTTTGCTTGTGGCTTAATATACTGAGTTTTAACTTGATATACCTTGGGTTCAAATTCTGTTTCTGACACTTGATAATTTTGTCATCCTGGAAAAAATCAGTTAATTTCTGTATATCTGAAAACTTTCAGGACTTACCTACAAAGAAATACATGAGAGGATATTTATATCAGTGAAGAGAGTACTCACACTAGAAATTCTCCTCCCTGATGAAATTAATATATCTTTACATACCAGTGTCCTTCTGAGGGCAAGATAGTTTATTTATTGTGTTTTTTTAATAGCCATACTGATGTAATGACCACTAGTCTGCCATGGTCTAACACTGGCATCACATGGTTAAGTATGCTAATTACACAGACATATTGATACTAATGATTATCCCGTGGAGCAGATTGAATAATTTGCATTCTCGTGTCATCATAGAAGCTGATGTTCTAAGTATTAATGAATCATTTTTCAGTGACTTTTTTAGGCTTTAAAATTCAGTATAAGACATGCTGTTTTCCTTCCATTTCAGCCAAGTTTAATTTCTCCTCACCAGCTTTGTTTTTGTAAAGTAAAATTAATGTATAATTTCAGTGTTTAAATCTCAATTTTCAGTGAATTCATGGCAGATTGCAAGTGAATATGATTTGTTCGTTAACACCTAATAGCTTGAAATAATTTATTGTGGAAACATTTTGAGGAAAACGAGGCCACTTGAGCAAAAACAGCTTAGGAAATGTTACTTGTTTATCTAATAAACTACCCTAGGGTGAGCAAGTACATTAGCATTGCACAAACTTTCTGACTTATTCATCATCACTATTTATTATTAAAACTTTATCTGTTTCAACTTAGTGAATAGCTGCCTTGGGATACACAGCCTGCAGCAACAACAACAAAATAAAGTTTATGCAATTTGCATAATATTGTACAAAGAATATTAGCTTAGAACAATATGAATCCCTTGATCATTTGCAGAACCCTTTGGTGTTTAATGTTGGTAAATATTTAAATAACAGCGAATCTATATAATTACAAAGATTTCTCTTCCTAATCTGCCCAGGATGTAAAGATGTTGTAAATCATCTTGATTACATGGTTTGGCTGGGAGAAAATGAGGATATGATCAAGAAACACTTGTTGCACTATTATATTTGCTTTTTAGGAATGACAAGGATTTTGGCACCAGCTCACTTGGGTAGGAGCCAAAGGACTAAGAGTATAGACCCAAGTCCTGTTTTTTATTCATTTTTTTAGTAGCATCAGTGACAAGACAAATTGGGCTTTATACCCAGTAGCTACTCAATAAGTGTTGTGGGAAATTATTCTCAGAATTGTAGACTCATCTTTACTATAAATCATATCATTATACTACTTCAAAACATTCTGACTACTTCCAGAGCTCTTAGCCCAAAGAGACTAAGGGGATTGAACAACTGATCCAAAGGAAATTACAGGGGTTTCTTTGGTAGCACTTTGGGGCAGGATGCTGTTGCTTTGCCCATCCTCAGATCTTGGTCACAGTCCTGGGTGGCATTCCCAGGGTGAGAGAGAGCACTAATACATGGGAGTTTGCAGCCACAGTGGAACAGGGATCATCATCACATTTCCAGATCAGAAAAGAATGCTTGTGGTCACTCACAGAACAGAGAACAGGTTAGGAGAGTAGTAAATGCACCTCTCCTTAAATCATACTATCCTGGAAGAACTGAAAAATTTACAGGTCCCTAGAAGTTTCTATGGAAACAGCTACATAAAATCTTTGAATCTTGAGACAATTCACCTTCCACCCTGAAAGCAGAGCCTCACTTTAAACAAAGAGTCAAGAAATATACTGAAAAATGAGCAAACAAGAACAACAAAATTCTGATCACCGAAAGATACTATGCTGATAAGGAATATCAAAACACTCTGAAGAAGATAACAAAGTTAAAGCTCCTACATCCAATGTCTCCAAGAAACATATTAATTGCTCTCAGGCCCTGGAAGAGTTCCAAAGAGGATTTTAAAAATCAAGAAAGAGAAGCAAAAGAAAAAGTAGGAAGAGAGGTGAAATTGATGCAAGAAAATCATGAAAAAGAGTCAACAGTTTGATAAAGGAGATATAAAAAATTGAAGAAAATAGCACCTTACAAATGATAAAAGTAGTACAAAAAGCCATTGAGGAGAAGAATGCCTTGAAAAACAGAATTGGTCAAATGGAAAAAGAGGCACAAAAATTCCTTCAAAAGAAGAATTGGCCAAATGGAAAAGAAAGTACAAAAGCTCACTGAAGAAAATAATTCCTTGGGTTTATCAAAGACTAAATGGCTATAGTTATTACCTAGTTTGTCGGGTGATTCTATCCTATGCCTCTGATCGACTGCTCTATTTCTGAGCCAGTACCAAATGGTTTTGATGACTTCTGCTTTATAATATAGTTTTAGATCTGGTACAGCAAGTCCACTATCATCAGCCTTTTTTTTCCATTAATTATCTTGAAACTCTTCACCTTTTATTCTACCAAATGAACTTTGCTACTATTTTTTCTAGATCTGTAAAATAATTTCTTGGGAGTTTGATTGGTATGGCACTGAATAAGTAAATTAGTTTGGGTAGTATTGTCATTTTTATTATATTCGCTTGGCCTACCCATGAGCATTTTATGTTTTTCCAATTGACTAAGTCTGATTTTATTTGTGTGGAAAGTGTTTTGTAGTTTAGTTCGTATAGTTCCTGACTTTTCCTTGGCAGATAGATTCCCAAATATTTTATACTATCAACAGTTATTTTGAATGGAGTTTCTTTTTGTATCTCTTGCTGCTGAACTTTGTTGGTAATATATAAGAATGCTGATGATTTATGTGGATTTATTTTGAATCCTGCCACTTTGCTAAAGTTGTGAATTGTTTCTAGTAGTTTTTTAGTTGAGTCTCTAGGGTTCTCTAAGTATACCATCATGTCATCTGCAAAGAGTGATAATTTGGTTTCCTCATTACCTACTCTAATTCCTTTAATCTCTTTTTCTTCTCTTACTGGCAAAGCCAACATTTCTAAGACAATATTAAATAATAATGGTGACAGTGGGCAGCCTTGTTTCACTCCTGATCTTATTGGGAATGGTTCTAGTTTGACTCCATTACATATGATGCTTGCTGATGGTTTTAAGTAGATACTACTAATCATTTTAAGGAAAAGCCCATTTATTCCTATGCTCTCCAGTGTTTTTAATAGGAATAAGAAAATAATTCCTTAACAATTATAATTGAGCAAATGGAAGCTAATGACTTTAGGAGAAATCAAGAAATAAAAAGAAAATAAAAAATAGAAGACATTGTAAAATTCCTTCCTAGAAAAACAAGTGACTTGGAAATTATATCCCAGAGAGATAATTTTTTTCTACTTTTTTAATTAAAAAAAAAGATTAAGAAAAAAAAGAAAAATAGAAAAGGAATACAAAACACAGTAAAACAAAACAAAAGAGAACATTGTTATGTGCTCAGTAGAATATCAGGGAGGATTCAAAATATATGCCAGCAGATTATCAATTCAAGAAAGTATATTTATTAATAGAAAAATTATATTCATGGGTGTCCCTCTTTATTTCCTTTTAAATTGTTCTTTTATTCTCTGCTGTGCATCTTTTTTTTCTTTATTTTCCCCCTTTTTCTGATTTTAAAATTTATTTTATTAAGAAAAACAGAATAAGAAAAAAGAAAATCAGAAAAGAAATTCAAAATATATAATTATATTCATGAATGTATATCTTTTCTTTACTTCCTTATAATAATATATAACAACAGATTACCAGTTCAAGTATGTATATATATACATATATACATACATACATTAGAAGAAGAAATTATATTCATGAATGTCTATCTTTTCTTTACTTCCTTGTAAGTTGTTCTTTTGTTCTCTGCTGCATACCTTTTTCATTTTATTCTTTTTTTCCCCTTTTGCTCCCCCACTGCCAAGCAAACTACAGTTAAGGAAAAATATATTTATGTATAGATATGTAGATATTTACATACACATACATAAGCACACATCCTGCCCCTGCCCCACAAACACACACACACACACACACACACACACCCCTTTCCTTTCCCTGCTGACTCTGCTTTTTTTCTGCTCCTTATCTTGCCTTGCTGTTACTTAACTTCTGCCCATCCATGGATCCCTCCCTTGTCTTTTTCCCTCACCCTTTGCTTCCCCATCTGCCCATCCTCCCCCCTTATCTCTTTATAGATTTTGGAGGGTTCTATATCCTTCATGGTATATGTATAGTGTTGCCTATTTAACTCATTTCTGACATGAGTAGATTTTTAGAACCATGAGCCCTTCTCCCCTCAATAATGCCTCTCTGTATATTTTTCCTCGGCCCCTCATTTGTATAACATAATTACTATTTTTACCCTAACTCTGCCCCAATTTTTCTACCCTATTGCTGATGTCAATTTTAAACATACGGTATATATTTCCCATGTTTAAAAAACAAAAACAAACAAACAAAAAACCCCAACAATTTGTCCCTGTTGAATTCTCTGAAATTGATCTTTGATGTTGGTTCTTATACGTTAAATTTTCTATTAAGTTTGAGTTTGGTTTATAGAAAGTCCTGAAAACCTGCAGGTTCATTGAAGGTCCATTTTTCTAATTAAATATCATAGATAATTTTGCTGCATTTAATATTTTTGGCCATAGGCCTCATTCTTTTGATTGTTGGTGAATACGATTCTAGTATTTGTGATCTTTTATTGTGGCTGCTGATAAGTTCTGTACAATTCTAATTGCAGCTCCAGAATATCTGAATTGTATTTTTTCTTATTTCTTTCTCTTTGGTCTGGGGTTTTTGAAATTTGGCAATAATATTCCTATGTGTTTTCTACAAGGATATCATTGAGACAGTGATCAATGGATTTTTTTCTCTTTCTACTTTCCCCTCATATTCTATCACTCCAGGACAATTTTCTTGGCAGGAGAGAGAATTTAAAAATTACTGGACTACCTGAAAGCCATAATCAAAAAAAAAAAAAAGAAGAAGAAGAAGAAGAAGAAAAATCTATACATTCTATATACAGTCTTTCAAGAAGTTATCAAGGAAAACTGCCTTGATATTCAAGAACTACAAGGTAGAATAGAAATTGAAAAAAATCCATTGAACCCCTCCCCAAAGAGATCCCAAAATGAAAACTCCTAAGAATATTACAGCCACATTCCAGACCTCTCAAGTCAAGGCATGCAGGCAGAAAGAAATAATTTAAGTATTATGGTTCCACAGTGAGGATAACACAATATTTAGCAGCTTCTACATTAAAGAGTTGGAAGACTTAGAAAATGATATTCTGGAGGGCAAAAGAGTTCGGATTACAAGCAAGAATCACTTATCCAAAAAAAAAAAAAAAACTGAATATAATCCTTCAGGGGGAAATGGATATTTAGTGAAATAGAGGACTTTCAAGCATTTATGATGGGAAGACCAGAATGAATAGAAAATTTGACTTCAAATACAAGACTCAAGAAAAGCATAAAAATGTAAACAGGCAAGGGAGATTATAAGAGACTTAATAAAGTTAAACTTCTACATGCTGAAAATGATACTTGTAACTCAATAATGTTCTCACTGTTTTGAGCAGTTAGAAAGAATATACAGAGATAGAGGATACATGTGTGATTGAATATATAGGGATGTTATTTTTAAAAAAAACAACTAAGGAGTGAGAAATAGGAATGCACTGGGAGAAAGGTAAAGAGTAGGGTAGAATGGGATAAATTATCTCACATAAAAGAGGCAAGAAAAAGCTCTTACAATGGATGGGAAGATGAAGGAATTGAGGGGAGAAGTGAGTGAGTCTTTCATTAGAATTAACTCTAAGAGGGAATAACATACATACTCAATTGTGTATAGTTATCTATCTTATTCTGCAGGAAAAGTAGTCAGAGAAGTTAGGAGATAAAAGGGAGGATAGATTAGGGTGGTAGCAGTCAGAAGGAAGAGGAACAAGGTAAAAAGAGTATGTGAATAGAATAAACAGGAGTGGACAGCTAAAATGAAAGACATATAGCAATCCTAACTCTGAAAGAAAATTTGAAGCAAGTTTTTCTGATAAAGTCCTCATTTCTCAAATATATGTCAAATTTTTAAAAATTGGAGGTATTTCCCACTTGATTGAGAGTTATAAACTGTTTTTAGATAAAGTAATCAAAGCTTTCTATAGCTATAGGTAAATCACTATTGTTTGGAGGAATGCAAATTGAAAAATACTATATCATAACTATTAGATTGGCCAATAGAACAGAAAAGGAGAATGTCAAATATTGGAGGAAATGTGTGGGAAATGAGGCATTAATGCATTGTTGATAGAGTTGTGAATTGATTCAACAATTCTTCAGAGCAATGTGGAACTATACTGAAAGATCTATAGATCTGGGCATATCCTTTGGCCAAGCAGTGCCACGACTATGTCTGTATCCAAAAAAAAAAAAAA